>OZ010787.1:340670887-341160887 GCA_963932465.1 Maratus speciosus | reverse complement strand
TCCAATTTTTTTAATACTTATAACTAGTTGCGCGTTGCGCTGTGATACTACTCTGTTAAAGTGAAAAATCTAATTTAATTAATTAAATTATTTAATTGGAAAAAGTTTTGGATAAGAACAGTTTTTTTGCTAAACTATGGATAAGAAGAGTTTTGATGCCAATTTCTTTAAAAAATACATCGTTAACAAGTTAGCTGAAAGAAATCAATAGTTTCTATTTTTGATGATCGGATTATTTTGGATTTAAAATAATCTTTATGACAGCCAATAAGTATGATTAAAATTCAGTATTACGTTTTATTATAAAAAAAAGCAAACTTATAAACAATAAAATAAAAATTATCATAAATATTTTATGATTAAGATAACTTAGTTACTTTAAAAAAAGAATATAATATAATGTAATCTATAAAACATACAATATGATCTATATAACATGTAATATTATATATATATATATCTATATAATATAACATAATTTTCTTTAAAAAGATTTTAAAAAATATAAAATTAACTCATAGAGTTCTTCTTCTGGAATATCGGCATTGTCCGCCTCGAATATTTCCTCCTGTTCCGGTTTTTTAGACATAATATTTTTATAGAAAGTAAGGTCCTCCGATTCTGATCAGTGTTCACCAAAATGTTTCTTTAACAATTTGTCGTCATCCTTAAATTTATCTTGCTTCACTGGGACAGAACATGATAACTGCTCTAGATTCATGAATCTTAAACTATTTCCCTTCCTTGGTCAATGGTTTGAAAAAGCTTACATCTATTTTGTAGTGGGGCTCACCTTTAATGAGGAAAACTCCTCACCTCTTCAAGAGGATGATGCGCTTTCCAGGAGCAAACTGGAAATGCAAAAGTTTTAGGGTAGACGCCACAGCTGATTTGTAATCATAAATGGGGTCTTTTTGGCTTACATTCCGTACCCTGTAATATTGCTTTTAGATGAATGCTATGCTATACAAATACAATACTGTAAAAGCTAGAATATAATATTTATAACTGTTAATTAAAAAAAGTCGCCTTTTGGATAAATGTTTTAAATTAGCTTTTGGCTTAGCAAAAATCTGGTAGCATCAACATCTACTCTAAGAAAAGATGACTTTCCTCAAATATTTTTTTACCACTACAGCACTGATTATACGTAAGACACACGGTAAATCTTATTTAATAAGTTTGTATGAATAGAACAAATAAAAACTTTAAACGAAAATAGCAACAGGCCAAGAGGTTGCAGAGAAATGAAGGAAAATTGCCATGATAGTAGTTGATAAGCTCGGTGTGCGCTGGTCTACGCATGCGCATGGATAAAGCTAGTTTTGTTTCCAACTCCCTAGTGGATAGGGCGAGTTTTGAAAGCAAACCAATATTTTACAAAGCCAAACATACAGGATAAAAGTACTTTTTTTTGCAGACTGTAGTATTTTTTCGATGCAGGTTTACCAGTAGAACAGACTGATAGTGAAAACTCGATTTTTGTAATTTTGGATAAGGCGAGTTTTGAAACTCACGTCCTCATATGTATATTGTATCATCATAGTTTAATTAATTCATTAATTTTTTCAGTTTAATTAAAAAATAATTTGTTGAATTTTATTCAGTAAATTCAATTACTTCTTTATATATATATATATATAGCCATAATATAATTACAAATCATCATCTATTTCCAATACAATAATTAATTCATTAAATTAATAAATTTAGCAGCAACTTATAACTGTAACATTATACAAAATACAGATGGAACCCTATACAAGTAATACTAATTAAGCAAAATCCACCAATTGACTAGCACATTGCATACGATTAATCCATATTAACATATGAAAAACCACCAAATTTTGAAAAAAAAAATCTATTAAAGTCATATGAAACAAAAAGCCAGCTAAATAATGTTGAACACTTAAAAGACATATTGTAAACAAATAATAGATTAAATGGAAGGATGGATATATATATATATATATATATATAAAGAAGTAAATTAATAGTAATAAGAAGTAATGATAAGAAATAATGTGTGTGTCTGTGTATACACATACATATATATATATTGTATAAACTATGGAGATACATACATATATTGTATCCCCATAGTTTAATTAATTCACTAAATAATTTTTTCTGTTTGATTTAACAAGATAATTTACTGATTTTTTATTCAGTAAATTAATTTAGTATTTAATATATATCTATATAAATAGTGTTAAATCGTATATGATTAAAACTTATGGAGAATTAGTTAATATTCTACTCTATATTCTGAAACTAAATTTTAAAATAATACAACTTGATACGGAGAATTTTCAAGCTCTATTCTTTAATGGAGTTTTCAGAAAATTAAAGCTAAACTAAATGCTAAACTAAAGCTAAATTAAAGGCTATGCAATAAGCTAATTATATATCATTTAGTTATTCTTTTTAAAAAGAAGCATTTTGAAAGTATTTTGATTTTCTGTTTTATTTAATTTAACATGGGAACTAATCTAAAATATTATAATAACAACAATGTCGAAATCCCAAACACTTGAAAAAAATTTAAATTAAAGAAAAGATACATTCAAAATAAGATAATTCGAAACCTTTTTTTTTCGCCTAGAACATTAAGCAATAAATATTTATACGATCAACGATTTTAGTATGTTAATTAAAGTAATAATTCTTATAAAACTAAAAACTATAATCGTACTACACTGCTCAAAACAATTAAAGGATATTGCAGTTTTAGGTGGATTTTGTATCTGGTAAACTGTTTAGCTGATTGATACATGGTCGACAGACATAGTAGGTTATATGAGAATAAATTACACATGTTTGGCAGAAAAAAATGCATTTTATTGCGCATTTGTGTACTAAAGGAAAAAAACACAATTTGTGCATATGAGAAAAAAAGAATAAGAAAAGATGTTTTCTTCAAAGAAAATCATTTTCAGTAGGGGGTATGGTTTCCACGGGCGGCCAGCAACGTTGAACACCTTTGAGGCATGGACTCAATGAGGCTATTAATGACGAGTTGGGGTATTCTGCCCCACTCTTCCAGAAGAGCTCTTTCCAGTTCTTGGAGAGTTTGTGGGGGTTGTTGGCGGCCAGAAACTCGTCTTCCTAGAGCGTCCCAAACGTGCTCGATTGGATTCATGTCTGGAGAACACGCTGGCCATTCCATTCGAACGTTTCCTTCCTCGAAAAGGAAATCCTCCACCAGGTTTGCACGATGTGGCCTGCAGTTATCGTCCATTAAAATGAAGTTATCTCCGATTGCTGCAGCGTAAGGGACTACAATAGGTCTGAGGATCTCATCCCTATATCGGCGACCAGTCAGAGCTCCATCTCGAATGATGTAGAGGTCAGTGCGCCCGTCAATGGAGATGCCACCATACACCAACACTCCTCCACCGCCAAACCTGACACTTTCGTGCACGAACGCAGGATTATTCCTACTGCCACGGTCCCTCCAGATGAAAATACGCCTATTATCCGGATGCACAGAAAAACGGGACTCGTCAGAAAACAGAATATTGCTCCATTCATTTCTCCTCCAGTTGACATGCTCGGTTGCCCACTCCCTGCGGTCGCGACGATGCCTTGATGTTAATCTAACACATACCATCGGTCGGCGAGCATACAGACCTACAGCATGGAGCCGGTTTCGGACAGTCTGAGTTGAAATCGTGGTGCCTGTAGCCGAGCGAAGGTGTTGTTGGAGAAGAGTAGCGTTCATGGTTCGGTGTCTCCGAGCTGTTAACGCTAAATGCCGATCTTCATTGGGCGTTGTTGCCCGTCTACGACCTTGCCCTGGTCTTCGACCTGCACATCCACTCTCCAAAAAACGGTTCCAGATCCTGGAAATGACACTTTGTGACACTCCAATGGCTTGCGCTACTTCGGCTTGAGTTTGGCCCCCTTCTAACCTACCAACAATTCTCAAAGCTTCTGAATCTGTCAAATGACTTCGCTGAGACATCGTACTCATCGAAACAAAGCAATCACTGAATGCCGATCATCCTTGTCTTCATTCTCTTTTATCCAGTTGAAAGTCAAATTTCATTCGCTGCCGCTGAAGCGACGTTTTTGACGTCGAACTCAAAATTTGCATACTCCACAGTTTGAAAACCAGAAAAATTTCCATTTGTGATTCTCTTCTTCTATTTTCGGCAAAAAAAATTCGTTTACATCTTTATTTTATATAAAACTTCAAATATCCTTTAATTGTTTTGAGCAGTGTATATGCGTTCTAATAAACGAACTGTAAATTCTATATTTTAATTTCCTTTTAATATTGCTTAGTTTAGATCCTTTCTAAGTAATTCATTTGGAATTGACTCGGGAAGTTTTAAATAACTTGAAATTTGAACATTAAATTATTTACTGTATATTAAAGGGGAAGTTGTCTAGTATTAACCTGTATTACTGGCTTATTGCATTTTTGTTCATTGATAGCACTAGGTTTTTTTCGCTACATCAAACCGCTGAATGGAAATATATTTAACCCATACAAAGTATCAAATTATACAAAAATAATTTGTGATGCATAATCCAAGCAAAAAAATAATAATTTTAAGTCAGACAAATTTATTTAAAGACATTTTTTTTCGTAAAACTATAACTGCGCAAAAAAAGTTTTAAAAATCTGAAACATGATTTGGTTCTTTTGTAATGTTTATTCATTAATATGAAAAAGGAATATAAACATACGCATATACATATATATGAGAGCGTGAGTTTCAAAACTCGCCCTATCTAGGAAAGAAAATTTTGATAAACCAAGTTTTGTTCCAAAATCCCTAGTATATAAGGCGAGTTTTGTAAGTAAACCAAGATTTTACGACCTCTACTAAAAACTATGCACTTGTATCTTTCAAATTGAATACATTGTATTTACCATGAAATACGCATTTAAGCAAAAGATAACCATGCTTGATACAATGCTCCAAGATGAAATAAAATTATATTATTACTATTTAAATAAAATACATTATTAGGAGAGCCCAACTTTGTACTGGAAATGAGAGAAAGAACTCTGTGAATGCATTATATTTTTTTTTAAATAACGTTTCTATGATTTAAAACTACATTTTTCTTTTTACGTGATCTCTGCCTGTGTCATTCTTTCTTTAGATGTATTTGCGATACATTTTCATTTTTGTTTACACTTGTTAATATATTTTTCATCTAAATAATGCTGTCGTCAACTTGAATATAGTCCCTATTTTCACTGGTGAAACAGCATTTTAAGTGATAGGAATAAGTGGAATAAATCAGTTCCCCCCTCACTCGCTATAATTCCGTTAATTTTAAAGATGCAGGTACGCAGTTTTTATAATTATCTTCTCGTACGAAAAAAATCTAATCTAGTAAGATTAATAATTCTATTTTGTCTGGAGGGGTTGTATAAAAATTTTATAAACGTAACTTTGAAAATAAATGAAATGACTATTTCATTAATCCAATCGAATTTTTATCTTATTTTGAACAAATTTGCAATTTACAGTGACTATTTATCTCCAACAGGTAAAAAAAAATCAAGGCGCGTTTCAGCCTTTTTGGAGGCACATCTGTGTACATTGCTTCAATACTTTAATTTTAACGACAATTGACAACAGCTTATATGAAATTCGCATATTTTAAAAAGCTTCTAAAAATGTTTCTATCTTTTATGGTCTTTATAAATATCATGATGATTTTCAGCATCAAAAGACTCATTTACGGAATACTCTACCATGAAAAAAATCTGAAGCAAAATCATGATTAATAAAATCTTAATTCGTTAAATCTCCCAAACAATTAAGACTTAAATGAAAGAAATTCACTTAAAAAAAACAAAAAAAAACATAAAAGAATAAGACACAGGTTTTTTTTTTTTTTTTTTTTTTTTTTTTTTTTTTTTTTTTTTTAAAGAAAGCTTGTTAATTGAACTTTAGCTTTCTTAGCCATTACATGTGAGATTTAAATTTCAGACCTTTAACACTCTTCTCAATATTGATGTTGCTTTTTGGCAAAAGTTTCTGGCAAAGATTCCAGGAAGATTTTACGAACTTTCACTCAATCTTAAACAAATAAAAATAAAATAAAGCATACTGTCTCATTCGAACATTTTTAAAAATTTTTCCAGTTTTCAAGCGTGTTTCGGTTAAAATATTTATGTATTACAGTTAATATGTTTTTGTCCAGTCAGACAGAAAATGAAAAGAAAATATATATTTTTTTTCTGAAAAAAGAAATTTTTTTTTCTGATTGCAATTTTTTAAATTTAATTTTCTCGCCTTACTGCATTAAAAAAATTTTTAAATCTTAAAATTAAAAAAAAAAAATGAATGTGGACATTTTTTAAGCTTGCATGTTATCACTTGCTATAAACCTTAAGCAAATTTCTGCCGAATTCAAAATGAAGCTGTTCAAAGATGTACAATTCAGACTTTTTTTTATAGAAAAATTCAACAAGGTGTAAACCTATAGTATACAATAGGAAAATGAAAAAATTACAGAAAAATTAAACCTAAAATTTGTTCCAGTTGTAGAAATTATGGCAAAGACAAAGAATAAAAAATGCGTCTTCTTTTTCTTCACCTTTTTTTTTCTAATTTTTGTACTAACATATTTCACGTTTTTATAATTATCTTATATTATTATTATAATTATCTTATATTATTATTATAATTATCTTATCTTATTATATTAATCAAATAAGTTAAAAATTAATTTCTTTATTTAATGAATTGGGGATAAAGATGTAATATTTAGAGTGATTTCTATTGGTTTTAGAGCTCAAATATTCAATCGAAGTTTTCGCCCACAATTTAGTGTGTGTCTCCCCTGATCGATTCTTTCAACATTGAGTACGATGATTTTTTCCTTTCCTCCACATCCGTAGAACAAAGTCTGCATCTTCGTTGTTGTCTAATTTGATGGATTTCCTCTTATTATTTTACCTCAACCGTTCGCTAAAACTAATAAATACAAAATTATTATTTTTTATACGGAAATAAATTGACTTTATTGATCCTTCTGATACTATAAATAATTAATTTTATATCTTTTTTTTCACAAAAATTATTTGTAACATGTAGAAAGACAAATTCCAACAAAATTAGAACAAATTAGGGTAACTCTAGGATAGATGGCCATAGTTTTTAAAGATTGAAATAAAAATTCTTAAAATGCAAATACAAGAAAAATTTATGCATATTTAAAATTATTGTACGTATACTCATAATATTTTATGCATAAAATAATAAAATATTGAAAACAAGAAGTGTTAAATAAAATTTAAATTAAAATGGCAGATGGCCATCTCTCCTTAAAGCCGAGGAGAGATGGCCATCCAATACAAGAAAGAAAAAGTTAAGTTAAATAGCAAAAAATAACACATTTCATATAGTTAATCATGAAAAATATACAGCAATTTGTAAAGATGCAGTTATATGATGGAAAATGAGTGAATAAAACTCGAATAAACAAAATGTGAAATATAATTTCAATACTTCACATTTTGAAAAATCTTACCACATGTTTGGCAAAGTTTTTGATAATTTGTACACGTTTCATGAAACCACTTCAAGTACTTTATGCATTGTATCCAGACATGCTTTTTGGATGTGACATTATATTGTTTTGCAGAAACAACATAGTGATCCTAATCCAATTCTATTTACTCATAATCTATAGAATCTGATAATTTAAATGTATTTAGTTTTCTTCGCTGCTGGAAGCGTCGTGTTTTTTTTTTCTCGCGTTAATTTTAGTTTTATTACGTTAATTTAGTTTATTTATCAACTTTATCAGTTTCTGTTATGAAAGTTTGCGAAGTTTTCCAGTATTTTCTGAAACAAATAAATCGTTAGGTCTTATTATACTATTATTATTATTAAAATATTTATATTAGTTAAAATTTAAATAGTTATATCAATTAATATATTTATAAACATAAACGTTATATATTTATTTTAAATTTAATTATATTTAGTTAAAATCCTCACTCCGTATAATTTTGAAATATTGAATAAAAATGGGCATCTCTCCTCGATTTCATGTGACCATCTCTCCTGAAATGGTCGCTCAATTTAAAGCATCTATAGCCATTTTACGTCTATGTTTTGGTTTAGAAGTAAAGATTAGATTATATACGTGCCTTAAATGTCCATATAGTGAAAAATATATGTAACGTACGTACTGCAAAACATTCAGATACCTAAGTCAAAAAAATATTCAACCACTAAATTAAATAGACATTAAAATTGCACTTACTTTTTATAATCGGAAAACACAATTGCACGTCGCAATAAATAAACTTGTTGAACCATTTCATACGAACAAAGTTTATGTTGCAATCTATGATCAAGTTTTGGAAATATTTAGACTGGCCATTTCTCGTTTATAGCCATCTATCCTAGAGTTACCCTATAGGAAAACGGTTGAAAAATTAATATTAGTCTTAGATTATAATTTCCTTTCTAACATGGCATAAGTGATATTCTAATAAATTTCTATTAAAGCACTTACGGTAGAAATTTCACATTCATAACTGCCATAACTTAGCCTAGCCTAATCCTATTTAAATAATAACGTTATAAAATTGCGGACTAATTTATGTAATTATTAACACAATTAAAAAGTTTTAATTTTGACACATACACTAAGAAGTTTACTTAAAGGCGTAGATAAAAGATATAAGGTAAAATTTTAAAAAGTTAAAAATCTTAAAACCAACAAGTTTCAGCTACACTACAGCCATCTACAGGGTTACTCTTTCCAGTGTCAAGAAACTCAAAATATTTATAAATTTTAAAAGTCGTAAGTAAACATATTACGTTGTCCCTGCTGGTATAGTTACGACAGCTATAAGTGTACTATAAGTGTAGTGCTATAATTGAGCCATCTGTTCCTGACAGAAGAGATGAGAAAAATCAAAATAAAATACTATTAATTATAAGAAATTTCTTGAACCTTGAGTTAAACAAAATTATTACGTTGTTTCAAAAAAATTAACCATAACTTAGGTATGTTATACGATACTCCCTCATTGCAGACATCATTTAATCTCAATTCAATCTCTAGGGAATTATTAGTAAAGTATATTTCGGATAGAAATGAGAACATGTTTCAAACTTTATGGGAAAGAAATCATAAAAATCATTGAGAATTCATTAGTTGTTGACAGCTAAATAGTAATGCATGTCCTTCAGTACTTTGAAATTAAAATAATACACAACGTACAATACGCAAAAACTGATAAATAATAATCCGGACAATGGCTATAATTCCAGTTCTAATTAACGAAACAAAAAAAAGAAAAAGTGAAAAGTGCCGTTTTAATTCACACAATGTTCCTTATAAATATATGTAGTTTATTTTGTCATAAGGGGTTATCTACATATTAAAATTGAACCTAATTTTTAAAGTTCAATAGCAGCACCATATTTTCATTACATATTTAAATCCAGCGTGTAAAAAAAGTAGAGATATTAAATTTTCACATAACCTTTGAATTATTAGTTAATAAGATAAAAATTAATGAAAAATGAACTAAACGGTTTTAAAGCGCAAACATCTGTTATTTAATTGTAAGTCAAACAATAATATACATATTTCATTATTTTTTATTTTATATGATACTTAAAAGATCAAACATAACGAGCATGTATCTATTAAATTAAAATGTTTTTTTTTAAATATTAATTATTGATAATATTGCGATTATTAAAAATTCATAAAAATAAACATTCATTTTCTGTGTGAATAGAATTCGCATGGTCAAAAACTCCCGTCTGTTATATAATTGTAAATCAAACTATAATGCACACATTTCATTATTTTTTATCTTATATGATACTTAAAAGACCAAACATAACGAGCATGCATCTTTTGAATTAATTTTTTTTAATATTAATTATTGCATAATAATGCGATTATTAAAAATTCATAAAAAGAAACATTCATTTTCTGCGTGAATAGAATTTGCATGGTCGAAAACTCAAAAAATAAATTTACTTACTTCTGACCATCAGCTATCAAGTAATCATCAAATATATGAAACAGCTGATGTAAGCGACCATACGTAATTTAAATTGAAAAACCTTTCTCTGCCGTTTCATATATGCTTATGTATATATCTTGTTTTCCTGAAAAATATTGATGCTTTAGAAAACAAATAATTGTTCTATATAATTACTTTGAAAGTTTTACCCCCAATAACACTCAATCGACGAAAGCATTTATCAAAGTTGACACAATCTCCAAACAAATTTTAACTCATTTTTAGTTTTTCTCAAGATATTTTTTTTCACTTTATAGAGTTTTATTTATTAATGCTAATTTTTAATAACTAAATGGCTATTCTACAAACATTTTCTCAAATAACCTTAAAAAAACTGTTTCTTTATAATCACTCATACATTATAAAGACTTTTATTCATCGTGTCACATTCATTTTACTCAGTAATAACGTCATTCATTTAGTTATTATTAGTTATTCCGTTATTAAATATTAACGTTAAGAAATAAATCTGTATAAATTGAACAAAAAACTATCTTGAGAAATATGCTAAAAATGAGTTAAAATTTCTTTGGAGATTGTGTCAATTTTGATAAACACTTTCGTAGATTGAGTGATATTGAGGTTAAAACTTTCAAAGTAATTACATAGAACAATTATATTGAAATAAAGTAATGTTAAAAATACAGAAAGAAAAAAAATTAAATATGAATTTAGAAATTGATTAAGATACTACGCTTACTCAAATCTAAGATTCACTTTTTTTCTCCAAAATCCAAATTATTTAACTTGCTTCGTCTTGAAGTCGAATATGAAGACAGCTCACAAAATTTTAACATGTTGTTAACCGACAGAGTTGCCAATTTAGAGTGTTTTTTTAAAAATTCAAAATAGCTACCAGAAGCTTTCACCAATAATATTCGCTTTATTTTATAACAGATATTCCGTTATTAAAAAAAAAAAAAACATTAATACTGAAAAATTTTGGCAGATAATTTGAATTTTAAAAAAAAGCTCTAAATTACAGACAATTATAGTTCTCACCGATCAACAAAGTGTTAATGTCAGATGTGTGTGGAATATGTCGGAGGAGTTTTAAAGCTTTGGAGCTGAAAAAGTTTTTAAATGTGAGCATCCTATAGAGGAATACTGTTGAATCTAAATTTATTATCATTTGATCATGTAGGAAATGTGTTATTTGGAAGGGCCAGAATGTTTAGTGTCCAGAAACTGGAATGCGTAAAACAGTGCATTAACCAAGACCTTTGAGCAACGAATACAAAAACGGTCAAGTTCGAGTATTACTCACGCTTTGAGGGTTCCGTACAATAAATATATGAATTACTAACTGGATTATTAAAAAAATTGTTGCTAAAAGAATAATAAGACTTTGTAAAAAACTATATAACGTAGGGTTGGGTATAACTGTCTATACTAGAAAAGTATGAATGGGTATACCATAAAAGTTAAAAGAGATATGAAGCCTAACTAATGTCAAATATTGCTATTCTGTATAAATCTTTTTTTTTTTTAATCTTATCCTAATCTGCTGATGATGAACTTAATTCGGTACTGACAATAAAAAGTAGTGCATATTTAAACTTCATTTGGCATTTCATAAAACTAAATTCAGCGTAGCAAAAATCTTTTCTTTTTACAGTGTACCTGAAACAAAACCCTTGTTAAAAGTTTAAACTTGGCATTGTGCTAAGCGCGCTTCGAAAAGAGGTCGCAAAGTTGCAACGACGCCTTGGTCCGGGCCGCGTTTTTCCAGATAAGTTTTTAATTATCTTTTAAAAACACGGGAGGCGTATTGAGAGATCCACCAAATGCAAAATAGTCGGGAATTTCATAGTATTTATGTGATTAATTCTAATTAAATTAGTCTGTTTTTAACAATTGCTTTTATACTGATATTGGGCATTGCATTGCACAAATGCATCATTAAAAGTTGTTATCTATGCTTTAAAATCCGATGTTAGATAGAGTACGCCGCTCCTGTAATTATGTATGTCCAAACCGTCCGTGTCTTTAAGGGTTAATATCTCGGCTAATTACCGATGATTTTTTCCGAAAATCATTATCAACAATGCTTTTAAACTTCTGCTACGAAAGGTACCATCAGCGCTCCTCAACATTTTTTTTTGAATGCCCGCAAATCGCAATTTGTGTTTAACGAAAAAATGCTCAAAAACTATGTGACCTAGGGTAATCGCTATAATATGCCTGCAAGGTTTAAATTAAGCCCTATTACCTCATTTTTTTTTCATTATTTTAGTTTCAGTAGATTCAGAAACAGAAGGGGGGGGGGGTATATATTTTTGCACTACATTTTCGACGATATCTCTGAAAATATATTACTTAAAATTAAAAGAAATGTAATTTTGAGTTTAGCGTTATGAAATCTCTCACACGATACCCTACACGATATGCAAAGGAAATATTTTTTTTTTCAAGTAGCATAATTATCCCCTCTACATTTTTCCTAAATATATTTGTGAATGTTTATAAATCTGTGGGTCAATGGCCTTTATTACTTCCCCCAATTTAGACTTTCCACGCTCAGTAGTTTACGAGTAAAATGGCTGTGACAGACGGACAGAAAGACACAGGAGTGATGTTATAATGGTTCCGTTTTTACTTTTTAAGTAGGGAACACTAAAAAGCACATAATAAATTATTTTCCTTTAAAATGTTCTTATATGTTTACGAGTTTTAAACAAAAATCCTTAATTTCACGGCTAAAAAATAAAGGTGGGTCTGGGATTCTAGTAAATACTTGAAAAAGCTAATTCATTTCAATTTTCAAATTTCAAAAGAAAATATCTAGCACTACAAAAGATGAACGTAATACAAAGAATTTACTAATATTTATATTCGCTTTCTTTCAGTTTAAAAGTTTTTAATTTTATTTATTTATTTATTTATTTATTTTAAATATCGGAATGCTAATTTTGATATTGAGCATAGAATTTATTTACAATCACTTTATGAATATGTTTGAAAATATTAGAGAAGTCTTAAATATCACCATTTCCTATAGACTGAATTAAACTTTTACAGAAATAAATATTTAATTTCAAAATTAATATGACTAGAATATTTTAAACAATTTGGGGTATAGCATTTTTATTCTCTAAAATATCAAATCATTATCTTTCATTTTATATGTAATTATTCCATTTATAGACTATGAAATTTTAAAATCCTTTCATTCAATGGATGTGAATCTATCCTGCATGTAGTACTATAATTTATATCCAATAAAAGCATTTAAAACTTTTGGATTAAAGGTAAATGTGTGGAAACGTGTTTTTTCTTTGTGTGATATTTTTTAAATAAATAAAATCAAGGAAATTTAAATTTGATATAAAAATGTTCAGAACTAAAATAAGCTTCATTTAATATTAAAACTGAAATTCCGAATTTTTGACACATTAAATCCCCTTAACAAGGCTACTTTCATTGATTTTTTTTTTCTTTTTTGTATTCAATGCTGTTCCAAATAATTAAGCTAATCAACATAATACTAATTCTTCCAAAGTTTAAGTTGGGCACTTGTATCAAATTACGGACTGGAGACTAAAATCTTCAACCAAGAAATGTAACTGTTTTTTATGCACCTATGAGGGTGGTTCAATAATTATTGTCCCGAGTGTGTATAAAATATTTGTACTGCGATAGTTGATAGGGGAATAATGAAGCCTAATGTCTTAGATGCCTATATGCACAATTTCAGAACTGTAGCTGCTATATTAACATATTTTTTTCGCTTTTAGTGTGAGAGGTCGCACCTAGCTTGAAAGGGGTGGGGGGGTGGACGACAGTGAATGGTTCGTGGCTACTGTCGTTTGGACTCGGCATCATAGTGATGTAGCCACGCCTCATCCACTGTCACAAATCTATTACAGAACTGCTTCAGGTCTGGCCCCATAAGCTCCAAACCAGCCTTTCCCCTCACCCCCACCACTTTCAAGCTAGGTGCCACCTCTCACACTTAAAACGACAAAAAAATGTTAATATAGCAGCTACGGTTCTGAAATTGAGCATATAGGCATCTAAGACATTAGACTTCAATATTCTACATCAACCATCGCAGTACAAATATTTTATACACACTCGGGACAATAATTATTGAACCACCCTCTTATAACCAATAATATATGCAAAGCTATAAAAACCACAAGAAAAGCAAAAAACTTAAAGCCTTTTTAATTTCTTATGTAAAAGAATATGCAATAGTTTTATTGTGGTAGGCTAATTTCTTTCATCGAAATTGCTTCTATTATTGCATTTGTTCCTATTCATGACAAGCCATTATCTCAAAATCAAAGTGTATAAGCCACTGAATAATATCTAAAACTGAATCGTGATTGACTCTCTGGAATTGTGCTCATTTATATATTTTTGCGTATTTTAAATTTAAAAATGGCATTATATCGATGCTGAACAATAAATATTCAAACCCAATTTATTTTAAAAGAAAACATGTTTCAAAAGGTTTTTTCTTTGTATTTCGTCAATGGGAAAATGATTATTTTTCTACATTTCTTGACAGTTTGAATTTTCAGAGATCAGCCCTGTTCAAATTCACCATTCAATTATTTCTAATTATTTCATTTACCCAAAGTATAAGATTTGATCAATAAATCAGTGAATAAAAAATTTAAGGCCATTTTTGTAGCAATAAAAGTGGGCTTCAAAGGAAAAAATACTATTTTGCTTGATAAAGTTCATCCAGAAGTTCATCATATCTGGCTCATGCTCCTTGAGTTAACTTGTGTGCCATCATGAAGCATCACAATATGAGGCGAAGGATCTGTAAATCTACAGACCAATTTAAACGTAAGAATATCGTCAAACAATGATATTACGTTAAGTTTTTTATGATAGTTTAAGGAATCTTTATAGAAAGGCATTAGAGATTTTTTTCAGCCCCTACAAAAGATATTATCCGAAGAAAGTAGTAAGTTTTAATCATGTGTTTTGCATATTTTCTGACCGCTTAGCTTTAGCACACCGAGCAGTCACTTGAATTTGCCTCCTTCTAAAGCAGACCCTGATTATAAATATAAAAACTATTATCTGTTACAAGTTTCAGCAGGTCAGTGCTTGAAGTATGGGTTAAAATGCAAGTAGATGTATTGTTCATTAACAACTATTCCATTACTGTGTATTCGAGATATTATAACAATAAATGACACAGAATCGCAACATCAGTCTTTTCCATATAATTCTACATAAAATATATAAACTATCCGAAATCTGCATTTAAGTCTATTAAGGCACATATTTTATTGACGGAACTAAAAGTTTTTTACCTCCCCTACACATCTGTGCACCTTCCCAAGAATTTTGCTTTGTCTTCGTAATCCTTCTTATAAGGGTACTGTGCTATCATTATTAAAAAAATGTTATCAGATTTTTTTTCCTATTAATTATTCCTTAAGTTTGGCTTCGTTATTAATATCCGTTATTAGTTTTTGAAAAAAAAAATCACCCTTTCATTTATTGTAGTATCTGTACTACAAAAATTAGAGTTTTATTGATCGTCATTTATAAAATTATATTCCACCAATAAGAAGCAGTCAGTATGTTTTGAAAATTGTACTGCAATAGTATCCTATGATGTTTATGTAAAATATACGTTTTAACTTTTACTAATTTCGTCTAAAAATCCCATAATTAGAATTCTTCTACATTGTAGGGCAAGCCACATGCATTATTTTATTCACTTAGTACAGTATTGATTAGAGATTGTTTTTTTTATATAAACTATATTTATTTAATGATAAAATAGAAGTACTCAAAAATATGCTTTCGCAAGTTTTGCTTATTTTTAGTATTATTCAATTGATAACTATTAAGTTTTTCTACATAAACTTTTCTGAGCATTCATATTTTTATATAAATAAATTGATATTTTAAAATTAATTTACAATAACTTAATTGCATAAATTTTATGGCATATATGAATGTAAAGTGTACCTTCAGTTTTGTGTAATAAGTATTTATCCTAAATCCAGAAATCTCGATGGATGAAGATCTTCTTTTCAAGACGCACAATGAATCGAAAATTCCGGAAATTAATCTTAATCGTAAGAAAACACAGAAACAAATTACTTTCTCCCAAAAGTTTGAAAATGGCTTCCTCAAAGAAGAAAGCTGTTCATTCCGTAAGACTCTCAAAAACAGGCAGGAAAAAAGTATAGCGAAAGTGCTACAAAATTATGATTATAAGACAAATATTTTATCAAACATTACAGTAGACAAAGACATTGCTTCACCATTTTTATCAAATATTATCTATTACTCATTTTCAAGTGACTGTTTATTTAAAATACGTAGATCAAACAGGTGTGCCATTAGAAATCATAAAAATGAAAACATACTTCCCATCAATAAAAAAATGCTTATATTAAACGATAAATGCTATAGTGGATTTAATAGTATTATGAAAAATAATCCTTCGGAAAAAATAATCAATAGAACATTATGTGATTTTAAAGAATCTTGCCTTACTAACAGACAATCTAATTTAAAACGGAAATTAGAGTCGGATGTGATAAATGAGCTAAATTTAAGGCGAGACAATAGAAACAGAAACAGTTCGAAATTGATAACTTACACGGAGAGGCTCGATAGAACTCTTTCGTATTCCAAGCATTTTAAATCAGACAATTCATCTCAAATTTCTGAAAATGGAAGTGAATGTTTTTTTCTTCAACCCCAGTTTATGAATAGAATAGATACGATAGAAAACTATAATTTTAAACAAATGAAGAATATTGAAATACAGAGTAGTCCAGTAAAAATTCGAGTAGCAGCAAATTTTGGCGAAGATTCAGTAGAATACATTGATCCGACAATGGAAGTTGAATTAGATTCAGATGACAGTGATCCTGACGAACCTGGTGAAGAAAATGGTGGAGATGCAGTAGATCCTCATGAGCTGAATCAAACAGCAGATACAAATAATGGAGATAATTCTGAAGATGATGGAAATACATCTGGGGTAAACGTGACTAATATTGTGGAGGAAGATAATTCAAATAAATCTCAAAGTGAACATCTAGATACTTCAAATAGAGATGCTGATAAAAATAATTCCATTTTAAACGAACAATGCTTAGATAAAGACACACATAATAATATAGAAGCTAAGCAAAATGAATCAGATAAAGATGTAGTCGAAGCTGATTACGAAGAACACGCATTGGAAAAAAGAGAAGAGATTGACTGGGAGAATATTAAAGACTCAGTTGAAGTGAAGGGAAATTCACCTTGTTTAAACAGCTTACTTAAAGACATGCTGACTCCTGAAAAAGAAGGAAAAACTGATACTTCTGATTTAAATCGAATTGAAAATGATCCCTTTACGTTAGATAAAATTAGTGATGAAGTAAATAATGGAAAACTAACGTCTGAAACTGGGAGACATGTAATGTCTATATCAGGTGCTAATCAAACAGAATTTTTTATGAAAGAATGCAATGCGCAACAACATGAAGAGCTTGAAATAGATTCTAGAAAAGATAAAACTGTCGAAGTTGATGAAGAGAAAAAACAAACAGAAATATCTGCGAATATCGAAGACACCAAATTAAGCGAAGATGAAAATTTTGAAGAAGAAGCAGAAAAAAGTGAAAGTGACAAAGAAAAAGATAATGGAGAAAAAGTAGAAAATTATATGAATGAAGGACAAGAAAAGGCTTCCAAAGTTGTTGATTGCATGGAAGTGAATGGAGATGACGGTGCTACTGAAGAAAGCAATGAAAGAGAGAATGATACATGCATTGAACAATGCGAAAACATTTCAGAAAAGGAAGAAGATATTCTTGAAGAAATCGTGGGTGAAAAAATAAGTGAATTAGTCGACGAACAAGAAAATGAATTACAGGAAGACTGCAATAATAAAGAAGCAGAGGAAAATATTATTGAAGATAAAATTAAAGATGATGCAGGTGGAGAGGAATCAAATGTTCATACAGAAACTCTGGAAAATCTAGAAGATATCTTGAAAAATAACCATAATGAAAATTTCCAAGAAAATGAAAAAGAAGAAATCGAATGCACCAAAAAAATTAATGAAAAAACTGATGGTTATGAAAATGAAAGTACAGAAAACAATGTAATATGTAAAATTGAAGAGGATGTAAAAGAAACCGCAGTAGATAGTGATAAGTCTGAAAGCATTACTGATGAAATTTCTGAAAATAAAGATGCGGAAATGGATGAAATTAATCCTACTGCAAATGGCGGAGTTCCACTAAAAGTTGAATGTTGCAATGAGGAAAAAGAACTGGAACATGAAAAGGAAGAATTAAATAAAATTGTAAAGGAAAAAATAGAAGAAAATCTAAAAAGTCATTCCGAAACTGTGGACGAACAAACTGATATTCTAAAAACTAATTTTCTTGAAGAACAACAGTCACTAGAGAATTTATCTCATCCAGTTGTAGAAAATGAAGAAGATAGTATAGAAAAAGGTTTCATAGAAGATGGCGATAATTGCCTAAGTGCAAGAAAACAGGAAACAGAATTTCAAGACTTATACCCTAATTTAGAAAAATATGATTTTGATGGAGAAACTTCAGAAGTTAGTGCAAATGAACTAAAATGTATTAAAGATGAATCTGTTTCAGCAACAGAAAATAAAAGTACCGAAGAACTTGATAAATTGGAAAATAATGGTGTTCAACAGCCTCTTTCAGCAGAAAATACTACAAAATGTGGCAATGTAAGTGAAAAATCTGAAGAGAATAATATTGAAAAAAAGGAGTTAAGTCCGGAAGACAATGAATTTCCTAATACTATATTGGAAACTGTAAACATAGATGATGACTATATAACTGAAAAAAGCAAGAAGAATTCAGTAAATGATTCAAAAAGAGCTGACGAGATTGATTTAGCCTCGGAAAAAGTTGACGAAACTGCAATTCATGACGCTTCAGAAAATGAGATCTTTGATTCGGAGAGTGCTGATGAGAATATTTCAGATAATAAGAAACATGCCAAAGTTAAAGAAGAAAGAATAGATCATATGAAAGAAAACCTATCAGATAAGGAACAAAATGAAAGTACTTTTTCAAATGCTGAAAAAATTGACGGGAAAAAAGAAGAAGAGATTATCCAAAAGAGCAAAGAAATGGAAAATAATAATGTTACAAAATCATTGTTGGCAGGCATTGTTGAAACTACCACAGGGCAAGTAATAATAAACGATAACGGTAAGAAAACATGCGAGGAGGAAACATTTATCAGTTGCAAGTCAACAACACAAGAATCGACGCCAAAGGAAGGTGAAGAAACAGTTTATCAAACAGTTACTGATCAGCCAATGGTTCGTTCATCTGATAAACAAAAAGCAGAGAAACCTGAACAATCATCATCTGACTCAGCAAAGGTAATATCCCCTCGTAAAGGCATTAAAGTAGAAGAAGATGAAATTGAAACCGCTATAAGTAGCATTGTATTCTATGACGAAATGAGCGATGGCAGTGAACAAATCGCCCAAACTGTTCCCTCTGCTATGTTTTCAAAACCATCTGCTGAAAACAAAAATATCTCATGTGAAAACGTGTTGACAATTGAAGATGCTCAGAAAACAATCGAAGAGGAAGCCGGTGAATTGCCTTCGTCAAACATAAACGAGCTACCGCTACAAGCTACTACTGAAGATGGAGATTTAGCATCTGCTGAGACTAAAGCACAACCAAATACAAGTCCAAAAAAGCGAAAGAAAAAGCGTAAAATCTCGAGATCTAGAAGTGCACAGAAAGGTGGGCTTATGCCTCGAAATCACTGCTGCATTCCAGTTTTCTTGCTTCTCAACATTTCGCCAACGATCTATGCTTTTGTAGACTAGTCTTTATTTTATGCAAGTAGAATATTATTTTATTCTTTTTAGAATTATGAATTACTTAATATATTGCGTTACTTGTTCTATATAGTGCTTGATGATTTTATTATGGAATGTTTAAAATCCCTGATACTGTGGAAGAAAGAAGTTGTTTCTGGTTTTTGATTTCAGAATGCTTGGTTACGAAACAATGCGAT
The DNA here is from genome assembly GCA_963932465.1 of Maratus speciosus. Taxonomy (NCBI): domain Eukaryota; kingdom Metazoa; phylum Arthropoda; class Arachnida; order Araneae; family Salticidae; genus Maratus; species Maratus speciosus. The sequence goes on along the minus strand of OZ010787.1, from coordinate 341,140,831 downwards.
TTATGATAATCTTCCGAAGTATAAAAATTCCTTAAATCGGTGACTAGCATCAAATAAAGTTATATAGGTTATGTACACGGGTAAATAAATAAATAAAAATAAATATTACTTTGATAGGTAAGCTTAATTTTTTTTAAACAGAAATCAAAGCAACTTTTAAACAAATTAATTGGGAAATTGCTTGTATTTAGTTTGATACATTTTTTCTTGTGCGTTAAGACAACACCGCATTATTGATAAATGTCTGATTTGTCTAAGAACGAAAGAAAAAAAATGTTCGTATTTCTTTTATTTTTTAATTTTTTCTCAACTTCCATTGTCGACAGTTTATTCTTGAGGTTGGTACGGGATTTAATCTTGGAATTATCCCATTGAATTTGTAAGATAATTTCAAACAATCACAGATAAATGTCTCATAATCTTCAGCATGAAGAAGCCATAGAGTTTCGGAAACATAAGTAGAAAAAACTACCTAATTATTGTTTAAAAATTCTGAGTTAATGCGGAATAAATTGATATTCGCTTTGCCTAAATTATATAAAACTCTAGCAAGTAGCTTAAAATATTGCTTTTTTATAGTTGTTAATGATTTTTGCTACTAATTCTAAAGCACTTAATTAAAACAAATTAAAATTTTAAACTCAATGCACATCAAAAGTATTTTCATTCTCAGATGCTAGTTTCATAATATGAAATACAAACTAAAATAAAACACGAACTATGTTCTACAAAATATAAAAATGTATTATTTTAAATGAAAAGATGAATTATTAAAATATTGTGAATTCAAGTGATATAAACATAGTTTTGCATACAACAATCCGTTCTTGCATAAAATATCAACTTTCATTGAAAAAAATGCATTACATTTTATTCTTTATAGGCGGGAACAATAGAATCTAAAAAATAATTAATGATGTAGATAAATAGATAATTAAATTAATAAATATATGCCCTATTCATAGAATGGAATTTACTATGAGCCATAAGTTTTATTTAATTGCAAATGGCATGAAATGCTACATTACATGCCATTTATAAGTATTTATAATTTCAATACTATAGAAGAAAAGAAAAAGACGTTCTTTCTCCACGGAAATAGTTTGGAATGTGTTGTTGATTTATTTATTTCCCTGAAAATATCAGTTTGCTTGTTTCTACTTTTTTCGCTATCATGAAATATCTCACTCATTTTTTTTTTTTTTTTTTTTATCTTTGCCTTAAAAATAATGAAATTAAGATATGACTTGCAACAATGACTTGGTTTATATGCAAGTTTTTACCCCGTTTTCTTATTCCTATTTTATTAAATTAAATTTTTTAAGATATTTTAATAGAAGCTTTTGTTATTTTTTTTATTAGTTTGCCTTTCACCCACCCTCCATTTTATATTTCTGTATGTTATTTCTTATGCATGAATTTCATAGTTTTAGATTATATAAACTAGGATAAATAGTTTGAAAAAGTATTATAGAGGTAAAGTATAAAGTACTTTTATATTTTATTTCCCTTTCAAAATATCTAATATAAAATGGGGGTTAGTGGAAATATATATCTTGGAAACATGCACTGAATTTTTAAGGGCGATATATATATATATATATATGACGAAGTTTTTATTTGATCAGAATATTTAATTTTTGCTTACTATGTTTACTTTTACTAATGTCAAGATATTTTGAAAATACCTAATAAATAATAATAAAGAAAAGATGCTAAAATTAAATTTTCCAACCTCAGAAAATTAAAAAAGTGAATCGAGGAAAGCAAATTTCGAAATATATAGACTTATATATTGTGCATATATATGCATAATATAATGACTAGTTAGTACAATATTTCGAAATATATGATTTTACAGAAATATAATATAATTTAATTTTAAGGCGTATATGTTAACTCACGAAAATAATAAATATAACACCATAATAAACATACTAAACCATAGTAAACAGTTTCAAAACAAATAACATTATCAAAAGTTTCCATAAATTAGACAGATTCTTTCGAAATTCCTTTTACTGAATTAACCCCTTAAGTGTCGCATTTAATTACGGTTTAAAAATTCAAATTGCTTATTGGCACCACTTTATTGAAAAAGAAATATTCACCTTATTTAATGACAGGTAAAAGGATACCATAATAAAGCCAGTTGCACTATTTTATAAAACTGGTGGGAATAAAATACGCTGAATAAAAGACACAGCCCGTGAATATCACGGGAGCGAGAATTAAGGGGTTAAACTAAGTGGTTTCTCTAAACAGAACATTAAAGTTAAAATAATTTTGAAAATAATGAAGCCAATTTTCTAGACACTCCTTACAATACTTGACATCGTTTTGGAGTGTCAAATCCATTAACAATTTTGAGAACTAATGTTTTCCTAAATTTAACATTTTCGAAAGACTTTTTGTCACAAATTTTACATAAAACAGAAATATTTTTTAATACTTTGCTCAATTTCTAACATATCTTTTATGGATTGTATCGGCACCTCATATTGTTATCATATGATCAATAATTCACATTTATTATTCAATTTTTATAAATATATTTTCTGAAAAATATGTCCGTTATCGTTTAATGGTAATTTTAGCTATGAATTAAAATTCACCATTTACCCGTCGCATTAAACAGATAATCAGAAAACTGATAATTTCAGTTAATTATTTTCCCTCGGTATATGTATCTATATGAAATGTATTCTAGATATGCGGTATGGAATAAAACTACTATTTTGTGATTTTAAAAAATATTCTTTCTTTAATCAATGAATATTTTAGACAAATAGGAGTAGTCTAACACATTTTTCAGTAACTTTCGTTTATACTATTTGCCTCTATATTTTACATGTAACTATCACCATTATCAATATTAAATGTTTTTATAATTTACCAAAAAAAAAAAAAAAAAAAAAGTTTTTGGATATTCTTAATGCTAAATCTACGGGTGAATAATTTTATGAACATTTTATCGCTATAAGATTAATGAATAATTGTTTAATATTTGAACCAGTAATTCAAGAACAAACTACTATTTCAACTTGCCAAAGTTTATCAGAACTAAACGGGAAATTTTCATTTTATTACATTTTTATCTCAACAATTTTCGTAACATCTATGTAAAATTAAATTTTTAATTAGTCTCTCCATTAAAAAAAAATCTGTTCAGCTAAGTATAGAAAAGTATGAATGCGATAAAGAGAAAATTCTTAAAGAACCATAATATTAGCGGTAATTAACGTTTTGGAAGATTACGTGTTTTTTCCATAAGTCTCAAAAGTTTACTTTGGGTAAATTGAGTAGTTTATTAAAATTGTTCTAATGATCTTCATATTAAACCGTTCGTAAAAGCGTATATATATGTTTACAACCGGCAATTCAAAAGCTGATCCTTCATTAATCTTTATTCAATCACACAATACACATTTTCACAGGTTGCTAAGAACTAAAAGTTAATAAATTAAAAGCTACTATTACGTATAAATGTAAGTACTAAATGTATTATCTAAAAGTATGCTCCCAAATGATATTTATCAAGATATGACAAGAAAAACTTTTATTTATATTTTTTATGAAGCTTTTGAACATACAAAGTTTTTTAAAGAAAACTTCTCATTCCTTTTTTCAAAAAGTTAAATTTGGTGGTGTTAGAATTTTTGGCAAAGTAAGCCTTAATATTGAGCAGAATTATTCATATAGCTGTCAAACTTTTTTACTTTTTAGTACCACTATTTACGAATAGTAATCTTCGTTTTATTTAATCTTAAATTTCTGTCATTAAGTAAAAGAATTAATTGTATTCAGTAATAGTGGTACTCAAAAATTGGAAGGTTTGGAAGCTACGTATTCATATTTTATTGAAATTTGAAGGTAATATACTATTATAAAAAACCTCTAAAAAATAATTATCTGTAGGTCTATTTTAGTACATTTTACTATGATTTAAATTTTCCCAAATCCTTATAATTCAACGTATAAAATGCAAGCTGCATTTGAGTGACTCGTTATTTAGTTCTCTTTGGTGTAAAATCCCTTGCAATGTAGAGCAATTATAAATATATTCTCTATATAATTGTTAGTGTCAGATGCTGGCAGGTTAGTGTTTTGCTTTGCGATTGTTTTATGACAAATTTTGATAATATTTTGCCATTAACATATTTCTGCTCACAGATACATATTATAGAAATATTGATTAATCTAATCAATACCTGACAGCAAATGAGAACAATAAAAGGTCCAGAAGTTCCACCCTCTCCTGAAAATGTTTGAAAAGTTGGTTGACGAGATAGTGTTTCGAATTTATGCATTATTAAATATTTTACAATGCATTGATTTTCCTTGAAATCCCTTACATTCTAATAAAATATGTTTTAACTGTATCATGTAAATAGGTATTCCTTTCTCATGAAAACTCACCAATATCTTATCCAAGAAAAATTTCTTAGGCGGAATTAGGAATTGAGGGCTCACATTTAGACAATAACGTTTGGTTTTATACACTGGTGTGCAAAACTTAAGCAACAAGCATAAAATGCTAATTTTTAAACATGTGAGTTTATAAAAGTAAATGATATAAACATCAGGTGTAGCAAATAGGTATTACATCTACAAGGCACCTAGTTGATGTGACATCTCCTTCATGTCACATATGGCCACAAGTGTCACAGTCTCTCCGGAGACACAAAATTTGGGATCTTTCATTCGTCTCATTATTACTCTAAAATGATTGTCATATGGTGACTCTACTGAGACTATTGTTTTGTGATGAGTCACCAGGTGACATTACAACGAGGTCACCTTGTGATTCTCATGTGACTGGCATTTGAAGACTCAGTTATGAGGTCATCGTGAGCATTGCATTGTGCTGAGTCTTAAAATAATGTCACAATGATGTCACATGGTGGCTTTCAGGTGACCGAGACTCTACTGTGGAAAAGTAACCTGATGATTTCATTTTCAATCACTTGTGAACTCGTCACAAAACAGTTATCGTGATGATTTTACAATGGAGTCTCCAAATGACATTCACATGGGGGTCACAAGGTGACATCATTGTAAAGTCATCTGGTGACTCGTCACAAAGCAGCAGTCATGGTGACTTCTCGGTGGAGTGATCAAATGAGATTAAGAATGAGACGAATGAAAGATATCACATATCAGTTCATTGTAATGACTGTGACACTTGTGACCCTTTGTGAGGTCATGGAGACTTCCTATAGGCTGTCTATACTGTTAGGATAACACCTATTTTTTACACTTGCTGTTTATAGAATTTTCTTTTGAGTACTTACGTGTTTAGAAATTAACATTTTGTGTTCGTTGTTTAAGTTTTGCACACTAGTGTATATACGAGTATACTCGTGACCGGTCAACGAAGTGATAACTGCGTGTAATAATAGACAGCATGCTATCATTAATAAATATGAATATAAGTCATTTAAAGTCATAGTGGTATAAGTAGCTAATTTTGAAAACTGGCATTAAGTGGTTGGATTGTATCTAAACATATTAAACTATTAATTGAGAGAAGAGTATAAATCAAAGGCTCGTAATTGTGACAGTAACACAAGACACTTTTCGCTGCATACGAACTTATTATAAAGCTTTTGATAAATCCTCTGTTTCTGAACTTTTAACCCTTTATTGCATACTTTAGAACTGGCAAATCCCCAACGTTAAATTTGCTATTTTCTATTTGCTAAGTTATCCGACTTGAGGCATTATGTCGATTTTTCCACTGAAAGCATAGATGTCACAGAGTAGCATAAGCTTTGAATAGTATCTGTATATCAAATAGGTTGGACAGGAAAAAATAACATTTTTGTCCACTGTGGTGGACAGTATGCAAAAAAGGTTTAATGTAACATGTGACTTATGCCATCCTGATTTAAACACATAGAATATCATTCCGTTGCCTGGCTTTGATCACAATTTTGTTTGTTATAAAATCTGAGGGGATAAATACGAACGTACGTGCTCGTTAAAGACATCTGTATTTATATAAACATCCCAGGAGTGTTAAATACTGGTAAACTAAAAGGCTTCTGTGTACTGTTGTACGTTGCCTTTACTTGTTGGCAATAAGGATTAATATCTAGTAGGTTATTAATACTGAGGTTTCGATGTGCTTGAAAACAATTCATTTCTTGTGATTTAAAATGTTATCACAAACTTATAAATGTGCGATAATCATATTATCAGACACCTGCCATACTTTATGATATTTCTGTACTTATAATGAATACTTAATTGTATTTGAAAATTATGAATACAGTGCAAATATTTAGGTTTTTTAAGCTTAGTAATTTTTTTTCTTTTGTTTCATACAGACGGCACTTCCTCTGCTACGAAAAGATCGCAGGTGAGTAGAAATAATGCTTTTATCATACGTTTTAACTTCTAAAGTTAATTGTTGGTCTAGATAAATAAATACAAAATATGTAACATTATTATAAATATTATCGCTTCAAAGTATCTATTTAACTTTTTAAATATTTTCTATATATAATTTTATTTAATTTTTTTTTAACTATGACTTTCAAATCTAATTTCGTTTTCGTTCCTCATTAACATATTTGTGACTGTTGATATGAATTCACGCCTTTAAGTTATCTGTAATTTTACCTACTGGTTGAGCATTTGCATTTTATATGTCACATTATTTCTAAAAAATGTATGCAATATTCTTATTTATACAATCAATGTAATTTGATATACATCGATTACAAAAGTATCATTATAATACACTCTAAATTAAAATGTCTGAAATTCAGACACTTAAGTGTCTGAAATGGAGTGTTCAGTTTTCAGACATTTTAAAATGTCTGAATTTTTTCAGACACTTTTTGCGTCTGAATTTCAGACACTTCAAACGTCTGAATCGCATCCATTTTTTTTGTAAGCATCATACGTAGCCATGTTTGACCACGTTGAATCCTGGAAAAATATTTGGCTGTGGTCCTGCCCCTCCCCCCCCCCCCCCCCCAATACAGCCTGATTTTTTTTGTGCTCTCAGTTTTGGTATACAATTTTCGTTACGTTGATAATTTAAATCTTTTACGACATTGTACTGATTATAATCAATATCTTGAACTTCAGGAGTAGAACAAGATTAAAAAACAAAAAATATTTATCTAAATATTAGATTTTTTTAAATTTATTTTGTTTTTAACCTTATTTTACTTTAAAAGTTCAAAATATTGATTATAATCAGTACAATTTCGAAACAGATTTAAAATATAAGCTTTACAAATATTGCACATCAAATTTGGGGGCACTACAGTCGTAGGGGGACGGGGCACTTCCCAGTTTGCCCTTCCTTTAATCAAGAAGTACTTTTTCAAAAAACGCAACCCTGCATTATAGTTGTCTAAATTGAGATGTCCGATATTCGGGAGTATCCGTTGTGGAGGTTAATGAACATTCTCGAATAGCGAACACCTCTATTTAACGAATACTTTTTTAATCAGCAGACATACATATTTGTATATTTTTACCTCAAAAAAGTAGACATCTCCAATTATCGGACAAATTCCGCGTTCCCGAAGTGTTCGCTATTAAGGGCTTTTAAGGTACATAGATAAATATATATATATATATTTTATAATCTTGCCCTACTCTAAAAGTTCAAAATATTTATTATACTCGGTTGAATGTGGAAAAAGATTTAAAATATCAGATGTACGAAAATTGCAAAAATCCCCCCCCCCCCCAAAAAAAAATGAAAATATAAAAAAATATATTGCCACATAGGCAATTTTACATATACATCACTTGATAATCACAACAGCCATTTAACTATGAATAATGAAAATAAATAAATAAATATTCTACTTTAATAACATTGGGGAAAAAATGACTTTGGTATTTTGTTAAATATATTTGCGTTTTCAAACTTGTCCTACTCTAAAAGTTCAAAACTTTCATTATAATCAGTGCAAGATTTAAGATATCAGCTTTACAAAAATTCATGCAAAATCCCCCCCCCCCCCCCCAAAAAAAAAATGAAAATACTTATTTAAAAATTATGTTTTTAAAAAATTTATATTTCCACATGGGCAAGTTTTTATGTAGATCAGAGGGTACTCACAAAAGCTATTCAACTATCAATAAAAACAAATAAGTACATATTCTATATTAAAAACATGAGGAAAAAATAACTTATGATTTCCAAACTTCTTTCGTCTTAAATATATACAGTAACATCTGTCATTTTTGTATTTTTCGTATAAGTGCATATAAATAAAGTTACCACAATTTTAAATACGAAATCTAGTTAGAGGTTTTTACTTTTTCCCATTATAAATTTCAAATTACTTTTTTATTAAAAATAATAAAAAAATCAGTATTAGAGTTGATTGCAAATCAAATACATATGTATATTTTTACAGGCAGCTTCATATAATAGACGAGTCTCATTTACTTTATTTATCTTTTTTTAATCTGCGGTTTTATGCCAGGAAGTAAGAAAGCATTAGGTCATCTTTCAAAGTTTTTTTTTATCTTTACTTCCTTGTGGCCGTCATTTACTGCGAGATAAAAATTGTCCATTGAAACTAAGAACTGACATTGAATATATAATTCGTAATAAAAAAGAACGTCACAAGTTTAAAAATATATACTTCTAGAATTAGTGGGGTTTTTTGCGAACAGATTCAAAACTAATTAAATTTCATGCAGGATTTTGTTTAGTACAATAAATAAAATCATAAAATACACTAATTTTACTACTATAAAGAAACTTACTTGAGTTGCTGCAGGAGGTAAGAAATATTCCTCGATTTGAAATTTTAAAAACTACCACAACCACAGTGAGGGAGAAAGACTTTCATCAGTTTAAAAGGTAATCCATAATACATCCGACTAGCCATATTTAAAGGATGAGATGTTTCATCCTAAAAACAGGACCCGCCAGACAAAAGTTTCTTTTTTTTTGCCAGCTTCGACAGGACGAAGATGAATAACACAATATTATTGATATAAATTGATACGAGTTAACACTAAGCCCATTGCACACGCTTTGTAGAATTTCCGGGTGTATTCTTCAACCGTCGTCTTCTTCTGTTCTGTGTCTATCCCGCCCTTGTATCGACGACAGCTTCTAAGAGACATTTGATGCCGAGCACACACGTCAGATGTATGTATTCAATAAATACATAATCCAAGTTAATACGAATTAAAATCACAGTACTTCACATTTCGCAAAAAACGAATTAAAATACACGCGTACATAAAAACAAACTTTGTTTGAATTACAACGTATACCACTTCGAACGAAGACATCTAAAACGCATGCGCAACTGGGAGTGCTAGTGCCCCCTGGTGGTTATTGCGTCGGAAGAATCAAAAATTAAGACACGTTTAAAGCAATGAAGTGTCTTAAAATAAGACGTTTGCGGATATTTTAGACATTATTCTCAGTTCGTTTACACCATGGTCATAGTAAGACGCTTATGTATCTTAAATTAAGACATCTATAGTGTCTTAATTTTCAGATTAAGACACTTAAGTGTCTAAAATTCTTTTTCAGTCACATGTGTGTCTAAATTTAAGACGCTTCTATTTGCAGTGTATACAATCAATTTGTAATATAAACACCAATACAGGAAATAGGCTTGTTAAAATTGCCATATGTAAAGAATAACGCTTATAGACCTATGACAAAACTTCAGACAAAGAAATAAAAGAAAGAGTAAAAGTAGAAGACAAAGAGTAAAACAAGGTTACCTATGACAAAAACAGGGCGGTCGCGGATGTGTTAAAATCATAACTGGATTCTTTTTCAAAATTTTCCAAACTTACTTTCCAAACAGACCCCATCATTATAGAAATTAATGATTTTTTTACATTTGATCTCTATTAAAATTCTCTTAAAAACAGTACATTTTTAATAAGCTCACAAAAAATCACGTCCTATTTCCCTTTGCTTAATCATTCACTATTAATTACGTATTAACTAGGTGGAGATGTTGAAATTGATGTAGGCTTAATTTTTTTTTAATCGATGGAGTCATTGATAATAAAATCCTAACCTAAATTATCCAGTTTTTACCTGTTCAAATGTTACTCTTTGTATGCAGACGCGTATCTGGATACGCCGAGCACGATTAAGATTAAATCCACATTACGAGCACAATCAAAATTAAATCCACATTACGAGCATGAGTAAATTCACAATAATTTATAACTTTTTACAGACCTTACAAAAAATATCTTGCCATCATTAAATTTACAAGTGAACGTATACTAATTTTTATTTTTCAGTACCGCTACTTCCGCATAGTAATTTTTGCTTTATTTTATCTTTCATTATTTTATTAATTTTAATACTGCAATTATAAGGCAAAAATTACTATTAGGAAGTAGTGGTGTTCAAAAATAAGGACCTACGTAACCTTTTGACACTCTTTCCTAAGGGGTTAAAGAATTCAATTTTAAACGACTGTTGTAGAAATCGATGTATATAATTTAAAGTCTCATAACTTTGGGTGTGTTAAGTATTTTAAGTCATTTCCCTCAGATCATACAAACACAATTAAAATATTTGTTTTATTCTACGAGATGTTTCTCTTGTGTCTTATCAAATCACCTAGTGTAATGCTGTTGGAGATGTCATTGGAAAAGAAGTAGATAAGGAAAGTGAACTTAAGACTTAAAGGAAGATACTTAAGAACACACACTATTAGTTGTTTTTCACGGGTTAAATAAACATACATAAAATGGACATACATTTAACCGGAACGTTGAATTTCACATACTCTCATCCTTATATTCTTAATGGTCTTGCTCGTATGGAATAATTTCCCCAATACTGTCAATATCTATGGGTATATCGCCTTTTTCAATGAGTTAAATCAACCAATTATAACATTGCTCATAGTTGCCAAACTTTTTGATAAACCACCAGTGTTTTTGAGTAAACCAACTTTGAATAACCGATTCCAAAATCATCAATACCTCTGACTTTATCTATATTATCATGGTTGGAAAATACAAACCTTCTCTAACTGGCAAAGCGCGAACTTTAAAAATGGTTAATGGCAGGTTTTGACTTTTGTGTCCCACGGATACAGTCATAAACAAGCACCAAAAGATTCGCAAATTGACAAATGTTGTATCCGGAAAGTTTGGAAAAATTGAATGTTAGATAATTATTTGTAAGTTGGAATGCCAAACTTCATAAGTCAGAACATAATTATAAACATTAGTATAATTTGTTTCACCTCTGAATTTGCGAATGCTTTATATTGCTAGATATTGACTTGATTAGGCAATATGAAGGAAAAAAATAAAATTTAGTTTTTCGTACAGAGGTTTGGCCCCACCAGTGGCTGAGAGGTTCTGCTCTCGAAACTGGTAGACGGGAGGTGCTGGGTTTGAACTGAATCGCGCCCGTCGGCCTAATCGTTCGGAGTTTTCGTGGTTTTCTTCGAGCCATGGATTTCCATGCGTAAATACGGGTTAGGTTTAAAGGTTCCCTTAGAAAGACCCCCACGAAGGGCACTCCCTCCCTCGGGTCTATATCCCTAGAGTAGATAATCGGCCGTCAAAAATCAACCAACCAACCGTACAGAGGTTTGTTTTATAATATTGTTTCAATAAGAAAATGTCATGGGATATTCAATACATCGTCTTATTTAAAAAATTGATCTCAATCCTATTGAATAGTTTATTTTTTATAATCATAAATTATTTTGAAAAGGCATGCGCATTTAACATTCTAATGTCTACGAAAATGTTTTGGTTAGATAGCATTCCTTCTTCTGTCATTGATGCACCTCTTAAATGCTTTTAATGAGCAAATCTCATTTTAATGAATCATGTTAAATTAAATAAACTGAGTCAGTTTCTAATAAATTATACGTTGAATTTAGTCCAAAGGTGTCCAATCCTTTTGTCTGATAAATGTTTGCCACCATTTTTTTTCCGAATGCATAACTTCACCTTATTTAACCGCAAAATTTCTGTCATTCGAACTAGGCAGCTCTGTAGGCCGCAGGTCGGACACCCCTAGTTTAGCGCTTGTTGTTAGTCTCAGATATTAATATATTAGGAAGTAACTCTAGTAATACGTGATACACAATTCAATGTTTTTTTTTTTAACAGGATTCAAAAGGATCTGCGCGGACAGCTCGATCCGTATCCTCAACTAGTGCACGTTCACCTTCAGCGGGTGAAAAAAGTAAGTACAGTACAACACAACGTTTGAAAAATTGCTTTATACAAAAATTATATGTGTTTTCAAAAACCAGTTTTGTGATTTTTTATTGCTTTAAGTATTTTTAATGGCTGTTTTGTGTAATTGTACATATTTTTTAATTCTCAGATTTTTTTAATAACTCTTACTATAGTAATGTGGGTGAACTAAAAGGATATTCTTTTATTGTTACAGAATTACCTCCAATTAAGGCTCCAGTAGGTACAACTCCCCCACCAAATATAAAGCAAGTGAGATCGAAAATAGGATCTCTAGATAATGTGACACACAAGCCAAAAGGTGGAGATAAAAAGGTTAATAAATATTGCTCATATAAATTAATGCACGTAGTTCTTCAACAGTAGTCTTAAAACTCGAATTATAATATAAAAAGCATTTATAGCTTTTTCATCCTATATTTTTATCACAGCATTCATAATTTAATTTTTATGCATTTTTCGTTGTTTTTCGTTGTTACTCTTTGACTTGTTTAAGACTAGATAATTTTCGTGCAAATACCGTTCTAAAATATGGAAACTGCTTATACTTTAATTTATTAATACAGGATCTCCTTTAATTAAAATATACAATAAAGTGATTTATTTTATGAGGCAATATTAAATCTTTCTACATATATATATATTTTTTTTTTTTTTTCAACGCTGTAAACTAACTATTTATAGATAAGGTTTCCTTTATTTTTTTTATATTAGAGGCGAACATTTTTCTGCAGTACAACTCTATATAATATAGTTTATAGAAATTTTATTTTCTTTGCAAATGGTCACAGATATGGAACTAACTTTTTAGGTTAAAATGGATCTGCTTATGAAATTTATAATTCTAAATAAGTTCTTTTATCATTCGCTTACAGGGGCAGAAAATTTCGAAATTAGTAGTAATTTTATCACCTAAAAAAATGTAGTGTGTTACCTTTACGAAAAAGAAAAGAGAAGAGATTTTGTAAACTTTTTATTTGTTTCTCTAATTCTCTTACAGTTTTAGTTTTCAAGTTACGTTAAATTATTTTAGTATTCAGAGTCGTATTTTGCACATGTTGCGCGTGTTCAGAATAATGCATTGGTCATATCAGTACTTTTCTACGGTGAAATAATTTTAATGTGTATTAGTGGAATTATTTTCTGGAGGAAGGTACCTTAAACTTTTTACTACTAATGGGACACATATGTTACTTTTACAACTCACAATTGTGAAATGCAAAATCTGATTATTTAACTCCAGAATTAAGTGACAGTGAATAAATTGTAGAAAGGAAACTGCTGGAAGTTAAATAGATTATGCAAATAATTCAAAAGACAAATAAAAAAAGTCACATTGTTTCACTTGCGCACGGAAAATTTCACAAATTAGTTGACAAGCGATCAAGATGCTTAATTTGCACTATATACTCGTAAAACTGAAATGTGTGTCAAAATGTCTATACCCGGTACATAGTTTTTCCTTATTTTTTATGTTTGCTTTTCTTCACTTTAATAATATATTTTTTTAAATGTTTTATATAAATTTATTGCTACTTGAGGGTCTATGATAATGATTAAATTTGTTATAGAAAGTTTTTCACACGAACTGTGGCATTAACTCTTCAATCGCAATAATGTAATCTACAAAACTGCTTTTACATTTATGTATGCTTTTATGTAAACAATTATTCACTATATAAAGAAGAAAATACATGATGATCCAAATATCACAGAAGAAATAAAATTTCAGTAGTTCGAAAGTTTCGAACTACTGTTTATATGTTTCGAATCGAAACATATAAACAGTAGGTTTTTACAGAGATACACAAAAAGTGGGATATTTCTTAATAACGAAAAAATAAATTGAAAAAATAGTTACATTTAACACGAACAGGCTCTTGTTGTTTAGTTTCATTCGGGTTTTTACAGATTCAGAAAATTTTACAATGCATCTAGGAATAAAAATGATCAGTATCACAGCTATTATTCATGGGGACAGCCGTCAGGCGTGGTGCAACACTGTGACAGCATCGAAGAGGATGCCAGCTGTAATTTTATTTACATGATGGAAAATGAACTTCCCTCAGCATAGCGAATGACATTATACGACTCCTGTATATCTCTCACTTCAAGTAGTTCCAAGGTTCAAAGTCTGAAAAGAGTTGACACTCTCTTTGATACTGTGTACAGTGTCGTGCCATGTCTGACGACCATTCTCGTGATCACAACAGCAATTTCATTGATCATTTTTATTCCTAGTTGCATTGCAGACTTTGCTATATCATTGAAGAAACTAAACATAATTTAACAACTACAGACCTGAAGCTCCGCCTGTTGATGTTAAATGTAACTATTCTTGCAATATTGATTTTCGTTATTCAAAACTATCGCATGTTTTTCTGCGTATTTCTGTAAAAATTGTATCATGGTAATTTCTAAACTTTTCGAATTATTAAACTTTTTGAGGGGATTAACCGCTATTTAAAAAAGAATAATTAATTTCATTTAATAAAAATCTTTTATTACATAAAGGGATAAAACATATAAAAATGAATAAAAAGAATATTTAATCTAGAAATCCAGAAATTCGTATGTAATTCAATGAATCGATTCAATGAACGGTTGAAGATCGTCTACGGTACATGTTTTCCACTTTTCTTGTAATTTTGGGGAAAATTCTGCTGAATTTGAATATTTATGATTCCACACGCATTTGTCAAGTTCGTTCCAAAGATTTTTATTGGATTAAGATCGGGTGATTGCACTGGCCATTTCAAAAGCGGAATTTGTTTGTGAAAAAGACCCTGCTTGATGAACTTGCATGTATTCTTTGGGTCGTTATCATGCCGAAACAAATAGTTGCGACCAAAAGTTTTCCTCCAATAAGGCTGCAAATGATCTTGCAAGACATTGCACCATTCATCTTGCTGCGGAATTCGACTAATGAATCGACACCTTTTCCAGAAAATGCTCCCCACAGCATAACGTGTCTTCCGTCATGCTGCATTGTAAGAATAACATATCTCGAACCATACGTTTTGTTTTTAAGTCATCGGACGTAGTGTCTGCCATCACTCCCAAAAAGGTTGAACTTCGATTCATCCGAAAATAGTTCTTTTTTCTAGATTTTACTTGACCAGTCTGTATGTTCCTTGGCAAACGCCAGTCGGTCCCTCTGATTTTTTTTTTTTTTTTTTTAGTTATGAAAGTTTTTTTTAACACCGACTCTTCCATAAAGTCCTACGTCACGTAAGCGTCTTGACACGGTAGACCGACTTAATTCAGCTATATTTTCATTCAGTAAATCGAGGGAATTTGCAGCGGCATTTTTATGCGGGTCATGAACTGCTTATCTCCTGATAATTCTTCCCACACGAATAGTCGTTTTCCGGGGTCTCCCGGACCGTAGCACGTCCTGAAGGCCATTACCATCTTTATATACTTTTTAAAACATCGTTCACAGTAGATTTTCCGATTGATAACTTTGCCGCAATCTCACGAAAGGATTGGCCCTTTAGAGACAAACAAATCATTGTTTAAGAACAATAATTAACAAACACGGTCAAAAGAGCACTTTACCGATAGCAAAAATTAACTAATAACGAATGGCCGGAAACTTTTGCAAACGCGTATTTTGAATCCCTCCCCTTTGCATCAAGTGTATTCAGTATGTAATCAAAATGATCACATGGTCAGAGGTAATTTGCTTATTCCTAACTTTTGGAACAATTGCGCTACTTCTTCGCTGAAACATTCTGGCAAACAAATCAAAGAAACTAAGTGGCTGGAAACTTTTGACCGAGACTGTATTCTAATATGCAGATTGATTCATTAAGACCATTTTGCTTCAAAAACTGTTGAATTGAGTTAACTACAACCACGAATGTTGTGTATAGGTTACTGTCCAACGGCTATGTGCTACACCATGAGTTACTTGACAGACTCTCCTGTTGGTAAATTAGAGATCCTATCTCAAAAACTACAGGAAGCGCGAACAAAAGTTCAATAACAAAGTTATAAAGCATCACCAATTTAAAAAGAAAAAACATATCGTGCACGCGGATACGATAAATAGTCGTCCTTTATTATATTTTATCTTTACAAGTATGTATTTTTTCTTCTTATAAAACATTTCACAATATAAATGGATAAAAATGTTGTTCCGCTTTATTTGAAGCAATTTTTCACATAGTAAGTACAATACCTACAATAAATGGCTTAAAGCCAAGCCCGATTTTTGTCGATTTTGTAACAAAAAGCATTTATGAAGGTGTCCTAAAATGAATTAAACGTATTTAAAATTTAATAACAAGTAAACTCTGATATCAATTGAGGTTATTCTTGTAGCAGATTAGTATGTGAAAGTCTAGAACTTCTTTAGTACTCCTCCTTATTTTAGTTCAAAGTATCACCAATAAATCAATCACTGCACTGTCTCAAATTATTAGAACGCTCAAACTTATAAAAATAAATCAATATTCACTAAGCTTTAAAACCTTTTTCTTTAAAACTCTTTTTTAGATATTAAAAAGCCAAAAAAAAAAAAAAAAAAAAAAAAAAGAAAAAGAAAAGAAAAGAAAAAAAGCAAGAAAAAGAAGAAAAAAAGGAGAGATGGAGAGAGAGAGATTCGCGTTCTGAAAGTGCAAGGTTATTTTGAGCAGTATTGCAGTTTGAGACAGTGCAGCGCCATCGCTCGGTGATATATGAAATTAAAAAAGGAAGTGTAGTAAAGAAATTCCTGACTTTAAATTATTGAATTTTAAGTACGTTCAGTCCGTTTTTCCGATACCCTCTAGAATGTTGATATCCATATGTAGTATATAACAGCTAATTTGACATATTTATAAATTGACATGTACTACATAAATTATTTTAATTTCTTATCAGGACGCTAACTGCTAATCTTTTTCATTCTTTAGCTTGTTAGCGATAAAAAAGAAAAAGAAAAAAAATTAAAAGTACTATTCCATTTAACTTTCTAATGTAAAAGTACATTGTTCGACAGAAGAAATTTACTTTGCTCTTGTAAACGATAAAAATGATGTCAAACAAGGATTATTTTTTCTATTCATTTAAATGAAAAGAAAACTAGAACTAAAAATAAATTCGAAAAATCACTAGTTTAATAAATCAAGTTAAAATTACTCTGTGTAAAGCCTATCGAAAATCAGGTAGTAAATGACTTGTGACACGAAATGTTGAAAGAGTTCCAAAAATAGACTACCAAAGTTTTCCCGAAAATTCACAAAGTATTATAACACTCAAATAGCAAATACATTTTTTCTAAATGAAAGGTAATTCCAGAAGACAAGAAATTCTGCGAGAACTTACTGTTCTGTAATAATTAAAGATTTAATACCTCGAAACATTGTATTGAGTTCCTGAAACTACCTGAATTTACAATTGGAATATAATTAGTAAAGGAAAATATAAAATCTCCTCGTATTTATTTCAGCGAAATTCAAATTGATGGTTTTATGAAGATTTTTATCGTAAGCTGTGTTATTTACATTGCATTTAGTTCATGATATATAAAATACATGTATATACATCCTTATAGATAACCTTAAAAATCAATTTCTAACTTTCGCCTAAAGAATTTATCAAATTTTCTTTTACATTTTATTAAATATTCGTGTATGATGTTCAAAACAAATAAAATTCTTACTCGTGGATATACATAAGTACCATCTGGATTTTAGATAAATGTTAATAACTGGAGCTATTAAACTTGTCACGTGACCTAGAATCGAACTCGCGTATCTAAAAAACCCGATTTTTAAATTTTGATTTTTAATTTTTTAGACTTAGCTATAATCAGATCTCAGCAAAATTACGCTTTCAACAATAAATATTTGATAATTCTTAACAATAAATATTTAACAATACAACTGCAACAATATATCTGTGCTAATTGTAACAATATATGGTTTTTATGAGAGAATTGCAAGAGATTAACTCAATCACGAGATACATTACAGCGGACAAGCTAACTTGAGGCGGCTTGCCTGTAACAAAAGTGTGTTTTTCTATATACAGAAAAGATCTCAGTGTTACCGAATTTGGCATGAAGTTAACCATGGATTTCAGTTGATGCACTTCGAAGTTCTATTTTTAAATTTTGAATTAGATTTTATAATAATTCTTTTAGTTGTTCAGAATGATCTATCACCAGACTACAATATCTATGGTCTGTAACAAACTATCGAAGTATAGCAATGCAACAAAGTACACTATATAACTAGTATAACAATCAATTTTATGTGTATAAAATAGTATAGATAAGAAAATTGCAATATTTGCTCTTATAGAATAGGAATGAGGCATATTTTTCAAGTGGAGAATCACTCAACTACGGAGTATGGGCGAACGCTTGACAAACTTGCAATCGACAGGTGCTAGTTTCTAAAAGTAGAATCAGCAAAAAATATTTATATGGAGATAGTGGAACGATAAATGTGGTTTATGTTCTCCAGAACTTTTGACGGAGTGTCTTCCTGACTAATGAGAGACCTAGATTCTTTGAGGAAGAATAATAATTTGGATTCTAAATGAAATTCATAAAAATATATAAACAGGTTTGTGCATGACCGTCACTTATGATAAGATTCAGAAAACGATCCCACATTTTAAAGAGGAAAAAAACGTGTAAAATCTCCCCCCCCCCCTCTCTGTAGCCTGGGTTAATCGATTAACAATATTTAACAAATTAAAACGTTAATAATGCTGTCCAAAGGTGTATAGAAACGCATTTTCATTTTAGTTGCAATCAGTCAGCTCATTTCATTAGCTACGAGTCGATACCTTATAATGTAGCAAAACTTAACTCTTCCAGCAATAACTTTTTTGATAACTTCTTTAAGATTAGGGCTTTCTAGTCTTGAAAATAAGCCTAGATAAACCTTTACTTATGATCAGCTTATAATAACTTTCAAGCAATTCATTAATTGAAGAGACCACAGAGGTAGTTTGAATTACAAATTAATCACTCATATCGTTGTATTTACAAGGTGTCTCCAAAATGATGGGAGCATTAAAAAAAATAATTAAATAAAAACGGAAAACGATAGCAATCTACTGTTTGTTGTATTCTACTTCGGAAACCAGTAAATATTCAGCCGCACAGAATTTCAAATTTAGTTACGAAGTTCGCCAACAGATGACGCTGCATGAGATTTACGAGAACTGTAGGAAAACGCACTCCGTCAAAAATGCCATTCTGCTGGATAGCATGTGCTGCTCAAAGATTGCAAGTTGGTGTGCAGAAATGTTTTATTCTTTAGAACAGCGGATATTTTTTGCCCTGGAATTCTGCCTTTTGAAAAGATGCAAATTTTCAGAAGAAACTTAATGTCACAAGAGGACCAAAAAGGGACACAATAGAGCAGTGGTTCCCAACGTGGGGCATACGCCCCACAGGGGGGCAATATGACTTTTCAGGGGGGCAATTTCAGATTTTTTATTAACAAATGTTCTGTATTTTTTTTATGGAAAGTAGTGTAGTAGTTTAAAGATAGAAATAATAGATGAGAAATTTTTTAAACAACTGAATAAAAATTAAATTCCGAAATGTTCCCATTTAAAAGTTCAAAATAGACTGACACCGGAATAATTATATGAATTTGTTTTAAATATTTCCACGCCTATTATAGATTACAAAATCTTTTCAGTTTTCTTGGTTTCAGTATTGTTTTAGTAATTAACACCTCTTTTTAAGAAAAAACAACTTGTACATTCTATTCATAGTGCATTATGCCCCATGAAAGATATTTCACATGTGAAATTTTGTAGGGTATACCTAAAATTGACTATTTGGAGAAGTTTAATATATAAAATGTTTTGAATTATCTAAATGCGGTATTACTTTTATAAAATTAAAAAATCCCATTACGCATCACTGAAGGAAATGGGTAGAAAGTAAACTTCTTATGTCTCTTCTGCAGACCAGATACACAATACGTAAACATACTTCATGACATATGCATTTTGAAATTTAAAGTCTGAGAAAACATGGTGGCCAAATAATAATAATGGGAAAAGAAAGCTCCCTTTCAAAGAAATATGTTATGAGGGAAAAGAAAAATAGTTACTTAAAATAGATAAAAGCTCGAATCCGGAAATTTTATTTGTGAATTATGTTATCAATATAGCCTTGGGGATAAACAAATATCACTTGCTCTTAACCCTTTGAGGGGCGGTGGTATGTTTATGAAACCACTTAATTTTAATTCCCAAACACCACATTGGCACCAGAATTTTGGTAAAAAAATTTTTGGTTTATTATATGTGTGAAATATGGCTTTTTTCTTATTTACAAATAAATTTGTTTTTAAATTCCGGTGTCATTCATTAATTCCAACACGTTAGCAATGGAATTGCTTTGCCCCTGAAAGGGTTAATGAAGTATTAAAATCCACTATAAAATGTATCAATTCTATCAGATGTAATACAAAATGTGAGAGACATTTCAAGAAATTTTACGAAGATAAAATGTAGACTTTTTATCACTTTTAAATTTGAGGTAAGTTGCCAAACAACAATAAAACTTTTCTGGATGTAAATGCACCAAATGTTTCATGGCCTCATTGCATTCATAGAGTTATTTTAAAAAACATACTTGTAATAGAAATATATATATATGATTTGATAAATTAAAGAATGTGAAATCATTTATCAGAGTTAATGCTATTTTCAGATCCTTCCAGGAAAATAGAAGTTTACTTTTATATAGAATAAGATGTATATGATAAAGAAGGGAGGGGGGTGGGACATCATGACTTTAAAGGTGCTTAAGTGGGGCACGGCCAAAAAAAGGTTGGGGACCACTGCAATAGAGGCTCTGTTTAAAATTTTTCAACGGACTGGGAACCTTAATGATGATCTGGGGCGCCCGCATGCAGCAGTTACAGATGCGAATATATAAGTGGTTCAGCAAGTGATCCAACAGCGGTCCCGGGTATGTTTTCGATGTATTACAGCTCAGGCTAGACTACGACGCATGTCCACGCGACATATCATGCCCCACAGTCTCCACCTGCTTTTATACAAGATTCAGAACCTCCAAATCCTTAGTGCTGCTGTCATTAAGGCACGAGACACGTACGCGAACACTATGCTGAAACAGCTGGATTCTGGCGAAATCGTTGTGGGAAACATTGGGTTCTCCGATGAAGTTTACTTTTTCCTTAAACAGCCTCATCAACAGTAGAACTGGTCGCACCCAAAGTTATGGTTTGAGCCAGCATTTCCTCCATTTTTCCGACGCCAAACGATTACTGCAATGTTCTATACGGACATTCTGTGTGCATTTGTTGCGGTACAAAATGCCTTGGAGGATCCTGGGAACACCTCGTGGTTCATGCAAGACGGTGTTCGTCCACATCGAAAGCCTGAAGTCCTTTATGTTTTTCAACGAACATCTTGATAATCGTGTCATTGTCCTGGATTATTTCAAACATACGGGAAGCAGCATGGATTGACGTCCCTATTCGCCAGATTTGACTCCTTGTGATTTTTTACTGTGTGTGTAAGGGGGGAGGTTACCTGAAAGACGAGGTGTACCACCAAAGGCTGCAAACTATTTCCGAACTGAAACAGTACATCGCTGCTGTATGTCAAAGTATTCCAACGTTAATACTTTTTTTCAGCGAATTGTGTTCTCAGACTACGCCATGCTGTTGCTGTAAATGCTGGATATATTGAAAATATCGTTATTTAGTTTTTGCATACATCTTCGCGACACATTCATACAGTTTTTTTTTTAATTTTCCTACTCAGCAGCGCCATCTGTTGGCAAACTTCATAATAAATTTAAAATTCTGTGTCACTGAAAATTTGCGGGTCTTCCAAGTAAAATGCAGCAAACGGCGTATTTCTATCACTTTTCGTTTTCCTTTATTTCTTTTTTTAAATACACCCGTCATTTTTGGGATACACTGTATCTTGTTAATATAGAAATAGTATACTTCGGATTTTTAAACAAAGTTAAGCTGTATTTTCTTCGGATTGTATTTTCTTCGGAAGCAGTATTTTCTTCAGAAGCTGTATTTTCTTCGGTGCAATTTACCTCTCATTTGTTATGATACAACACGTGTTTTAATTTAAAAAAATTAAGACGCAAATTAAAATTTTGCACATAGTTCGCGTTATACTATTGTCACTGTACTGTTCAAAGACCACGACAGAAAAGAAAAATGAGTGATAGAAAATTTTCATTGTTATTCCAAATACTATTTTACTGGTGTATAAGAACAACTAAGATATTGTATACATGCATTTTATTGTATCTTAATTCTTACAAGTAACCATATAAAGGAGTTATTGAAATGATCTAAAGCACTCTGAAGAGTAGTAAATGATCTTTATGTGGTGATAGAAAATGTTATTTTAATTTCCAAAATACATATTTTATTACTTTACAAGTACATCTACGACTTGATATACGTGTATTTTAATGCATTTTATTCTTAGAAGCAATCACATTACGGAGTATCTATAAAAGTTTCTTTTATGTCTCGTTAAATGTACAGCTGCATTTTTAAATGAAAGTGCATGTTTTATAGCTTTATTTCTTGTTTAGTTCATATTTCCTCATGGCACAATCTATATTGCAATACATATCAAAATATTTTTATAACTAAAAAAATGCTAGTAAAAGCATTTGTAAACTAGACTGGAGTAAAAAAAGCACATTTCAAACAGGTAAATATTTCCTCAATATATATTTTTAGATAATGTTTTTTCAAAGATACACTTTATTGTTTCATAGACGCGTGAATAAAGTAACTCTTCATGGAAACAACGCTATGTAAAATAGAGAAACAAATGTAATGAACCATATTTATGTTTTTATTTTAGGTAGAAACTGTTAAACTGGAATGGAATGCTAAGTCTAAAGTTGGTTCTTTAGACTACGCCAACCACAAACCTGGAGGAGGTGATAAAAAGATACTGACACAAAAGTTACAATTTAAAAATGTGCAGTCTAAAGTAGGTTCCAAGGATAACCTTAAGCACAAACCTGCTGGTGGAAACGTAAAGGTAAAATAATTTACATTATTAGTTCATTACAGGGTTCGTACGCTTCAAGGACATTTTACCAGAATTTTTGTAAAATAATATTTGCCTTGTTTAATGAAAAAAATTTCTATCTTCAGATATAGCGACCAGTACTTTACGAAATTTCTGGCACTAAAACACCTAAAATCCCTTGATGCGTACGAACCCTGAATTATAGTATTTTATTCTTTTTATAAACCCAACTACAATTTATTGCAGCATTTCATTTGCTAACATGCGGCATATTTCTTCCAAAAGCGTTCTTAATTAACAATTATTGCTTCCGAATAAAAAAATTAATTTGCTTTCATCCTACCTTTCAGATGTTAAAATACAGACGATCCTGCTTAACGTAATATCAGTGAAAGGAACATCACGCGCAATATATCGTCTTCATTTATCGCCCATGTTAAAAATCCCCCATTAATAGAGTAAACATTTTAAAATCAGGCTCAGTTTAATGTATTTTTTATTCCTAGGTAAAGCGAGTTTATTTTCTATTCCTGATGCTTGATTTCAGGAATTTTTCAACATGTGTGCTTTTAAAATTCATTTATTTATTATTTAGTGGAAAATGCAATAGTAGAGGGTTATAATAGTGCCCTTGGAAATATATTGTGCAAGAAAGGAATTAAAAGTCACTGGCGGGCTAGGAATAATATATCTATATCTATCTATCTATCTATCTATCTATATATATATATATATATATACATATATTTAAGGAAATAAACACGAGTTCGCTAAAAGTAATGCTTTCTCTCGCATCTGCTTATCCCTAAAGTTTCCAGATGTGTTTCTTACGGCTAATTTGTCTAATTGGCAAACTACAGAATATTTTATTACATCTAATAGTTCTGTGTGAAATAAATCTAAAAAAGTTTTATTGAGTTCTATTAAGTGTTAAAAGAAAAGTTTCAGTTAAAAGGCATAAAATCAATACAGGGTGTCCCAAAACGACCGCATAAACTCTGCACAGCTAGATTCCTCGTTGGGAGTACATAAAAACTGCCCAAAGAAGTGTTCCTGTACGATCCATAGTTTACGAGAAAAATACGAAAAACAAAGTATGACGTCACTGCCGGTGCAAGAAAAAAACACTTTATTGGACATATCAACAACAGTATTTGCATATCTTTCCAGACGATAATGTTTAAAACGTTCGCCGCGCATATCGCGTCATGTATGCACGCGCGCCATGGAATGACGCTAAGCCGACGTTGAAGTCGTATTTTTAAAAGGCTGCATCTTGCAGCTACCAGTAATCTTCGTATGGTGGCCATGTATTCCGTTCGTTACTACTGAGACATGTACCTGACTTTAAATTGTGCACAATTGTGTGTTTAAACATTATCGTCTGGAAAGATATGCAAATACTGTTGTTGATATGTCCAATAAAGTGTTTTTTTCTTGCACCGGCAGTTACGTCATACTTTGTTTTTCGTATTTTTCTCGTAAACTATGGATCGTACAGGAACGCTTCTTTGGGCAGTTTTTATGTACTCCCAACGAGGAATCCAGCTGTGCAGAGTTTATGCGGTCGTTTTGGGACACCCTGTATATGATGCAATTGAAAATTAAATGCGTTTTAATTTTTAATAATGTTAATATGTTAGGTGAATTTTATATTTCAAGTAGCGGAGAATAATTTCAATTATTGTTAAAAGCTGCGATAATGTGAATAGGATTAATAGAATATCCCCTCAACAGGATAATTTATCTTTGCAAAATAGTTGTTCTACTTAGTAGGCTCAACTGCTACTAAACATGGGCTAATGATGGCTATTTCAGAAAACAGAAACTAAAATCATAGTTAAAAATGCGAAAAATATTTTGAACTAAGTGTAACCAAATTCTGTAACTTTCCCTGTTAAAGACCTGATCAAACGAAATTTCCAAAATTTTATACTATTCTTAGAATCTATTTTTGCAATGCTATCCATATTTTTTTCATTCTGATAACGCATTTTCAACCTTTTTTACCATTTTTAAAGACTACTATTATATTAGAAAAATAATGCACCAAGTAATAATAATTATTTAGTTATATTAGTTTGTGATTATAAAATTCATATGCTAAGATTGATATTTTTGAGAAAAATAATACAGTAACCATTTGAAGAATTACATTGTTTCGTGGCAATTTATCAAATGTGTGATACATCTTTTATTATTGTTTATGCAACATATTAATATTAATGGCATATAATTTCTCATTTGCAAATATTGCAAGACTGTACTTTATAAGAAACACCATATGTAAGAGAATAAATAAAAAAAAAATATTAAGCAGTTTCGAGTTGAAACAACATTCGATCTCTAGGCAATTTCTTCCAATTTCAGTAATGTATGAAATTTGTTTACTGAAACACTAAAGAAAATCTGGAAAAGAAATATATAATTGTATGCCTTAAATTATAGTCCAAGAGCCGACAGCACAAAAACCTATGTTATCAAGCACAAGAAATAAAACCTTTATTTTATGGGAGAGTAGAAATAGGGGAATCTAATGATCCATGTCTGCCTGAAGTGAAGTGGTGCATAAGCTAAAAATTAATACCACCAGTGGTTGACTCGTAGATTTATCATTTTGTTTTCCTGCTCCCAGTCCTCCATGTTTTCATACCTTTGTTTGTAGGACAAACACAATGATAAACCTACGAGTCAACCACTGGTGGTATTAATTTTTGGCTTATACACCACTTAACTTCTGGCAGACATGGATCATCAGATTCCCCTACTTCTACTATTCCATAAAATAAAGGTTTTTCTTGTACTTGATAACATAGGTTTTTTGTGCTGTCGGCTCTTGGACTATTACTGTCGGTCAGAGAATGAAGAAAATCCGAGATGAAAAACACATTCATATAGCTCAGAGTGGACGCTCATTTGGCGCAAATCCAAATCTCATTCAAATATTGTGAATTTTATTCCAGATTTTCTAGTGAAATTCAGCAGCTAATATTTGTTCTAAATGCTGTCTGTGACCGTGACTACAGATTATGCGAGTTTTTTTGTTTATTTTTCAAGCAAAGTGACGATTTTTGTTTGGAAGAGTTTCCTTGTTAGACTTAATACATTTTAATAGAGTATCTATTTTTTTATTTATAGATCTCCACAGAGAAACTCGATTTCAAGGCAAAAGCTGCATCCAAAGTCGGGTCTTTAGATAACGCCAAGCACAAGCCAGGTGGTGGCAACGTTGCCATAAAGTCAGAAAAATTGCATTTCAAAGAAAGAGCCACTCCTAAAATACAGTCTAGGTCTGGATCTGAAAGGGGAAGTAGTCATGGAGGGTCTGAAACTCAGGTAAATTATTTTCGAAAATACAGCGAACTGAATTTCCTTTAACCTTCAGTCTACACTAGTTCGTATGAGTTCTACAGTGCAAGTTATTGTACGGCCGTGGGGTGAAAAAGGTATAACTCCATTCTTATTCCTCCACCAATAATAGTAGGGAAATGAAACTGGTTATTTCAATTGTTTATAATGTGTACTTTTATTTCATATTTTCTAAATTTTCAAAAGGGGCGTTTTCATATACGAACGCCTAATTGTGACATAAGAACTAGACCTGACACGAATCTAGACCCTTAAATTATCCCATTAAATAATTGAGACCGCTATTAAATTTATTAACAGTTTTTATGAGCTTAGTCATATTTTTTCAATGAATGTAACTTCAAATTGTATTTTTTTAAGCATAACTCAAAATGACTTGGCGGAGTCCGTTAAAATTTTGTATGTGCATATTAGAAGTCTCGTGAAATTGTTTTCTATTGCAATATTTATTAGATTATGTATGATTTATGTTTTTGTAACATTAATCTCATATTTGCTACTTCAAATCATAAAATTGTAAAAATTTCAAGACTAAGTTATATATTTACGTTTGGACTTTCAAACAGTATGTTCAAAATATCAGCATAAGATTATTAGATTAAGAGATAAGAATAAAAATATATAAATTTAAGATTAGCAGGTCAAATTTTTCAATAATTTTAATTCTAAAACAAATTGAATTCCCGCTTTAAATGTAAGCGTAGAATAAAAACATTTTGTCGAAATAAGGCGTTTCCGTTGAAAATTTTAAAATACTTCATATTTTAATATGTAGATGACCCTCAAACCGTAATCCATGTATAAAATTTAGTATTATTTGTTATTAACAATCGAATGGTACCATAGCATCATTTTTGTACGATAGTTCACGGCGTATAATTTTTTTTTCTTTACACAATATTGTATATCAGGTGCATTAT
This sequence comes from Maratus speciosus, assembly GCA_963932465.1. Taxonomy (NCBI): domain Eukaryota; kingdom Metazoa; phylum Arthropoda; class Arachnida; order Araneae; family Salticidae; genus Maratus; species Maratus speciosus. The sequence goes on along the minus strand of OZ010787.1, from coordinate 341,113,331 downwards.
GCTACTGATTTAACAGAACTTCTACCATTAAACTGCTTAATAACTGAATATCCCAAATAAAATTGCTCTTGGCCACATTTATATGTAGTTAAGATTGAATGAATGCTGTCACGTTGTCAATTAAAGATGCTGCTTCTTATAAATTCTGCATATGGTATTAATTATAAAGTAAAAATTCTAGATTAAGAAACATTTGTCTCTTACAGTGTATGATCTGATATTTTTTTAATACCGTAATCTCCGGCGTATAAGCCGCGGCTAAGTTAAGTCTGTTTCGAACTGGAAATTTTATTTAAAAATAAGTCAAATAAATGTTCAGAAAAAATAAGCCCCGTTTTATTTTTAAATAATTCTTGTCGGAAACAGAGTTATCTGAGCCGCGGCTTATACGCCGGAAAATACGGTACTTACAAGAAAGGTCTTCTTAAAGCACATACTCAGAATATTTTGAAAAAAAAAATCTAATGAAACTACTTATGTATGTAATAAAGGATCGGTTCAAATTTAGTGGCGGAATTCAAGTAGAATGTCGGTAAAATATAAAATACTTTCTAATATTTGGCGCAAAAAAGACGAACGCTCCACGTAGTTTTGCGAGCAATACTTTTCCTCGTCAAATGCAAGCGACTTTAATACATCTGGAAATTTCTAGTTAAATGAGTGATTAAATGCGGGGCATTTACTAAATTGAAACTTAAACGGTGAAACAGTTCACTATTTTTTCTATGAGCTTATATGAGACTAGGGGGCTCTGCCTCCTGCAAGCTACGCTCGCCAACCCCCCGTTCAGACACCGCAGAATTTAAAAACACGCTAATCTGATCGGTTTTAAAAATATTAGAGAAGATTGAATTATACTGAAAAAAGCTGTGCAGATCTCCCTGTAAACGGGTTTCCATTCAATTCCCTTTGATTGCAAAAATTTAAGGCCGAATCAGTTTCTGTTAAGACATCCAATGGTTGTTTTCGTGTTTGATTAAAGAGGATCAGTTAAACATTTGAAAAGAAGCTAAAATAAAATGAATTAAGTGTACAGAGTCTTTGTCTCCCGGTATTTTAAAACAATCGCTATAGCAATAGCCTAAGTCATGTGACTATCATCAACAGTTCCGGGCGAACCACTTCGCTTTTTATATTCCAGGTGCCATTTTGGTACTTTAATGTTAGTCAGGTACAGGTGATAAGTTGCCAAATATTATTTTATCGCCATCATTTCATCTATATTATAATAGTCAAAGTCATGTAACTGCCATAAATAAATACACTCGGATCCCTTCGTTTTTATATGAAAGTTTGGCCCAGATATCATATTGGCGCGATTTTTTTCCGACGCTAATTTGGGGAAAACATCAACACCATAAACAACAACATCCGGCTTACCAAACCAAGCAAAATAACGATACTATGGCGCCAGTTAAGTACCCGTTGCGTATATGACATTGGCGTCAGAAAAAAATCGTGCCAATATAGGTCCGTATATGACATCTGTGTGGAAAGTTTTCCATTTTGATTAAAAAATCAAAAAAAAAATTCGAATAAAACTACATAAAAGTTGCCATGGTCGCAAAGAATTCATGGTACTGTTACGCTAGCCGGGTGCAAATCTCGCCAATAGCTTTTTCTCAACTCGCCAGTTAGCATTTTTTTTATTTTTCGAGTGGTAAATTAAAACATTGCTTTGAAGTTGAAATTAAATGTCATGGTTTGTTACATCATTTAATATTTGGCCAGATGTCATATACATAAATAAATACACTCAGATCCCTTCGTTTTTATATGAAAGTTTGGCCCAGATATCATATTGGCGCGATTTTTTTCCGACGCTAATTTGGGGAAAACATCAACACCATAAACAACATCCGGCTTACCAAACCAAGCAAAATAACGATACTATGGCGCCAGTTAAGTACCCGTTGCGTATATGACATTGGCGTCAGAAAAAAATCGCGCCAATATAGGTCCGTGGCGCCAATATAAACCGGGTTTGGCGTGATTTTTTTTTACGAAAATTTGGCGATAACCTCGTTTTCGAATACCAGTTACATATGCATTTTTGGTACTACTTAGTTATCCCGTCGACCAAAAATCTATCACCAAACTATAAGATTAAATGCCAATAATGGTTGATCGTAAATGCCACATTCACTTGACGTTAAGCAAGTTACACGCCTTTACGTCATCAAGTGATTTTTATTTCGACGTTTTATTTGTATATTTATTAATGTTATACTATTTTATTTATTCTTTCGTTATTTAAAATAAAAATTATGTCAATTTGTATAATTTGGCGAGTGGTTTGGCGATTTATATAATTTGGCGAAATGGGTCGACGGAATAACTAAGTAGAACCGTATTTTTTTAATTATTTTCTATTATTTTTAAAAGAAAATAACCAAAAACATAATTAACTATAGAACAAAACAATTTATGTAATTAAAAAAAAAAAGAAAATAAAGTAAATAAACATTTATTATTAAATAAACAACAATAGCCGGGTTACCATGTCAACCAAAATAATGCCATTTTGGCGCCATTAGGTACCCCGGTGCGTATATGACAATATTTTTCTTTTCGTTTCGTTTAAAAAAAAAAAAAGAAAGAAGTAAAAGCCATTTATTTTAACTGGTTGAGTTTGTATTAAATAATGAAATACAAATTGAATTATGAATAAAAGTAACATGATACATTTCTTAGCATACGTTTAAAGGAGGCCAAACTGGTCGCCAAATTAGTTTAAAATAGTAACCTTTTCTAAAATTTGAAAAAAAAAATCTGTTATGATTAAAATTTGAGTTGTCATCATTAGAGAAAAGTATATAAAATTAGAAAAAAATTAATATTTCGAAAGCTAATTCGAATTTAAAAATTCTAATACCAGTTTGAGATCCTCGGATCAATACGGATTTTTGGTGTTAATTTCATCGCAAAGTATTTCGTATTTTAGGAGAAATCGCCGTGAAACATAATCAGTTGTTTAATCAGTCGTTTCATAGAATCGTTACATAAATTCGTTTCATAATATCCGTTTCATTAGGATTTTATATATATAGGGTAGATATACAATTTGCGTGTTGCTTAAGTTATTTAATTTTACACGCTTTCTCTGACTGGATAAGTTTTAAGAGTATTTTAAAAGTAACTGCCTTATTAAGAAACCTCTCCTTATACATTTCGATATTGAATAAGTCGTTGTTTCCATGGTAACAATGCTGTTGTATTGTTGTCTCCAAGTCTAACAAAATCGAAGTCAAATTGACAGTGTTCAGAATAGGATCTTAATTTCGAGTTTGAAGCAATTTAATCAATTTAAATTTCGTTGTAAGCAGTCTTTAAACGATCATTAAATTTCATTATAGATACATGTAAATAGATATAACAACTCTGTACTTGTAAAAGTGTATTTATTTAAGTAAAACTTTCTTACAATAATTCAATATGAAGGGCCGAAAAGGTTTTTCCTTAAAGTGTATATTTATCATACAGGGATGAGATTTCCGATTTTTTGCATATTTTATTGTTCTTTTAAATGGCAAAAATGTTCCAGTTAAATAAAATGACATTTTTTTTTAAAAGATTATACTGGTATGCAAAAAGTCAGAAATCTCATCTCTCATCATAAAAGCGCATTTTTTATACAAATGGCATGGTGTCGCCAACCAGCTGTACATCGCCAAGAAAAGAAATGTTCATTATTTTTTACGGACGCTGTATCGAGGTTCCGTCGGAATTTTTTTTATATAACAAATATATATCCTCATGAGAAAAACCTTCTGTAATTTTTAAAATTTTTCTGAGCATGCGCTTAGGGACACCTTCCTTGTTAGACAATCAGTCCCGTAAGGCATGGTGACGTCACGGCGACGTCGTTGTGAAGTCACGCTGTGATTTTGTGACCGTCGATGTGACGTCACGTGACGTCGATGTGACGTCACAGTGACTAGAATGCGAGGTCGTTATGGCCGTTTTAGAGGTCGTTTGTGACGTCACATTGTGACCACTCTGTGAAGTCACGGTGTGACTAATTTGTGAAAAGTGTGTCATTTGTGACTATTTTGGCATTAATTTTGTGACGAACCTGTGACGAATGTGACAATGTTTTGAAGTCACATTGTGACCAATTTGTGAAATATGTGTCATTTGTGACGAATTTGTCATAAACACTGTGATGATTTCAAATGAAAATCAAATTTCAAATTAATTGCTTAAAAGACGCAAAGGCTAATATAGTGAAAAAGATTCCATGCTGGGACTCGAGCCCGGGCCATCAGTATAGCGCACTGACATTCTCCCGACTAAACCACATGGAACGATACCCAGCCTGGAAAATTTCTCACTATTATATGTTGGCAAGGCTACAAAAGCAGCACAAAATGGGATATTTATCGTGAGCCACCGACATGGAGCAAACACGAAACATAATTAAATCCACCATCGATTGAAACTATATTAATATTTGGAAAATTTTTCCTGAGAGAACCATTCGCCTTGCATCCAATATTTCAAATGAAAATAAAATTTCAAATTACATGCTTAAAAGGCAGTTTTAATTTGAAATTTGATTTTCATTTTAAATATTGTATTCAAGGCGAAGGTTTCTCTTTGGAAAAATTTCCAAGTATTAATGTAGCTTCAATCGAAGCTGGATTTAATTAAGTTTCGTGTTTGCCCCATCTCGGTGGCTCACGATAAATATCCCTTCTTGTGCTGCTTTTGTAGCCTTGCCAACTTGTAATAGTGAGAAATTTTCCAGGCTGGGTATCGTTCCATGTGGTTTAGTCGGGAGAATGTCAGTGCGCTATACTGATGGCCCGGGTTCGAGTCCTGGCATGGAATCTTTTTCACTATGTTGGCCTTTGCACCTTTTAAGTAATTAATTTAAAATTTGATTTTCATTTGAAATATTGTATGCAAGCCGAATGTTTCTCTCTGGAAAAATTTCCAAGTTTTAATACTGTGATGTTCTTGTCATAAACACTGTGATGTATTTTAAAATGCACAATTTGGAAATAAAGTTTTGTTTGAAATGTAAAATCTTATCTTTTTACAACACTTTTTAGCAAAATATCGCTATTTTGGAGTCCTATTCTTCTAAAATATTTAAAATTTTTCCACTTAAAAAACAATGCTTATCAACTGACATCTTTTTTTTATTAAGTTCTAAGCTTGATCTTGAGTACAAGCTCGATATTAAGAATGTGTAAGATTTTAATGTGTTATGATTAGTCATTGCTTTATTAAATACGACATGATAAGCCATATTTATTTAAATTTTTTTATTCCCGTGTATATTGTAGTTTGTGAATATGACCTAAATAGATTTGGTATGTTTTATAGGAAAAGACTGATCTGCGAAAAAGAAAAAACAAGTAAGAAAAATCATGCGTTAAGCATAGATTATAAAACACTTTCCAATGCTTCCTGAATGCTTTAACAAGACATCGTAATTTAGGGAAATAACGTAAATAAGATAACAAAGTAAACATTTTAGAAAACGCATAAAACATTTGAAAAACTGATTTCAGCAGTTACCGTCCATAGCCAAATATGTTTTCTAATTCTTTTGAACAGTCCTGTATTTGATCTGTAGGTTGATATATATACTATATAATGGGGAAATTTAGTTTAGCAATTGAAACATAACAGGTTGAAATTCTTTTTCATCAATTTATACTAATAAATGGAAAGATACTAAATACTTTTGTACAATCCTGTAGTTTACCTAGAACCTTTATTACACGCCACTATTTAGTTAAAATTTAATTCAAACTATGACACTTTTAAAATTGCTGAAATCACATTTCCAGAAATTATGATTTACAGACGGCAATGTATCCAATTTTTTACGTGACCCTGTATATCATTTTATCTATATTCTACAAACATTTCTTAGCAAATTAAATGCAGTTCAGCGTAAAAAAGAACAACTCATTTAAAAACGACCTTTAAACAATTTGCGCCCATACGCAGTAACCTTTACGAGTACTTCTGTGTAGCCCTGTATATGAATTGTAGCATTTATATACACCATATACTGTGCATAAATATAGTGAATCATAAAAGCGCATATCATAATTAAAAATGCATTTCCAGCAATCATCGCTAATGAACAGTACTTCGGATACAATATAGTATTGAAATTTTTGTATGTCCCTGTAAATGCTATATGCACTTCGTATTATACATGAAATAATTTATAGTATGTAAACTTCAGCGACGTATATAAATTTCATTATATATGAAATAGATTAACATAATTAAAGTACACCACAAACAATTCCCTCCACCCCTATATCATTATGTATTGGAATTCCTTTTTTAGCCCTGTAAATGAACAATAACTATTCTATGCATCGCATATTCAGCAGAATGCATATTTAAATGCGCTTCATAAATGCATATCAATTTTACTCCTTTTGAAAACGTGTAAAATCATTAAAATTCCTTTGAAACGATTTTTTCCCATAGGCCGTAATGTAACGGAATACTTTTGACTGTCCCTGTAAATGAACTAAACATGCTACAAACTTCATCAGAAATAAGGAACGGGCTATGGTAAACGTCAATATCTAAATGTTTCAGGGCAATCCGAGTTTATTTACGAGAGTTAGAGTGCGGACAGACGGCTATACACAAAAACGGACAGGCAAACCGAAGTTAAACACTGTTAATCTGTTTTAAAAAATATTCACTCCTATATTATGTAAATAAATATGACTTTAAAAAAATATATATACTAAAGTAGTTTAATCTATAAACTTCCTATTAGACACGAAAAACTTTTTATTTCAATGTTTAAATATCATATTTTACTTTTAGTGCCAATAATTACGTATGTCATAAACTTACAAAATAATTTTATAATAGACGAAAATTTAATAACCGCTTCAGAATGTCTATAATTAAATGTTAGATTAAAATCACAAACAAAAAAAATGCTTATATACAATAAAAAAGAAATAAATATACCAATTTGAAAAACACTAAAAATAATAATTAATATTTATAATTGTACTATTAAATAACAATAAATTATAATAGATAAATTAAATGTATTATTAGATTTAACAATATCTCAAAAATCTTTGCATATGTTATAAGAAATTTCTATTATTTTATAATTTTGGCAAATGCTAAAACTGAAAACCATTGGTATGAAGATTTATGATTTTAAATAATAATTTAAAATATTATTAGCACTAAAAGAAAAATCTTTGAAAAGTTTCACTAGTGTAATACGTAAAAATACATTTTCCTAATATAATGCTAATTTCTAATCTGAAATAGTTTCGTAATATCATAATAATCGAAAATCATATTTAACTCCAAAATAATAATGTCTATAACTACTGTAAGTGTTAGTAATCAGGAAACACAAAACAGTAAGAAGCCGAAAAAAATTCCAAATCATTGTCTCAACATATTTTCAATCTCAAGTAACAGCGAATTAATCTTTAAATTAATTCCACTATGAATGCAGTTATGAATCAGTCTCTGCGCAGCTGTTTTTTTTTTTTTTCTTTTCTTTTTAAGTGATCGCAGATTAAGATATTTTTCAACGCAGCATCGAATAGGAAAATGTTTCTGAAAACAATTGCAGAACAGTCCTTTACTAATATAACATAAAACTATTTAAGTCATCATAATATACAAAACAGGGATAAAACATTTAAATTAAATAAGACTTACATTTACGTCCCATTTATAATATCCGTGTATTTGTAATATTTTAAAATGGCGGGCTTCTTTCTCTTATTTTATAAAAAAGTGTTGTAGACTTCGTGATGTTCTAAACAGAGTAAACTTCCGGCGTCTCCTCTTCTGTGAGCAGACGATTATGATTTTCAGCAGATGTTCTTTTTTACCGTTATTTGTTTTTGAATACAAAAGATTTCGAACTCAAATGCGCAATAATTTTATGAAACTGTCTTTAATTAAAATTTTCTTTTTGAAGAATTTTCCAATGTGTTTTATCTTTTCTTTTTATCGGTTACCAAACAATTCAAGTTACAATGGATTGTAAAGGTTCTTTTTTGTAAATAATAATAATAATATTATTAATATTAATAATAATTAGAGTTTATTAGATAAAACTTTGTTTAAATTTTTAAAATGAGTAAATATCAATTTAAGGGTAATAATGAACCCCCACCCCCTTTTTCTAAAAGTAAAATTTGTTTCACACGTAATAAACACAAAATATCGCTCACCCGCGAGAAAAGTGATACATCTCGACAAAAGTAAATTTCACAGGAGAGGCAAAAGAAAATGTGCATGATTTTACTTTCACATGAAATTATAGCACTTAGCTTTGCATGCAAGAATTGAAAAGTGCATAAAAGCGTAAAGCACATAAGAATGAAAACGTAGGATGTGGTTTGGAGGGTTGGATAATTTTACCTCATTACATAATCCACCCCTCTTCTTTGGTCACAAATGGACATATAGCATAATAACGTGATTTTCCGTGTAGCTAAACTTATGAAACTGTTTGTGTAGCAAGACGCACCTATGACAAACCTTTCAGTGGAATAAAACGGAAAATGAATTTCTGCGAGATGTGTCACTTTTCTTGCGGGTGAGCGATAGGTGCTTAATAAATAAAAAAGGATTATCGAGGATAAAATAAAAGAATTCTTTGTCAATCTGCCAATCTTTTCATATTAATTTTCTGTAAAATAAAACAATTTGTAAAATAACTTTTTTTAAAAGTCATATCTCTAAAATACAAATCTAAAATACGAATAATTAATTATTATCATGCATTTTGCATAAATTTTGTATATATTTTTTTTATTTTCGGAAAATGTTAATTTATTTGAAAAGTCTGAAAGAAGTAGAATTTTTTCAAAAATACTTACTTAAAATAGTTAAATAGTTGTCAGGAAAAAAAAACTCTCTCAAGAAAAAAACTCCGACTAAACTCTGAAGACTCTTTCTACTTGCTCATTAAAAGCTGCAGACTTAACTGTAATAGAAAATATTTATTTTGAAACCACAGAAGTGTTTCAAATACCACTGGATGGAAAAAAAAAATAGTTTCCTCTCTGCAAACTAAATACTGTACAGATTTAATACTCCTAATTCTAAATATGTTATCCAAATTGCTTTAATGCTTGTATCGTGCACTTTATATATTATCCCCCCCCCCCCCCTTCGAGGCAGAATTTACCATTTGCTATCCACTGATATATTTTCATTCCTCATGCCGCTGTAACTCGGGACTGTTTAAAATATTTCTCTCCATTTTCAAAGATTTTAAAAGTTCATATTTTTTTCTAACTGTGACTTACAATATGGTGTTTTTTTTTTTTTTTTTTTGGTCACATATATGACGTGATGTACGTTACATGCAATGACATAACAATGACGTCTCATTTTTTTTTTTTAATTGATAGAAAAATATATAATTTTACAGTAAATAACATGTTTTGAAGAATTTTTGTAATTTTTTAAAGTTTTCTAAGAAGTTCACATCTCAGTCACAACGTGACGTCACTGAGTGGTGGCATTTTGGTCACAGATGTGACGTGACCACAGTGACTTACAGTGACGTCACAATGACGTCACCGTGACCATGCATGCTATGAGGGGTGTCTGTCTGAATCAGTAACATATCATCTAAACAGAATTTGTATTCTTTCTGTAATAAAATTTAAATATTTTGTAAAAGTCGAAAATTTTGAAACATTTGAAAATATAAGTAAACATTTTTTAAGAAATGACAACAAAAAGGTTTAAAAAAAATATCATTTCGCGTGCATTCATTTATATATGATTTTGTACATGCATAAAATATTAAATTTTCGTGAAAAAAAAACTACTTTCCATTTACGAATTCAATATTCCATTTCTTCAAGCGCCCAAGCTACAAAATATTTCTTTTGAGTAGAATGACTTCAGAGATGAAGATTCTTTATGCTGAAAATGGCGATAGCTGGAGTTCCATATCTTTTATTCTAATGCAAAATTTTTAATGTCTTCTTTTACGTAAAAGAAAAAAAACGTAAATTATCTCTTTTGCAATATGATAAATCACTGCTGTTATGCCCCCTCTTCCCAGATGTAGGTGGCTTCTCATAACTCAGCCTAACAAACCCTTTAATGCACGGAAAATCACCTTTAACACTAAAAAGTTCATTAGGGATATTTCAATATCGAAGCACTGTAAGAGAGAATGGTAGTTTTTCATCTCCAAAAATTAGCCAAAAATTTTTTATGAAATTATTATTATTATTATTATTATTATTATTATCATCATTTATGTCTAGGAATGAAGTAAAAATATGCAGGCTTTTGAGAAAAAGAAACCCCACATATTTTCAACTTTCCGATACCAAATTTTTATTATTTTATATTGAAAAATGCTTGTTTTTGAATCGATTTACCTCGACGTGGAGAGTTCGGTGGCACCAGAAATTTCTCTCAGTGGTTTTTGAAACCAAAAGAACAAAACCACGTTAAGATATACATAACTGTAATATCCTTGATCGGAATTTTTTTTACATTTTGCGTTTCTAGCAAAATGGACGACTGTCAAAGTTAATCTATAAGTTCAATGTATCAAAAAATCTGATTTTGTTTATAAGAAACGAAGGAATAAAAAAATTTAAATATATATATATATATCGGTCAATAACTAGGTAAAAATATAAACTTTGAGTTGAAAAATAAAATATTAAATCGGCTCATCCGTTTCCGAAATATTTCTAGTACCGATCGTAAAAACATTGTTTCGAGAAAATTACGCTTAAAGTATCTTTTAATAATTATTTACATGGAGAACACACCTTATACTTTTTTGTAAAACTAACGCAATTATAGAAATTTCTTTGTGCTGTTTGTTTGTTTCAGAAAATATTTCTCTTTCATATTTTTTTCCTTTCGAATATCCGAGTTTTCCGAGATTTAAAAGTTCTGTAAATTTAACTTACTTTAATTTGCTAATTTTAATGATTTTACTACTGTTTATGGCTTTTGCATTTAATAAGAATTTTACCGTAGGACAGAATTCTAACATGATTTAAGCAAAACGTGTTTGAAATTGCAAAAAGTTATTGACGAACTGCGGAGTGAAATAATTTCATGCAACGTCCTAAAGGGAAATGAATCCAAAAGAATGTTTAATTGATACTATCATAAATGCTTCAGCAAAAACAAAAAATTGTAGTTAGAGTTTAGGTACATTAAAAAAAAAAAGTTTTAGAAAGGCTTTAAAAAATAAAATGCAATGAAATTAACTTGTTGCAATTTATGGCAAAGAAGGAGTTGTTTTTTTATTTCCTGTAGAATCAATATATATTTCGGGATGTCCCACTGATTTTCTTGATGATAACAGCAAAACTCTGTAACATTAGCTATCTGGCTACAGCTAAAATGCTGCTGCATCTGAGTACAGCTAAAATGCTACTGCTTCTGAGTACAGCTAAAATGCTATGCTATACTAGTGTAACAATGCTGTAGCAACAAAAACTTTCTAATTGTATTATAAAATTTTAACCTTTTTTCTTACTTTCTTGAATAATTATTTTATTATCGATGAAATTGAAAAAAAGCTGAAGAGCTTATTGTATTATACTTTCCCAATCTTTTATGTTGTGCGGTGCGTAATTCAAAATCACTGTCTGACAATAATGCAAAAAGAACTCTGGGGTAAAATAACAAGATAGTTTCTCAGACATTTAGGTGTTTTTTTGCTTCAATTTACGCTGGATTCACTCTACTTTGGGGATTCACAACCTATGGCCCGCGATGAGTTAGCGTATGGCCTGCGAATTTCGTCAATTTATAACTGGAAAAAATTACAATTTTTGTCCATAGGTCGTCGGAAAAAATCGTGAATTTCCTGAACTTGCCGCGGGAAAAATCGCAAACTTCATCAGCCATTAGTGAATCGCGAATTTTGTCGGTCAGGCTCAGAAAAATCGCAAATTTCGTTGATCAGACACGAAAAAATCGCTAATTTTGTCGATGAGGACCGGAAAAATTGCGAGTTTTTGCGTCGATCGGGCTCGGAAAAATCGCGAATTTCGTTGGTTGGGCAAGGAAAAATTGCGAATTTTGCAGATCAGGCTCGAAAAAATCGCAAATTTCGTTGATCGGGCACGGAAAAATCGCCCATTTAGTTCATGTTGCGCCAAAAAATTGAAAATTTTATTGACCGACTGCGAACAAATCGTGAGTTTCGTCAGTCGTGAGAAAAAACCTCGAATTTCATCAATTTGCGGCGAAAAAATTTGCAAATTTCGTCAGAGCCAGTTAATAACCGCGAATTTCGCTGATTGGGCGCGGAAAAATCGCAAAATCGTTCATTCACCACGAAAAGATAGCGAGTTTTGTCCATCGGGATCCAGAAAACACAAATTTCGTTGGTCGGACATGAAAAAATCGCGAACTTTGTCGATCAGGCGCGGAAAAATTGAAAATTTCGTTGATCGGCAGCAGAAAGATCGTGAGTTTTGTCAGTTTATCACGAGAAAAAAATTACGAATTTTGTCAATTTGCGGAAAAGGGTGGAAATTTGCAGGGGCAGAAAAATCTCAAATCGCGGATTTCGTTGGTCGGGCTCGAAAAAATCGTGAATTTTGTCGATCAGGCCGGGAAAAATCGAAACTTTCGTCTATCGAGCACAGAAAAATAGCGAATTTTGTCGATCGGGTGCGGAAAAATCGCAAATTTCGTCGATCGGTCTCCAGAAAAGGCCGCGAATTTCGTTGATCGGGCGCGAAAAAATTGCGAGCTTTGTCGATCGGATGGGGGAAAAATCGCGAATTTTGTCGATCAGGCGCGTAGAAATCGCAAGCATTTTTCATCAGACGCGTAAAAATCGCGAACTTCATTCATCGGGTGGGGAAAAATCTCAAATTTCGTTGATTGGCTCCTTCTCTCCTCTTAGTTCATAAAGTTCATTTTTTTTCGGCACTAGCTGCTTTCATGCCTATGTTTGTTTTTTAGCACTTATAATAAAACAAAATTTAAGTCACGGAGTATTATCACTCCTTGAAAACAATCCTTACTATATCTGTGTTATATATCTACAAACGTAAACTGTCGATATCAACTGTCTACCTTGCCAACTGAATTGGATATGTTGACTGGGTAGCGGAACCAGAGGAGTACCCCCCCCCCCCCCCCCCCATCTGAAACATTATTTTTTATTTGATTATAAGCCACAGATCACCTTCCGAAATAGAATTATCTCCGTGTTACTGATGTGGCCCTCGATAACCCAGATATTTTTGTAAGTGGTCCTTCTCTAAAAAAGGTTTTGCACCCGTACTGTACTTCAATTGCGCGTAGACCATTTATTATTAGGCAAAAATTATTTGACATATCGACGTTTCAAGTTCAAATTCAAGAATTACGATCTATGGATATTTCGACCAATTATTGCACATGCTAATTTCAGAGGCAGAAAGAATTACTTGTAATTATAAAATTGGTGTGACAGAAATTTACTAAAAATGTTAAGGCCTTGCTATATGATGTAAACAAAAGTAATGACATAATAATGACATAATAATAATAATAATAATAATAAATTAAAAATTTTACTCAACATTAGGATATAGTCTACAGCAGAATACATAAAAGAAGAAATTGCAACTGTTTCGAAACATTTTCTACACAACAGCACGTTTGAAACATTTTGAAACACACTTGCAAAAATGAATCCTTTTGAGGCCCAAAATAATCAATTATTTTATTTATTTATTTATCTAAAGTTAAAGCGCACATGCCTTGTTTCTTATAAGAAATAACACCCTAACTTATAATATTTTAAACAGATTATATGTTTCTAAAATCCAAGAACACATCTTTTAAAATTTCGAGAAGACATATAATCATCATACTATAGCGACAAATTTGAACGAATCGAGCCGAAGTTCACATGTTCGATCCTATCGGACCGAAGTGGGACAGTGGGTACAGTTAACCCTAAAATCTGTCTTCATCGCATTATAGATATTTTCTCTCGAAAAGTCCTGTCTGATAACACTCGTCCTATGAATGTATGGTTAAAATTGTCCAAAACTTTACTCCATCCTTCCAATTTTTGATAACACATAAATTATGCAAAATCTACTTACCTCATAGAGATTTTGAAATTTACTTGTCTCAAATACGATTGATTCTGCGCAATTCATTAATGTAAAATTACTGAGAATTTTTTCGACAAAAGTAAAGAGATCTTTTTAATCTGTTTTTTATTTAATTTTTTTCATTTTTTGTTTAAATTAAAGATATGTATCATGAAACTTCATTTACATGAAGAAAAATGTATATTTTGATACATTTTATAAAATATTCTATAAATTTTTCAATCGGCAAATTTTAATTTTCCAGAGTCCAATTATGCCGTCTTCACCTGCTCCTCCAGAAGAACTGCCACCACTAAATGAAGATGAAAACCCGTCAAGCCAAGAAGAAGTTAAGCCAGAAAATCCCCAGGAGAAGGCCGAATGTAACGGGGCTGGGGAGAGTACGCAAGAACCTCCGTCTAATGACGCTTCTCAAACTAAATCTGAAGTTGCAAATACTGCAAATGATGCAAATAATGATAATAATGCGAATGATGGAGAAGATGCGAAAGAAGATCAACTGATTGCCTTTTAAAGAAGTGTGCTTATATGCTTATGAATGGATCAGCATACATGTATATGTATGTATATATGTTTCCATTTAAAAGACATGCAGAGTGTTTCAGAAATCCTGCTGCAGCATCTGTGTTTGCAACCAATTTCCAAATATGCACTTTTAATTAATTTCTAATACCGGTTGGAGATGAAACTGTAAAAGTAAAATGTATAATTTGAATTTATGTGGAGTTGGTTCAGGAAAGCTATTAACAACTCTAACAACAGGAAAGCAATTATGTAAAATGTTCACGTTTTTTTTTCTGATAAAAACACACACACACAAAATGTGATTCTGAAGATATAATTTACCTAGATTTTGATAATTGATAACGTAACTCTATGGCAAATATGAGAAAAATTATTGAGGAAGTAAAAGAAATTGAAAATGTCTATTGGAAAATAATTAGCAAAATAAATTCTTTTTATATAACAAACATTCAAATAGTACCCTAAAAGATTGAGTTTTCCATGCTCAAATTCTCGACACATGTAAAAAAATTCGAATAAGGTTTAAGAAAAAAAAAATCCTTATTTTTCAAAGAACTATTAAGAGCTTAACTTAGATTTGATAGAATGTATAATCCGGTGATAGAAAAAAAATTAGATAAAGAAACTTAAAACTTAAATATCAAACATTTTAATAAAACAGATGTTGATGCCGATTCCAATTCCAGTATGAGTCTACCACCCCCCTTCCTCCTCTCAACTTCGAATAATATTTATTATCTTTTTTTTTTCTTTTTACTTTCATGTAAGGAAATTTAATTGATATGATGTTATACCAAATGATGGTGGAAATTGGAATTGTTTAAGCAAAAATTCTGAAACACTCCAAAAAAGATATAATATATATGTAATCATATACTTGTATGAATGTATGCATGTGCGTGTGTATGTACGAATGCATAAGAGCAGTAATAAGCTGGGTATTTATCGATAATTTGTTTTCCTTTTTTTAATGGCAATCTTTGTGTAAATTGTTTTGCTGTGGCTGAATACAATGCTAGTGTTAAGTCAAACCCATTTTTGCCACTATATTTCGAATTTTAAGCTTTACCATGTCATCATGCAAACTCTTTTACAACTTAGCCACTCTTAAAAAAAAATGAAAAATTTTACATTATACAATATTCAATGAATTTCGAATGTTTGCTGTAAGTATATGGACTGAAAAAGCATATAAACTTGCTTTTAAAAAGTAGGTAGATCTAACGAAGACATTTCCTATGTAGGAAAATCAGTTTTTGTTTGTTACAATTTTCCAATAAAATGTGTATTTAGAAACTTTGAGTTGTGTCATTAATTTTATTATTTTTTTCATTATCATCATTATCTTGCTATGCGAAAAAAAAAAATATGTTCTTACAAATTAATACATGGAAACATAAAAAATATGAGAATTTTGCAAACTATGGAAAATATATACAGTAAAATTTACATCTATCGTAAAAATATAAAATAGTAAAGATCATAGAATAAACATTAATAAATTTTATGAGTAAAATGCCTGGACTCAAAAGAATTAAATTCAGAATAACATTCCAGAAATGCATTAAGATGAAATTATTATTATTAGCGAGTACAAACAACATTACAATTCATATGTAACATATGAAATAAAAATAAGATTATATTTTGAGTTATTAGTATCGGTTACAAACTTTCTGAGTTCATATCTTTTCTTGACAGTTCTTTTACTTATTATTAAATCTTCCATACTCCCTCGCATTCAATTTTATTTAAAAATGTATAATATTTCAATATTATTTCTATAGTATAAGATAGTCTTTTTAAAGAAGTTAGAACTTTTCAAAGGCTGGTTTTTAATCGATAATTTTGCAGAAAAAAAGTCAATAAAATCTCTTTCAAAATTTTTATTGTTTCAAAAATAGTAAATATCTCTTCAGCTATCTTTTGACCATAAATACTTTCCCAATATTATAGATGTCAGATTAGTATCATTAACAACTTCTTTGGTTACCATTTCTCAAATAAAATATGTAGCTCTAAAATGCTCATCGTTTTGTAAGCTAATATAAATAAATGCTTCACTGTCATTGCTGAAGCATGCCAAACACTTAAATACTTTTAGTGTGGTACGGAGTACTGAAATTTCACAAAATATGCTTTTTATCTGTAGTTTTTCATCCAATACTTAACTGTATTCACCATTAATGAAAATACTCTGATCCAACGATTGCTGCACTGGTGCAATGCGTTCAAATCAAGAAACATTTTCCCGATGTTTTAGTTTTTATGTGAACTGTATAATTGTGGATAGTAACAACGTCACTTCCACAGAAAAATAATGTAAAAATCCCACCAAACTTAAAATTTTAAATACTTTATTAGAATAATTATAAATTAAATGAAGAACATTTCAAATTAATAAAGCAAAAGACAATACAAACCAACGCCACAAAAACTGAGTTTATCTTTTAATTTTGTGGAGTAGTTTGTATTCCCTACTAATACAAAATTGTTGGGTCAATGTTTGTTAATGGTGGAGGCCTACGTTGGTCAACAATGAGAAATGACCCCTTGTCCTACCATTGGCCAAAAAACTACACTTGCCAACAAAAACCAAAAAGTGCCCTAAAAGTTAGCTGCTGAAATATCCGAACAATTCGATATGGCCCGACGAAATTAATTTTCGTTGCCGAACAATGCTACAAATTAAAGAGACCTCTGTTGGCTTATTGTTGGCATTAAAACCCTACCAATCCCCAACGGTTTCTACAGACTGCCAACGATGGGCCAACTATCTGTGCTACTTGGGTTATATTTTGTCAAGAAAAATGACACATTCTTTCAAAGTTTTGCACTTTATATTAAAGTATTAGCTTTTTATGTTGCTCCTCATTTCTTTCCAGCTTTTTTATTAAACATTTTAGGAGCTTCTGGCCTAAGTCAAGAAACTATTCATTTTCTTAGTAAGGGAATTTTGAGTGATAAATAAGGAAAATGCAAAAGTTTTAATAATATCTCGATGTCAAATACTTATTCTTGCGCCCAAAAATTGCACTAAAACTCAAAAACGTAAGTTGAGTTACCGAGACGGTCCTCCCTGTTTCTGTCAAATACTTATTAGATAATCTTCATATATAAGTGTCAATAAGAACTTGTAAAATATGTGCATACGATTTTGCGCATTATTTCTCTAGAAAGTAATTTAGCGAGGAAAACAACTTTCTTTCTATCAACTGGAGAAAAATGGGAATTTCATCTAAATTTCTGTTCAACAACATTTGAAATTTGATACGGACTTAAAAACCGTTCAAAATTTATAATATATTCAAAGATAACCTATGTTTTTCTTTGAAACTTTCAACTCAATCTGTAAAAATAATTTACCAATTTATTTATTGTTATTGTTGCAGTTTCAATTATTTCCTTTTAAAATAACTACCAAATAAGTTCACGAGTCATTTAAAAGTGAGGACCCCAGAAGCCAGGGGTATAAGTGACAAAATTGAAAAAATTGAACTAAGTGCACAGACGACCTGGAAATATGCTTTTTTCTTTTCAGGTAAAGAAATATAAGTATTTTCTAATTATGTGTTGTGTTTTAGAGATCAACCACTTTTGCCGAATAATGATCAATATTGATTAATTATAAATTTAAAGAAAATTGCACTCTACTTTTTTCACATTTATTGAAATAAGAGTTCAAAGACCACTGTGAAACAAACAGCAGTTTCCTATTTCAATTAATCAATTATTATTGATTTTCAACTTTAACGTCAATTATCTTTTAACTCAATTTACTCCAAATCGAAATTTTGTCACTTGTACCCCTTGGCTTCTGATGTCCTCAAGTGTAATTTTGATATCATACAAATTCAAACGTGGGAATTCTTTTTCTTTTTTTATTGCTTGTTAATAAAAAAAATAAAAGCTTTTGCCTGGTGTCAGACACTTTTAAATGATTTCTGGAATACAATGTTTTAAACAAATGTTCATTTGAACATTCCGAATTTTTCATGTATCTAGTAAATCAAATTCAAATTTTATATAACGTGCACGAAAGCTTTCACACCAGTATTTTTTAAATTTAAAGATTTTGCGGGAGAAATAGCAGGAAAAAACTTTAGTTGAAGTTTCAAAAATACTTTTTTCTGAAAGAGCTGCACCTATAATGCAAAACTAAAGCGCTTAAAGTTGAGAAAGGGTGGTTATTTCCAAATTTTATAAAGGACAATTCCCTTTTGCTTTTGTTAGCTTTCTTCGAAAATAACATGAATAAAATTTAAATAAAGTTTCAATTAACTAAGAAGTTACTTGATTAACTTTTTACTTACATGCACTTTTTACTAAGCGAATATCACTAAGAGTAGTAACTAAGTAAAACTAAGATTCACCAAATCCAAATGGAATCTTTCAACGAGATGAGAAAATAAAAGTGGTCTTAAAATGTGTATGTAATTCTAGAATTTTTTGTTGTTGTTGTTACACTTTTTAAAATACATAAATCAATTATACTACTATTCTAATACATATGTTTAGTTTACATTTATAATTTCAATTAAACTTGGATCCGTGATTTCAAAAAGTACATAATTACAAGTTTTAACATTTTTCATGATTCAATAAAAACTGTGATACACACAAATGCTAGAAATTTTAAGAACTTTTCTGTACTCACATATTTCTTAAATCTTAAAATATGTTTTTCTGTTATCCTTTATTTATTTTATAAGACTTAAAATTAAAAAAAAGAAAAAAAAACACTTTAGAAAAGACCTTTGAACTTATGTTGTTTTGCAGGAAATGGGAACTGCAATGGGAATTTAATGCTCTTTAAATTTTTTGTAGTTATTTGACAAAATAGGCATAAATCATTTACGTCTGCATTGAACCTTTCAATACCCGCTCAAATTCATATAGCAAAACTACCCGTGCTGTGCATTTTGTTCCTATTTCTAAATTTCTCGGAAAACAAATTACTTTTTTATAAGATTAATTTTAAGTAAAATACAATTATCATGTAATACAATATTATAAAAAATGCTTAACATAGACATATATGACAATATTTTTTAACAATGCGCATTTGTAACATGCATATTAACATTTGTAGCATTCAGTGGCTTACACAATACACCAACGCGCAATAATTAAGGGTTAAGATGGTTAAGGACTGACATTAAATGCATAGGTGCCAAATATTAGGGATTCTGAATACCACTATTTCAGAACAGTAATATTCGCCTTATTAAATCACATAATTCTGTAGTTAACTAATGCAAAGACCACTATTCAAAAATAGTGGTATGCAAAATTCTTAATCCTTGGCACCTATTCATTAAGGCACATAGACATTTTTTGCCATTGTGTTCGTTGACACTTTTTTTGTTGTTCTGTTGTTTACCATTGGAATATATCTTGGTATTTTCATTGACTAATGTCGTTTATGCAATAAACGGGCATTTTTTTGTATCAACGGATGCATAAACCTGCGTAATTCTTATATACACATGTGGGCCTACCTTCAAAGATACGTTTGCCAAAAAAGAAAAGAAAAAAACGCACCTCAAAAAAAGTGTACTTATGCAGTTTAAGAAATAACCGATTCAATTGTTTATTCTAAAGGATTTTTATGTTGCTAATTAGATGCACATAATGACACTCCTGAATGCACAACAACGCAAACGTTTAGAACTAAATTAATTCTATCAGTTCTTGAAGAATGTTGAATACAAAAACATACAACTAATTATACAATTTAATTTTTATTTGCAATTTACGAAAAATAATGGGGAAATTTGTCGTTATATACTTTGCCAGTTATATGATTGCTAAAATATAAAATTAAGCAGTTTCCAAAGTTTAAACAAAGTTTCCTTAAATCAAAATATGGCACAGTTACATTAAAATGATTCAGATGCCAAACCTACACTCTTAAAAATTTGCAGCATTCTGGCAGGTCATTTGACCGTTTTTTCCGAAAACGGTTACACAACCGTAATTTAACACTATTCTGACCATATTATTGGTCATTTTATGGTCAGAATATAGTTAAATTATGGTTATGAAACCGTTTTTTCAAAAAACGGTCGAATGACCTGCCAGAATGCTGCAAAATTTTTAACATTGTAACGGAATTTCATTTATTCTTTTTTCAGTTCAAAAAGAAAAGGTGTGTTGCCACTGAAGAAAACCAATTTGTGGTCGGAATAGAGTTCTTGGTACGGATTACAGAGGGCTCTTCCTCCGTAGTACGGTTTAAGGCAGGAGTTTTTTTTTTTTCCATATATCTGGCTTGGTTTCCTACCAAGGACTTTTAATCAAAGTTTTAAGTTAATCTCGGGGGAATATTGCAGATTAGTTTCGCAAACTTAACGAGATATAATGTCCTAAACCTTCATGGTCGGGCTTAGACCAGATCTAGAAACTAGTCAATGTGGAATTTCAATTTATTATTATTATTATTATTATTATTATTATTATTATTATTAAACTAGGCTATTTTTAATTTGAAATTTTGATTATGAGTCTGGTAAATATTGTAACAATAAACATAACAAAACATAAACTAAACATAATATAAATAAAACAATAAAATGTATTAAATTTCCTACCAGTACCCGTAAATAGTTCTGACGCTTTTCAACAATCGAAACATGTCAAGAATCCTTATCCATTGAAGCAGACTGCAGTCTAAACCTTCAGAGAACCACAAGGACATGAACCGGTCGACCTATTGTTTTCCTTATACTTTGCGCTGAGATTTTAATGTTGGTTGCCCCTTGATGTCTGAGTAAATTATAAACAACATTTGATTGGAATTATATTGTATACTATGTAAAATCTTCAATATTCTTTCATAAAATGTTTTCAGAATGCATTTTAAGTAAATTTTACTTCTCAGATGTGATATCAGGATTACTTACATACATCAGCTTTCTCAGAAAAGAATATTATAAAAGTGAAGATTATACGCATGAAATGAATACTGAATGCTGTAATAAAGCAAGAAAAATAAAAATCTTTAATCAAAGCTTATGAAACTTTTTATTATAAATTAAAATTCCCTTTTGGTGTTATTTATGACGGCCGATTATCTGCACGAGGGATATAGGCCCGAGGGCGAGTTCCCTCCGTTCTTTCTAAGGGAACCTAATCCGTATTTACGCGTGGAAGTCCAAGGTTCGAAGAAAACTACGGAAAACTCAAACGATTAGGCCGACGGGCGCGATTGAGTTCGAACCCAGCACCTCCCGTCTACCAGCTTCGAGAGCAGAACCTCTAGGCTACTGGTGAGGCAAAATTCACTTTTGATTAAAAGCGACATCCTAATCAACAAAGCTTAACATCAAAACAAATTATTTCTAGGCAGAAAAATTTTCTTCAACAGAAGAGAAGTAACTCTACGGTAATCAATCACCAGGATTTTGGAAAGTTCTTCCCAAGAAAGTAGAATTTATTATAAACAATAAAACAAATTTTGAACTGTAAAAAAAATTGCAAGAAAACAGAAACATTGGGGGGGGGGGGGGGCAATACTTGTAGTAGGCAATTTCTGTATGTACCAGAAATGTTTGCTGCACAGAAAAAGATCGATGCATGCAAACTTTACTTACGTTGCAATTTATATATTTTTTTAAAGTTAATTTTAAAAAATATATATTTTGTAAAAAAATATGAATTGCAATCTGTAAATATTTTTAACAGAAATTGATTTCTAGAAGATTCAAATATGCTAATCCAAAATTGCATTTCGCCAAGTAGTTCTTGAGTTACTTTTCAAAGAACAACCCTCACTGCAATTTCTTTTGCAGCAATTACAAATGAATTTAACATTAGGAATTCCAAACTTTAAACCTTCAGAATTCCTAAACTACTTGACCGAATGACTTACCATTTGGTATTCTAAGGCAAAATTTACCGAAGAAGGCCAAACATGATATGAAAATTATGTGATCGTATTGAAAATTTCCGAGTTTGGTTTTCCGAGTTTCAATATGAAGGCGACCCCTAAGTTTTTTATTTAATATAAATTGTAAGAAGACATAATTTCCAGTTAAATGGCGATTTCCAATGTTTTCTGGAACAATTTGGGGATTGAAATGTATGTAACTTTTCCCTTTTTTCCTTACTCTTTGGCCGCCTGTATATTTGAATGTGAGGCATAATTGTGCAAAATGTGCATAATTATTTTATATAATTTGAATTTGTCGATCTTTTTCTGTGCGCACAAAAACTTCTGGTACATTGAGAAATAATTATCTTACAGTTTTTGCTGCCAAATTTTTACACAGTGTGCTTATGATTAATATAATTACACCTATAGAAAGTTTTCTTTTGTAGATTAATATTAAGGTTAGTTATTCAGATTTAACTTTTGATTAATGAATTGAAATAATGAATTCAGTTAATTGATTTTCAAATGTGTAATTAGATTTTATGATAAAAATGTATCTAATGCAAAAATCTGCATAAAATTAAAAAAAAAAAAAACACTTTTTCAAAATTTTAGCTAGTTCTGTAACTAAAAACTTTTTGTGTGTACGTGTATGTGTATAAAATACATTCATCCGACCAATGATTTTAAACATTTGTTATGTATGTCATCACATATGCATGCTGCTAAAATAATGAACAGATTAGTCTTTTTTTTTTTTCCATGGAACGTTATTACATAAAATTTGGTATAAATTTAAAGAATATGAGCTTAGTACTTTGAACTATCAGAAATAAGGAATTTTGTATGCAAAATTTAAACATTGATTAAAAAATAAATAAAACTTGATTATAAAAAGAAAAAGGATAGTTGATTGTAAAGGTCATTTTAAATTATGTGCATTCATCAACATGTTGAAATCGTAATTTACAGCTATTAGTGGCATGGAGAAGGATTTGGAAATTGGTACTTATACAATCTCAAAAAGAAACTGCGAATCCAGTTAACGTGCAGAAAAGTGTGATTTTCTGATACTATCGAACAGATTAATATATTTATAGCATAGAATGCAACACATTATCGAAAAAAAAAATAACGATATTTAAAAAAAAAAGATAGTTTATTTAAAAGGCTACTTTATACTGTGTGCATTCATCAAATATGTTGACATCGTTATTTACAACTATTAGTGGCATGTAGAACGATTTGGAAACTGGTACCTATACAATCTTAAAAAGAAGCTGCGAATTCAGTTAACGTGCAAAAAAGTTTGATTTTCTGTCACTAAAGCAGATTCTGAATAACGGAAGATATTCATAGAAGGTAAGGGATGTTCATCTTATAAATTTTCGTAACCATCTAGTACAAACGATCGTCACCTGCCAATAACAATCCAACTGAAAAGAATGGCAAATGTCTCTGAATGCCAAATGTAAATGTTATTGGGTTACAAGATGGCATACATCTATTCAAATGACGTCAAATTGCCTTCATCAGGATAGTTTCTGTGCATATAGATTATGATTTGTCTGTTCTTAAATATAAGCACTGTCATGTATAAAAAAAAACTGGGTAAATGAAGAACGCAGTTTGTGGGCCACCACATGAAGCCAAATTTTCTTAGGCATATTACGATTCCCTTTGAACTGAGAGAATCACTATGTCCTTATAGGAAAATAATATTAAGCTAACAGTGCCACAAATTTTGGTTTAGAAAAAAAAATTGCGAATGGTTCTTTTTTAGGTGAAAATGTGTCAAAGCACACTGGAAGATAAAACTTTCAATCAATAGGAAGATAAATATTTTATGGCGTATGTTAACAAATTACACTTTGTCAGTCCATATTACAATTACAATTTAATTTTCATTTCAAAGCAGAATACAAATCAATATGTACTACTTTTTTTCGGGTAGTTAAATTAGATATAACTTTACGTTTAAGCACTGGAAACAAATACGCACTTACATTTACTCGCTGGAAACAAATACAGGGTTTTCTAAAGATCTCCCTAATTTAAAAATTCAATAATTCATTAACTGTAATAAATATAAAGATGGAATAAGTAACATTTTTATCAGGTAGATCAAAAATTTTATATAAAATATTGAAGTTATAAATAGTTCTACTTTTCGTCAGTAAATGGCTCTACTTGCCTCAAACTGTAAGAAAACTCGAACTCCATATTTAAAGCTCTATTATATTTAACCAGTGAAATGCGAAACAGAGGTCTGTACTTTGAAATTTTGAAGTTCATTTACGTATTCTTATAGTGTGAACAGAAGAGCGCCACTTATTGATGAAAATTTGAACTATTTTAGAAATTATTGTATACAAAATTCATGAGTTACCTGATATACATGACACTTATTTCATTTTTAACACTTTCCAACATAGTAAAAAAGTGTTTATGAATTCGGTTTGTCTTGCCGTCTGTATTTCTGTCCTTCCCCTACCTCGGGTAAATATATTCGGATTGCCATGTAATTGATATACACTATATCTTATACTATAATGCGAGCAAAAATTGTGTGTGTATGTGTGTGTGTATGCATGTAAATTTTATCTTAAAAACGGCTCTAACGATTTTGACGAAATTTTGTATTTTACCATTTTCGGACACGATACGATCATTGGGTTAGGTCACGTGTTCGAGAAAATTCGATTAGTGGGCCATTTTGGGTCATAATGGGTCAAGGTAAAGCTAATTACACCTAAAAAACGGCTCAATCTATTTTGACTAAATTTTATATCCAACCGTTTTTCGGCGCGAGAAAACTATTGGGCTAGGTCACATGTTCAAGAAATTTCAATTAATGGGACATTTTTGGGTCCCTATAGGTCAAGCCAATGTTATCTAAATAACGGGTCTAACGATTTTTACTAAATTTTGTATTCGATCGTTTTGTATTACGAGAAGATCAATGGGCTAAGTCACATATTAGAGAAAATTCGATTAGTGGGTCATTTTTGGGTCACTGTGGGTCAAGCAAAGTTTATCTAGAAAACGGCTCTAACGATTTTGACGAAATTTTGTATTTTATCGTTTTCGGGCGCGAGAATACCATTGGGCTTGGTCGCATGTTCAAGAAAATTTGATTAGTGGGTCATTTTGGGTCACAATGGGTCAGGGTCAAGCTAATTGAATCTAAAAAAAGGCCCAAAACATTTTGACAAAATTCTGTAATATACCGTTTCCGAGCATGAGATGACCATTGGGCTAAGTCACAAGTTCGAGAAAAATCGATTAGTGGGTCATTTTGGGTCACTGTGGGCCAAGCTATTTTTATCTAAAAAACGACTCAAACAATTTTGTCAAAATTTTGTATTATACAGTTTCTGGGCATGAGGCACCATTCGGCTAAGTCACATGTCCGAGAAAATTAAATTAGTGGGTCATTTTTGGGTCACCGTGGGTTAAGCTAAGTGTATCTAAAATAACGGCTCAAAACATTATGGCAAAATTTTGTATTATATCGTTTCTGAGTATGAGAATACCATTGAGCTAAGTCACGTGTTCGGGAAAATTCGATTAGTGGGTCGTTTTTGGGTCACTGTGGGCCAAGCTATTTTTATCTAAAAAAATGACTAAACGATTTTGTCAAAATTTTGTATTATACAGTTTCTGGGCATGAGGCACCATTCGGCTAAGTCACATGTCCGAGAAAATTCAATTAGTGGGTCATTTTTGGGCCACCGTGGGTTAAGCTAAGTGTATCTAAAATAACGGCTCAAAACATTATGGCAAATTTTTGTATTATATCGTTTCTGAGTATGAGAATACCATTGAGCTAAGTCACGTGTTCGGGAAAATTCGATTAGTGGGTCATTTTTGGGTCACTGTGGGCCAAGCTAATTGAATATTTAAAAAAAGGCTCAAACTATTTTAACAAAATTTTGTATTATACTGTTTCCGGGCACAAGAAGATCACTGGGTTAGGTCACTTGTTCGAGAAAATTCGATTAATGGGTCATTGTGGGTCATTGTGGGTCAAGCTAATTTTTTTCTAGAAAGTAGCTTTAATGATTTTGATTAAATTTTGTTTTATATCATTTTCGGGTCCGAGAAGACCATTGATCTGGGTCGCATGCTCAAGAAAATTCGATTAACCAGTCATTTTGGGGTCACTATGGGTCAAGGTTTAGCTAAATTTATCTAAAAAGTGACTGAAACGATTTTGACAAAATTTCTTATTACACTGTTTCCTAGCACGAGAAAACCATTGGGATAGGTCAGATGTTCGATAAATTTAGATTAGTAGGTCTTTTTGGGGTTACCGTGGGTAAAGCTAATTTTATCTATAAAACGACTTTAACGATTTTGACTAAATTTTGTATTCTATGGTTTTCGGGTTCGAGAAGAGCATTGGTTAGGTCGTGTATTCGAAAAATTTTGGTTAGTGGGTCCTTATGGCTCAGGATCATGCCAATTTTATCTAAACAGCAAGAATTATACAATGAGAATGAAATATCGAATTGAACACAAAGCTAATTTTGACCGAGCTGAGATCGGTCATGCCCGCTAGTGGCCATTAATGACCGGCAAATTTCAATTTTAGACATTTTGTAGCATATTTAAAAATATACTTGTCGGATTCTTCTGGAATTTCAGGATTAAAAAGAACATGTTTGACTTCATATTTATCAACGTCGATTTGATAAGGAGGGCAATTAGGGGCCAACAAAAAATTAAAGAAAAAAAATAATACTTGGGATCACCCTGTAAAATAAAATGCACGAAATAATCTATCGCTGCAGAATAAACATAGGCATACATTGTACAATATGCGTATTCAGTTGTGTAACAATAGAATGTATATTAATAGAGATATAGTGATTAATAAAAAAAAAATTAAAAATTCTTGCATGTTTTTTGCTTATAACATACAGGGTTTTTAACAAAATTTAACGTTAGTTTCAGAAAAATTGACAAAATATAGTAGAAACAATATAGTGTAATTGGAATATAAATATATTAAATATTTAAGGAAATATGGGCAGTTGTATAAAATAATTTTTTTCTGCACATGCGCGAACGATAACAAGGAACTTTTTTCCAAATTTAATAGTCAACTCTATGGAGCAACTTATTAAATTAAATCAGTCAAATATTGTAAAAATGCAGAGAGATATTGGCGTTAGAGCGAGCTGTTTTTTAGTTTCTCACTAAAACTTGCTGAATGACAAGGGATTGTCCACAAATTGTTATTTTTAAGTTATCTGACAGCGTTCGAAGCCAGAATTTTGAAAAAAGCTATTTAATTATAGTTTACGCTTATGTTTATGAAGATTTTGGCTCTAAACTACGATGAAAAGGAAAATATAATCCATACATTGATTACATTTAGGTAAATTGTGGAGTTTATGGTAAAATTTTGTGAAATTTAGCCCAATACGCAAAACACTCTACAGTAAATTCTATCGCATATATGTGTATTTTCTGTATACACTTAATATGTATGGCAGTGGTGAAGACAATAAAAAAAAATTAAGATATATTGGACATTTTGCATGAGTTATGAGTCAATAAATAACTTGAAATTTTATTTTTATAGTAATATTACAATAGCTTTTTGAGAAATCACGTTTTGCGTATAGAATTTTCACTGGAAAATTTTCCATAAAATGCATTTAACTGAAACATTTACTTAACTATTTTAAACTTTACTTAACTTTTACTTAACAGTTATGTAAATTGGATATCTACTGTATTTATATATCGAGGTCTTCTTTTTTATGCCGTTTATATCTAAAAGACAGTTTTGGTAGTTTTTGTTCGAAGGGAAAAAAAATTGCTCAAACATCTAGCACTTCCTGCTTCATTCACAGCTATCAAGTAGTTTTGAAATTCTGATAACTTAGATTTTTTTTATAGTAAAATAAGTGTAAACGCAGATTGGGAAAGGTAAAAATGTGGACTTTAATAAAATGTAATAAAAAGAAAACGAAAATTTTAGACAAAAATCTCTTTTTAAATGTAATCAGATATCCTAATTTGTATACTATTTTCCATCGATACTTCATTTCTCCTTGTAAAACCTGTATAATGAGCCTATTCGAATAAAAAAAGATTTATCAAAACCAAAGCATCCGTTTCAAAACAAATCGCCAAATACATGCCGATTTTCCAAGGAAAACTAAAGTGTCAATAAACAATGAAAAATAGCATACAAATTAAGATAATCTGGCTACATTTAAAATGCGATTTTTGTCTAAAATTTTCTTTGCCTTTGTATTACATTTTATTAAAGTCCGCATTTTTACCTTCCCAAATCTGCGCTTACATTCATTGCACTATAAATAAAACCTAAGCTATCAGAATTTAAAAACTAATTGATAGCTGAGAATGAAATCGGAAGTGCCAAACATTTCAGCGTTAATTTTTTTTCCTTCGTACAAAAACTGCCAAAACTATCTTTTAGATATAAACGGCACCAAAAAAAAAAAACCTTGATCGATAAGTACAGTAATTTTCCAATTGGCATAACTGTCAAGTAAACATTAAATAAAGTTTAAAATAGTTAAGTAAATTTTTCAGTTAAATAAATGTATTTTATGGAAAATCCATTTTTCTGTGAAAATTCCATACGCAAACAGTGTTGCCAGATGGGCTACTTTTTTAAAATTCAGATTCTTGATTGGCACCACTTTTTCGAAATGGTAAAATGCGCCTTATTTAATGACAAATTGATTAAGGCGAAAACAAAGTTAATTTTACCGTTTCAAAAAAGTGGTGGCAATCAAGAAATCTGAATTAAAAAAAGTAGTAAAGTGACTACGCCCGACCTAATGCAAATGACAGCAGTGCCCCTAGCGGCGAAATTTGGAAGATAGCCATTGCAAATCGAAAACGAAAAGAGATAGACCAAAATTTCCAATTAGAAAGTTTTAGAGCATCAATTAATTAGTACGAAACGACATTTGGTTCACACTGATAAGATAAATCGTCACCTGTATACCCAAAAATGTCCGAAATCGATGAGCGACGATTCTACTTTGCATATTCACATTTGGGAAATGTAGCAGTGCGCAATTGCAAATTGTGACGTTGTACTGTACTGTAACGTCTGTAAAAATTTAATGTCCAATGCAGTTAAAATTTTAGTTTAATCCGTTCAGGGGCAGAAGAATTCTGTTCGTAAAATGATGAAATAATTAACTGACTTTATAATATACTTATAACTACTTACAGGCCCGTAGCTAGGTGGGGGCCAGGTCGGGCAACGCCCGACCTGGAAAAATATTTGCCCGACCTAGCACAATTGACACATTAAATTTCCAAACTTTTCTTTGCCTCAGCAAAAAAAAAAAGAACTTTTTTTAGAATAGACCGTAATTTAACTAACAGACATGCATCCGTAAAACTTCGCAATTCAAACAAAACAATTTAAACAAAAAATCCATTTGTGAAGACTTTTTTTTCTTTCATTCCAAGAGCTGTAGGACATTTTTCGTTTTGTTGCTTTATAGAAATTTATCTTACCGCCTCCCCAAAGTGTCAAACTACAGGCTTTGGAGAATAATCATGTTTAGAGATTATCCTCTTAACTCCTACGCTCAAATTGATTAACTGATGTCCGCGAAAATTGTTTTCTTTGTACAACTATCGAACATGAAATTTATTGTAATCAGGTATGGGAAACCAAAGGTTTGGATTTTCAGTTGCAGTTGGCTACCTATTTTATGGCTTGACAGGATAGGTTGCACAAAATATGCAAGTATCATATGTTACAATCATGTGGTTTTGTGATTGTTAACTACACTATTTTACTTTTGGGGCTTTTCAACAAAAGTGGAAAATGTTCTTTAAAAGCTTCCTTGACTCTGTTGTAAATTATAAAAGTTTGTAAAATCAGTGTCACACAGAATCGCAACATGTAGAAAGTGCTTTTCAGAGTAAAGGGGTTTTATAATTTCATTGTTAATATCATCTATGACTATATGAATTTAATATTTTATTATTTGAATATTTTATGTTAAATAATATAAATTAAATTTAGAAGTGAGAATATTACAGAAATTAATTTTATTCTTTTTATAAGTACAAAGAGCATTTGTTTCTTGAAGTGATTCCCCACCCCTACGTTATTTATTTTACTTTTTACTTGTTTTGTTACTTCCTTACTACAAATATTCAAACCAGTCACATAGTT
Source organism: Maratus speciosus (assembly GCA_963932465.1). Taxonomy (NCBI): domain Eukaryota; kingdom Metazoa; phylum Arthropoda; class Arachnida; order Araneae; family Salticidae; genus Maratus; species Maratus speciosus. Next base: position 341,082,640 of record OZ010787.1, on the reverse strand, counting down.
TCTGTATGGAAAATGGGAAATAAATGTAAGATTGTGAATGTAAATATAAATTGAAAAATTAACAAAAATACTAATCGAGCATTAATATTTTTAAATTATGAAATACTCATTTTTATTTAGTATTTCCTCATTTTATAGCTACAATTTACAAAAAATAATCACTTAAGGCTGTTTGTAAAAAAATATTTTTATTCGCTCGGCTTTGCGAAACTTTATAATGTGTTGCAGACTTTTTTTTAAATGCAAAAGCATGACATTTGCAGACAAAATTATTGAAGTAATTTAAAATCAAATATCATTTTTCATCTTTTGACAAATGCGCCTGTCAAATCTTGAGCTTTAAGCGATTGTGTCTCAGATTAAAGGTTTGCACGGGGCGTAATTTCCAGTCCCGGCCCGAACAAAAACTATCTTGGCCCAGCCCAGTGTAAAAATTAAAAGTTCATCCGGCCCGACTCAATTTCTACAAAAAATTCAGTTTTTTCTTAACATATATAGTTAAGATTCTTTTAAAGAATACTGCATACGTATTTATGGGATAATTTTACAGTATATTTTTAAATATACGATGTGTTCGCAAGACAGAAAATACACAATAGCGACATTAATGATTACTCAGTGTCTTAGATATTTCAACATTCAAATAAGGATGCATTAAAAAATTAATGTAGTTTAGAATAATAGAAAAAAGGAGGATTAAAAACCTGATAACTTTTGAAATGTATAATAAAAAGTAGATTTGTGAAAACATTTGTGTCCTTTATTAAGGCATTCCTCAAATCCAAAGGAGCTACTTTCTGAGACATTTCTGAATTCATTTCTATTCGGAAACGCATAAGAGTAGCAGGTGTTCTTATTCAGAAACTATATAATCAAATGGCGTTATACGTTTTTTGATAGCTACAATATGTTATTGGGAAAATATTGTCAAAGTTAGCGTTTTGAATCGAATTTCCGGAAGCGACAGCACTGGAAAGGAGAAAACTTGCAGTCACGTGAGAACAATCTCTTATCTATCGATAAGTAATTTATGCAAAAATGGAAAACACTATTCGATTCCAAATACCTTCAATAGTCATGCCTGTCAATTTTATGCCTTTACAGTTAAAAATTAGTCAGAAAATGTGTCAGAAACTTTTGCCTTGTTGAGCAGTGAATTTGAGAACCACCTTAAGGCATATTGCAAAAGAGTTCGTTAACAGAAGTTCATTATCGCTGTTAATATTTTTACAAAACATATTGCGTGCCCTACACATCCTGAGAACAATTAAGCCCAGTTCCAGCCAGGCTCACTGCAAATAGAAGCGTCTTAAATTTAGACACATATGTGACTGAAAAAGTATTTTAGACACTTAAGTGTCTTAATCTGAAAATTAAGACACTATAGATGTCTTAATTTAAGATACATAAGCGTCTTACTATGACCATGGTGTAAACGAACTGAGAATAATGTCTAAAATATCCGCAAACGTCTTATTTTAAGACACTTCATTGCTTTAGACGTGTCTTAATTTAAGACGTTTTGATTCTTCCGACGCAATAACCACCAGGGGGCACTGGGGCACTGCCAGTCGCGCATGCGTTTTAGATGTCTTCGTTCAAAGTTGGTATACGTTGTAATTCAAACGAAGTTTGTTTTTATGTACGCGTGTATTTTAATTCTTTTTTCGCGGAATGTGAAGTTCTGTGATTTAAATTCGTATTCACTTGGATTATTTATTTATTGAATACATACATCTGACGTGTGTGCTTGACATCAAATGTCTCTTAGAAGCTGTCGTCCATATAAGGGCGGGATAGACACAGAACAGAAGTAGACGACGCTTGAAGATTACACCCGGAAATTCTACAAAGCGTGTGCAATGGACTTAGTGTTAATTCGTATTAATTTATATCAATAATATTGTGTTATTCATCTTCGTCCTGCCGAAGCTAGCAAAAAAAAAAAGAAACTTTTGTCTGGCGGGTCCTATTTTGAGGATGGAACGTTTCATTCTTTAAATATGGCTAGTCGGATATATTATGAAATATCGTACTAAAATGATGCAAGCCCTTCTCCTTCACTGGGGTAGTTTTTCAAATTTCAAATCGAGGAATTTTTCTTACCTCTTGCAGCAACACAAGTAAGTTTCTTTATAGTAGTAAAATTAGTGTATTTTATGATTTTATTTATTGTACTAAACAAAATCCTGCATGAAATTTAATTAGTTTTGAATCTGTTCGCAAAAAACCCCACTAATTCTAGAAGTATATATTTTTAAACTTATGACGTTCTTTTTTATTACGAATTATATATTCAATGTCAGTTCTTATTTTCAATGGATAATTTTTATCTCGCAGTAAACGACGGCCACAAGGAAGTAAAGAAAAAGAAAACTTTGAAAGATGACCTAATGCTTTCTTACTTCCTGGCATAAAACCGCAGATTAAAAAAAGATAAATAAAGTAAATGAGACTCGTCTATTATATGAAGCTGCCTGTAAAAATATACATATGTATTTGATTTGCAATCAACTCTAATACTGATTTTTTTATTATTTTTAATAAAAAAGTAATTTGAAATTTATAATGGGAAAAAGTAAAAACCTCTAACTAGATTTCGTATTTAAAATTGTGGTAACGTTATTTATATGCACTTATACGAAAAATACAAAAATGACAGATGTTACTGTATATATTTAAGACGAAAGAAGTTTGGAACCATAAGTTATTTTTTCCTCATGTTTTTAATATAGAATATGTACTTATTTGTTTTTATTGATAGTTGAATAGCTTTTGTGAGTACCCTCTGATCTACATAAAAACTTGCCCATGTGGAAATATAAATTTTTTAAAAACATAATTTTTAAATAAGTATTTTCATTTATTTATTTTTTTTTTTTTTTTGGGGGGGGGGGGGGAGGGGTGATTTTGCATGAATTTTTGTAAAGCTGATATCTTAAATCTTGCACTGATTATAATGAAAGTTTTGAACTTTTAGAGTAGGACAAGTTTAAAAACGCAAATATATTTAACAAAATACCAAAGTCATTTTTTCCCCAATGTTATTAAAGTAGAATATTTATTTATTTATTTTCATTATTCATAGTTAAATGGCTGTTGTGATTATCAAGTGATGTATATGTAAAATTGCCTATGTGGCAATATATTTTTTTTTATAATCTTTTTTTTTGGGGGGGGGGGGGGGGGGATTTTTGAAATTTTCGTACATCTGATATTTTAAATCTTTTTCCACATTCAACCGAGTATAATAAATATTTTGAACTTTTAGAGTAGGACAAGATTATAAAATATATATATATATTTATCTATGTACCTTAAAAGCGCTTAATAGCGAACACTTCGGGACCAATTGGACATGTCTACTTTTTTGAGGTAAAAATATAGAAATATGTATGTCTGCGGATTAAAAAAGTATTCGTTAAATAGAGGTGTTCGCTATTCGAGAATGTCCATTAACCTCCACAACGGATACTCCCGAATACCGGACATCTCAATTTAGACAACTATAATGCAGGGTTGCGTGTTTTGCAAAAGTACTTCTTGATTAAAGAATGGGCAAACTGGGAAGTGCCCCGTCCCCCTACGACTGTAGTGCCCCCAAATTTGATGTGCAATATTTGTAAAGCTTATATTTTAAATCTGTTTCGAAATTGTACTGATTATAATCAATATTTTGAACTTTTAAAGTAAAATAAGGTTAAAAACAAAATAAATTAAAAAAATCTAATATTTAGATAAATATTTTTTGTTTTTTAATCTTATTCTACTCCTGAAGTTCAAGATATTGATTATAATCAGTACAATGTCGTAAAAGATTTAAATTATCAGCGTAACGAAAATTGTATACCAAAACTGAGAGCACCAAAAAAATCAGGCTGTATTGGGGGGGGGGGCGAGGGGCAGGACCACAGCCAAATATTTTTCCAGGATTCAACGTGGTCAAACATGGCTACGTATGTTGCTTACAAAAAAATGGATGCTATTCAGACGTTTGAAGTGTCTGAAATTCAGACGCAAAAAGTGTCTGAAAAAATTCAGACATTTTAAAATGTCTGAAAATTGAACACTCCATTTCAGACACTTAAGTGTCTGAATTTCAGACATTTTAATTTAGAGTGCTCGACTATGTAGAAAAGAAAAAAATGCAAGCCTGATCACGGCCCGGCACGAGTCTATTGAAAAAAATTGAGCCCGGGCTCAGACGCCATGTAACTGTCCGATGCCGATCTCTATGCTGAGCATGTTACATTTCTTTATTGACCTTGTCAAACTAGCATCGACTCGTGACGCTGATTTATACTTATTCTCGCGAAAGTCATATTAAGTGAAAATGGCTTACACTTTATCGGCTTCGCCTGAATTTTTATATCGGACCATTAGGCCCACTTAATTTTTTTATCGGCCCGGCCCGGCAGGCAGGCAGGCAGTCCCGTTCAATTTTTTTTGCCAGCCAGGGCCGTTTATTTCGCTTATCGGCCCGGCCCGTTCAAAAAATTTTCCTAATTCTGCCGGCCCGGCCCTTTTGAAATTTCGCCTTCATTTTGCCGGGCCCATGCAGACGTCTATCTCAGATCATCTTTCTTAGCCACAAAAATTGAATTTTAACACATATTTTTCACTTTTTTCTGAAACATAATTTGTCTTTATAGAAAACAGAAAACGCTATTTTCTATCCTGGGGTCAGAATAAAAATTATTGCAACTTTATGGCATTTAAGCATAAAAATGATTTTGTGATTGCGTTAGAGAATAGAGAGTTCGAATTGGAGGCCTTTCATGATGGTTTTTATTTGTGTGATACTTGCTGACCAGCCCGGCGTCACCCGTGATGATATTAACCTTAAATTTGTATTAGTTTATATCTTTAATCTGATTTTTTTATATTTATACTTTTAAACAAAAATATTTCCAAACGAACCTCGTATCGGAGGCAGGGCCGTAGCAAGGTCTTCAGAGCCCCCCCCCCCCCAAACATATATTTCGCCCCCCCCCTCTAAGATTTTAGAGAAATATCTATATTTAATTTTCCACGCGAGTTCCATTTTATAACAACACCAGGGAGTTTCGATGGTCGGATTTTCCAAAACGAACTTCAAATTGAACGAATGTGTAGTTGGACTGCACTGCTTTCGGCAACGTACACCCATAGGGGTTATGTCCGCTCCGATCTCGAATCATAAGAACTTTGAATTATTGTAAATTTTTTATTTCGATCCAGATTAAATTCAAATTTTCAACATTTCGTTCACGTTGCTACAGGAACAGGTTTGATATTCTTACAACGTGAATTTAATCAAAGGACTTGCAAAATTTAACTGAGAATTCTTCCATTTAGGGGGAAAATGTCAAAAAAATCGCCGAAAAACGCGAAAGAACGCCAAAAATTGCATAAAAAATTTTGAAGTTCATAGAGATCTAACTTTACTTATATTGGGCTAAAAGATTGAAACCGGGTTTATTTTTATTTTACGAATATTAAAAAAACTACCAGAAAAGTGAAAAAAAGCTAAAAATCACATAAAAATTCTCGGAAATTTTAAAAACAGCAGAGGACAAAATTTGGCAAAAAAGTTTGAAACTGAATTCCTTTTACAAATGTTATAAACCGCTAAGTATTGCTCATAAACAAAATAAATAAATAAAAAATATGGAAGTCGTTTTCGTATTTTCAATTTTCTCTTCAGTTTGACAATGCCATCCGCGTGGCCCAGACAGATTTTCTTTAAGCAGAAAATTTTCACTTATAACAATTTTTTTTCCTTCTCGGATTGGTGCCTTTTATTAAATGCATATATATGTACAGATTTACTAATTCAAAAGAAAATTACTTTTGTGATGTCGTTTTCATACATTCCGGTTTTCTCCAGTTTAAAATTGTCACCCAAGTTGAAATTTAAGAAGAAAAATAAATACTTTCGGATAGAAGGTAACCTTTCTGTGGGCAACGAAGATAGGTTTCCTAGTAGATAATAATAAAGACAGATGTTTATCTGTCCAGAGTTTTTCTTTGTCTGACCGGATGTTTTTCTGTTCAGGACAAAATTTGACAGAAAGGTTACCTGTATGCCTGAAGTTATGCACCTCGAAAGAGGTTTTAAATTTTTTTATTCGAATTTTTTTCATTTAATTTTTTACGCTATTTTTTGTATTTTTTCGAGTTTCGTGCTTTTTTCCCCACATTCATAAAAGGAATCCATTTTCAATCCATCTGTCCATTTTAGCCGAATGTAGTAAAGTAGTCTTCTTCGATTTTTAAATATTTCGCGAATTTTTTGTGTGATTTTTAACTATCTTTCGCGTTCCGACGTGATTTTATTATATTAGTAAAAGGAATCAGGTTTCAGTCTTTTAGCACGATGTACTAAATTTCGTCCTTTGCGATTTTTGAATTTTTCAAGAACGTTTTTTTTTTTTTTTTTCATTTTTTAAGACCTCTGTGATTAGAAGAGATTTTATCGCAGATTTGAAGAAATTTTCGTCTTTAGAAAGTAAAATTTCTAGAAATTTCGATCTTTGATTCGCGACTTCTTCGTGTTATGAAGGGAAAAAGTCATGCGTAAAAGTTCAGTTCCTAATAGGGAAAAGTACAATGCAGCAAAGTTGGCGGAACACTCCTGTGATTTGATTTGACAAAAATGCATCTTTATATTTAGTAAGGATGTTAGGTAATTTTTACGTTAGATTGGTGAGTTTTCTATATTTTCGATGAAAATGAGCAAATCAAAGTGTTTTTTGTGTGTGTGTGTTTGAACGAAAGAAAAAGTTACGGAAAAAATCCTTCAATTAACTGATTTTTTTTTTTTTTTTTTTTTTTTTTTTTTTTTTTTTTTTTTTTTTTTTTGAGAGAGAGAGAGAGAGTGTGTAAAAGGAACCCAGTTTCAATCTTTTATCCCAATATAGTAAAAATTTTGCCATCTGCGGCACGGATTTTTGACATCCCTAAAAGAGATCAGGTTTCAGTCTTTTAGCTCAATATAGAAAATATATCCATAGAAGTTTCTGAATTTTTTACGAACATTTTATGTGATTTTTAGCGTATTTTTGTCTTTCACGGCGATTTTTTAACATTCCAGTTTCAATCTTTTGGCTCGATATAATCAATTTTCTCTCAGCGATTTTTGAATTTTTGCCCAATTTTTTATAAGATTTTTACACTTTTTTTTTCGCGTTTTGCGGAGTTTTTTTTTACATTTTTTTTCTGAAACCGAAGAATTATCCTGTAGATTTTGCTGCTGTCATAATTAAGCTGAAGTGGAAAAATAACAAATTTGTTCCTGTAGCAACATGAGCTACGATGCTGGAAAATTTCATTTTTATCTGGACACTATCACTTTTATCGAAAAAAAAAATACAATAATTCAATGATTGTTTGATTCAAGATCGGAGCGTAAATATCCGGAACAGATTTACGCTGCGAAAGGCAGTGAAGGCCCCCAATGGAGAACTCCAAAAAATAGGTTCTTTTTTTAAAAAAACAATCAGCGAAGCGGGCGAAGCTCTGCTAGTATATTAAATAAATACACAATATAATTTATGTATAGTTAACATAAGTAATTTATCGAGACAAGAGAAATGAAATGTTAAAAACGAAACAGGTCGAACACAGGAGGATAGGCGGCATATGCAGGGCCCGCTTAACACTTAGGAATAGGGGAAGCCCGAAGTCACACAGGGGGCCCCCTTATTACTCTACAAATTGCTTTTTTATTTACTAAATCTCATTTTCGTATGCTTGAATAATTTGAAATTTTACCATCAAAGTTTAGAGTAAATAACATTTTTAATTAAACTAAAACTACCTATATAAAAGTATTTTATTATCTGTTTAATTGTAAATAACTAATTTATTTTGTAAATGACAAATATGGAACTATAGTTGAGAATATGTGAACTTCAAAATATTTTTTGTGATTTACAAATTGCCATATAGTAAGAAAAATTAGTTTCATAAGAAAGAAATGTATTTTTTACTGTGATTGTGTTTCTTTTTTCTAAAACTTAGTTTTGAAAAGTAAAATTGGGGGCCCTTTTGAATTTTAGTGGGCAAGCACGGGCTTCACGGGCCTATTCCGTAAACAGGCCCTGGGCATATGCAATGCACATAGACGCCCGCTTATTAGGGTCCCCAATGAAATTAAAAAGCTTATATTTTTTGAACATTTGAAAAAAAAATTAGGCTTAAAAGTTTTGAATCTCGAGTTTCGAATTCACTTTTAAGAGCGGCCCCAAAAAGGAAAATTTATAAAGTATTTGGAGCCTGCAAAATTTTTTCAACTGGGCACCTTTAAAAAGAATGGTAGCTATAGAAAAAAAGAGCATGTCTGGTTTGGTTAAAAGAAGTAATAGTATTAAGAAAGTTTTTAACCTTATTGGGGCCACCAACGAGATTAAAAAGTATATTTTTAAAACATTTGAATAATAAAAATTGGGACTAAAAGTTTTGAATCTTGAGTTCCAACTTCTCCTCACTTTTATAGGGGGCCCCAAAAAAGTCAATTAAAAAAGTATTTAGAGCCTGCAAATTTTCTTTTATCTGGGCACCTTTAAAAAGAATCGTGACTGTAGAAAGAAAGCACATTTGGTTGAAGGAAGTAATAGTATTAAGGAAGTTTTGAAACATATTGGTGCCCCCAACGAGATTAAAAAGCATATTTTTAAAACATTTGAATCATAAAAATGGGGCCTAAAAGTTTTAAATCTTGGGCTCCAACTTTTCCTCACGTTTATAGGGGGCCTTAAAAAAGACAATTCAAAAAGAATTTAGAGCCTGCAAAATTTCTTTCATCTTGGAACCTTTAAAGAGAATGCTGGCTATAGAAAGAAAGTGCATATCTGTTTTGGTCAAAAGAAGTAATAGTATTAGGAAAGCTTTTTATTAGGGCCCCCAACGAGGTTAAAAAGCATATTTTAGAAACATTTGAATAAAAAAATGAGGCCTAAAAGTTTTGAATCTTGGGCTCCAACTTTTCCTCCCGTTTATAGGGGCCCCTAAAAAAGACATTTCAAAAAGAATTTAGAGCCTGCAAAATTTCTTTCATCTGGGCACCTTTATAAAGAATAATGACTAAAGTAAGGAAGCACGTTTGGTTGAAGGAAGAAATAGTATTACGAAGTTTTGAATATTGGGCTCCAACTTTTCCGCCCGTTTATAGGGGGCCCTAAAAAGACAATTCAAAAAGAATTTAGAGCCTGCAAAATTTCTTTCATCTAGGAACCTTTAAAGAGAATACTGGCTATAGAAAGAAAGCGCATATCTGTTTTGGTCAAAAGAAGTAATAATATTAAGAAAGCTTTGAATCTTGTTGGGGACCCCAACGAGATTAAAAAGCATATTTTTAAAACACTTGAATAACAAAAATAGGGCCTAAAAGTTTTGAATCTTCAGTTGCAACTTTTCCTCACTTTTATTGGGGACCCCAAAAACGACAATTTAAAAAGTATTAAGAGCGTGCAAAATTTCTTTCATCTGGGCACCTATAAAAAGAATAATGACTAAAGAAAGGAAGCACATTTGGCATAGGCGTAACTAGTGGGTGGGCCTGGCCCACCCCAGGTAGTTTCAGTGCCCACCCAGAATTTCAAATTCAAGTCAAACTTTTATGACTACGATATAGTCAAAATTTTAATTTCTAAATGTTTGAAAGGTTACACAAACAAATGTATTTTTGATTTGTGAACTAATATAATCCAAGCGCATCATGCACACGCGAAATGTGAAAGTGTGTGTGAGGGGAGGGGTTGTCAAAGGTGCAACATCTATGTAGCCCGGAGCTAATAGAGAAATATTATCCAAAGGCTCTTTGTCACGAGGCGATGGGGAAAAGCATAAGCATGTGCTGTGGTCAGAGCCGGCGAAAAGGGGGGCGGGGACGCAGGAGCCCGAGCTAAATGCAACTTTTTTCTCACAAACTAACGACAAACGTAAGATTTTTTTTTTCCTATTTTTATCACTACACTTCGGGTACGGAAATGACCATGGGAAGTCTAAGAAGCGATAACTAACACCTTTCAGGCAAACCAGATGTCAACTTATTTTTTCATTAATTGTCCAGAAAGAGGATCATCTTGGCAGGGGGTTTCTTTTTAGATTTTTCGCAATTTCTCTGTGACTGTGTGTCTGCCTGTGGGGTAACTTTCAGTTTCTATGCCTAATTACCAGTGCACAAAAGAATCCTATACTTTAAAATACGGGAAGTGTTACTGTCATGTGGCACTTCGCTTCGAATTTCAGACTGTATTTTTTCATCAAATTCTTTGATATTCTGTATAAACGGAGGTGCTTACAGGAAAAGGGTACTATGTAACCAAATTGAAATGAAAGCTTTTTGATGCAAATTTTATTGTTGTTTTTAACACTTTTGAACATAGTGATAAAGTGTTTATGAATTCGGTTTGTCTATCTGTCTGTGTCCGTGCTCTAACCGGATTGTGATTTACTGGAGGGCATTCGGGGCATGGGCCCGGGCCCCCGATTTTAGAGGATCCTCAAGTTACATTATTCCAAAAAATAATAAACATATTTAAAATTTCAAAATTTATTATGCTATATGCATTATAGTTTTGCACTTAAAATGTTATAGGTGGCCGCTATTATATTTGTGCCCAGGGCCCCCAAAATCTGTAAGTCGATTCCCGACTCTAACTCGCGTAAATATGCTCGGATTGCCATGCAATTGACATATGTTATTGAGGTTTACTATGGCATGTTTGGTATTGAAAATGAAGTGTATACCATTTATAGTTCATCTACAAGGACACTAAAAAAAGATCCGTTATATTACGGTGTATGAGGAAAAATCGTTTGCGGTGTATTTTAATGATGTTACACTGTTTCAAACATACCGAAATTGATATATGTCACTGAAGTACACCAAAAGATGTTTACTATAGAATATGGTGTGCATAGCATTCACCATTCATTTACAAGGATATATAAAAAAAATTCAGCTACTATGCTGTCTATTAACAATAATTGCTGGAAGTGCGTTTCCAGTTCTACTAAACTCCAGGTGTAACTAAACTCCAAAAAACTTATCGACCAAAAAAACTTATCGACATTTAATTTTCAAATATAAAAATTATTAATAATATTTAAATTACAATACTAGGAGGCTCTGCCCCCTGCGAGCTATGCTAGCCCCTCGCCTCGTCCCCTCCCGTTCAGACTTCGCAGCTTTTAAAAGCATGGTAATCTGCCCTGTTTTACAAATATTATCAGGTTATGGAAGATTGAATGATATTATTACCAACGGAAATTATCTTCTGTAATCGGGTTGCCATGCTTTTCCGTTTGAATAGGGCCGTATGAATATTCCGTTTGAATTTTCGTTTACCATGGCCTCATCCACCGCTGTCACGACAGCTGACGGCTGTTTTTGGGATTTATACTTAAGATCAATTACTCATTTGAAAATCAGCTTCCACAAAAGGGTTAGGTTAAAAATCCTGCTGCCTCTCGGATTTTTATAATGACGCTATAGAAAACATTCATCCTTTGGGTCCGAGGTTAGAAAACTCCATCTGGTTAGGAATAACATTCAGAACCACGGTAATTAAAAGCTTTGTGTTTTGAAATTTTACGCTTATATATTAATTTTATCTTTTGATCGAGTTTTAGATATTTTCAGGAACAGGTATAGCTTATCCATGAAATTTTGTCTCTATTTTATTACACCATCATGCATATTTTCATGTTATTTTTTAAATGTAAATTGTTTATTTTAATTAATAAGTAAATACGAATATGTATTTATTGAATAGTAATTCGTATAAAATTAATCGAAAGTATTTTGCGCATGATTTACCTTTATTTATGCTGCATCAAGTAATAAAATATAAAACAAATTTGCTAGCCGCGCTTTTTTTATACCGTGTGGCTCCAATGTGACGCCACATTAATATTGTCCAAAGAAAATCCTTTTAAGTGCATAGTTTTATTATATGAAGTATTTTTTTACCATTAATGCGTTTCACGTTCATGCGTTTTTTTAATCATTTAAAGTTTTTGTTTCTTTTTTAATATTCACGTGCAAATATATTGTTCAATTTAAAAACGTTTGGGAATATTATTATTTGAGATATTTTAAAATGACCACATTTTAACCGCTAAAAGTTTTTCAGTCGTAATAATTTAATTAATTTAGGCATTTTACATATGTTGATACAGTGAAACTTCCTTTAAAGGCCACCCCTATTCAAGGGCCACCTCTATTAAGGGCCAATATTTTTAGGAACGAAAAATTTTCACATAGACATAACGTTAAATTTACTCCTATTAGGGGCCGCACCTACCCCTCATAAAGAGGCCATTTTTTTCACATTTGTCTTAAATCCTAAACAGGTTTGTTGAATTCCTGAACCAAAAGATAAGAGTTCAATAAACAACTGCACTTGCAACAAAAAAGACAGGGGAGATGGAGAGGATTTAATAACACAATGAATGACCACAAACTTTTCCACAAGTGAGACAAACAGGTGTTCCTCACACTTTGTTTGACCTTTCAACCTGTAGAGGTTGGGTTGGAGGAGAAACTTGACCCTTTGATGTTGGCACACAGAGGATAACAGGTTATCTAGAAAAACTGATTCCACATTTACTAAAACTGCGAATGCATATTGAAGTACAATTTTCACACTAGAAATTTTATGCTCAGGCTTATGTAAAATTTAAAATTATGGCATCTACATTAAGCCAAAGAGTACATTTGGATTTGAATGACAAAAAGTTCCTAATTGTCATGATCAAGGAACATCTGCAAGAAAATTGGTTTCACAGTTTAATTTCAGCAATAATCAAATAAACAATATTGTTAAAAACAAAGAGAACTCAATGAAAGAATACGCATATTTTAAAAATCGCGGGATATAAAGAAAGAGAAATGAAAAATTTGGTCACCCCTATTCAAGGCCACTTCTCATAAGAGCTAATTTTCAATGGGACGGTATATGGCCCTTACAGAGAGGTTTCACTGTATTTAATATTTCGGCATTTTACATATGATGTAATTTTTTTCCGTTAAATGCGTTTCTCGTGTAATAATTAAATATTCTAAAAATTTCTTGCTTTTCATAATTCACGAGATACAATTTTTATGACGTAATTTTCCCTATTTCCTACTTTTAAAAGGTGTTCATTTAATTATTATTTAAACATTTCCTTCTCTTTATAATAGTCGCGTGTAAATATTTTTTTATTTGATAGAAAGTGTAATTATTTGCGCTGTTTTACCAATTGGCAGCAGTATAAAAAAATTACATTTTCTAAATATAAAATAAAATATCTCTTGGAATGATGGAAATTCGAATAGAAATCTGAAACGATTTTTTTTTTAAATTACTCAAATTAAAAAAATAAATGCAGTCTGCACACCGCGAGTTTGTAATGTATATCCTCAGAAAAAAATATTAAATTCCTATGTATAGTTTTTGCTCTTATAAAACTTTTTTAATGGAAGGATTTTGATCGAATTTAACATTAAATAGCTCTTAAAATAATTCTTTGATTTAAAAACTGCCTGCTTCAGCGTGTTTATCAAACATTTCTCTGTAATACTACAAATTGCTATATTTTTATATGCAGTAGTTGTCTTCATATAAGCAAAGAAAGACCTCCCGTCTCAAAAAATTCATTTACGGCGGCGGCGGGGACAGCATTAGTTATTTTTTAGGGCTTCGTTCATCTCACGAAACCCTATTCGTCTCACTCCTCTGTCTGTCTGTCCGTCATAGAGCCCGTTCTCAGAAACTATATATGTTGGAGACTTGAAATTTTGCATACTTATAGCTGAACACCAGAGATCAAACGACAAATCATAAAATTTTGAAAAAATCGTAATTAACAGACGTTATTAATTAAAAAATTCCAATTAAAAATTGGAACGGGTTTCATAATTCAGCAAAAGCATCTACTTTTTGTAAACTCAGGATTTTCTCGCAGAAATGATTACAAGCAGGTGTGGTTTTAACGGAAAATATGGACTGGCGACTCTTTTAAGCCGCGATAACTTTTTGCTGTTCATCCTACGGATTCGAAATTAGGACCACAGGACGTGAAAAAAAAAATAAGCTTTCAGAAATTCAAAAATTTATCTCGATCGTACCATAAAAACTCGAAAAATCTTCAAAAATCGAGTAAAAAAACTTTTATTTTCGTTCTTTGAAAATGTGACAGACGTCTGCTGTTTAGATTATGTGCCATCGATGGAAATTCCAAAACAGGTGGCTTTCAACGTACTAGGAGATTTTATATTGTTTTTACATTGTTAATCTGAGATTTGCTTCTTTCAAACTGCAGGTCACGTGGCATACAGAAAATAGATAATTTTTATACTGCGATTTTTAATACCACCTACAAAAATTTTTAAAAACTGCTTTTAGAATTTTGGTTCTTCGCAACCGGATGTAAAATCGTACGCTAATTAATAATATGTCCATTTAAAAGAAATCAGCCCACAAATTTTGGATTTATCAAAAAATCGATTTTTAAACTTTGAGATAGTTTATAAGAGATAATAACAATCTTATAAAGTTAGCGTGCGTTGAATTTTGGTGAGGGGGAAGGGGGCTTTTTTTCTATTTTTTTTTTATCAGCTGTTTTTTTCGCTTTAAATGTGGTTTTTTCACTGAGCCCGCGTTTTTTCACTGAGCGCTCCTTTAAATATTATTTTTTAACCATTTGAAAGATAGAGATGCCTGATTTCATACCACTTTCTTCTACAATTAAAAATGTCAATTTCTTCAAACTTATTTTTCCCCATTAAAAAAGCACAGAGAGAGGCTTTGAGATAGTTTATAACACATAATACAAAATTTATATAGTGAGGGTGCGTGGAATTTGAATGGAGGGAGAGGGGGGCGATTTTCTCTTTTTTCTTCAGATCAGCTAATTATTTCTTTTTTCAGTAAGCACTCGAATAAATATTATTTTATAACATTAAATATTTGAAAGATTGGGAAATTCCGGGGGAGGGGAGGGACCCTATAAGGAAGACTATTGACGCGGAATTGTTAAAATTAGGAAAACTAATTAACCAATCGCTTTTAAACTTTGACATAATTTATAACACATATTAAAAAATTTATAAAGCGAGGGTGCGTGTAATTTGGGTGTTGGGGAGGGAGGTATTTTCTCTTTTTTCTTTAGATCAGCTGTTTATTGAGTTTTGAATGCGTTTTTTCACTAAGCCGTCATATCAATATTATTTTTTAACCTTAAAAATTAAAAGAGTGGGCAATTCCGGGGAGAGGGGAAGGTGCTCCAGGGAGGGGCTATTTTCTAAATTTTGAGTAAACCCCTCATGTGACATATCGTCAGATAGGTCTATGAAAACTTATTCATATTATACACATCCGATGCCCCCCTCCCTTTTTTTACCCCGGGGACACTTTTCGAAAGTTCAAGTACGCCACTCATGTGACATATCGTTAGATAGGTCTATGAAAACTTTTTCATATTATAGACATCCGATGCCCCTACCCTCGTTGTCTCCTTCCGGGGGACACTTTTCTAAAATTTAAGGACAACCCCTCATTTGACGTATCGTTAAATAGATCTATGAAAACTTATTCATTTTATACGCATCCGATCCCCCCCAATATAAAACCTTTTTTTTCCACCCCTCAAAATGTTCTTTTTCTTAGTTTTAGAATTTTAAAACAGATTTAGAATTTATATTAAGGATTTTTAGAAACATTTTCTGTAATTTTTTTTGCTTATTCAGGCTTAAAATAAACAGATTTAATTCACTATACCTGTATAAAATGGGCACACGTAAAAAAAATCACAAGGGATTGGAAAAACTTTTACAGTTTAGACAAGTTTTAATTACGGAAGGTATGGCATTACCTCGGTCGGAACCATGAAATTTTTCTCAAGAGATGATTCTGTTTTTAGACAGGTTTCATTTTGAACGGTTTTACTGTATTTTATTACACGGAGGGAAGTGTTTTAATATTTTGTTAATAAAAAAGAGGAATTTCGCAAGATTCAAAACAGTAATTTTTTTAAAGTTGAACTTCGGAAAATCGGATTAGTGTAGGGTTTCTGTTGAAAACAAGGATATTAAATATGAGTAAATGTGTTGGGACACCCGGACATTGAACGCAAAGCTCAAACTGTCTCGGAACGTCAGGTCATCTTAACACTTTCATCGCTAGGGTCGAGATAACTCGTCTTCCAGGAATATTAGCTAGAATTGATTTCCCCAAACGGAGACGACATTTCATTATTTTTTTTTATGTTTGTAAGGACAAACAAATCATTAGAGTGAAAAATGTTATTGATTATTATTTTTCAAAGTAAAATAAACAATTCTTAAATGAATTTGTGTTTTGTTTCAATTTCAGCGCTGCGAGGAGCGGCTCAGTCTCTTAGCGCAGAGGGTGGGACAAAGGCGAGCCATTTCCGCGATGAATATGTTAAAATAAAAATTAAAAGTCAGAATCGATAAAATTCTTGCCTATTAACCTTAATAATGAGTTGTTACTAGTATTAATTCAAATTTTCCATTAACGAGTTTGGTCTCAATGCGGATTTATTAGACATTTCCCTTTCCCAACATACACACATGCACGCGCATACAACACGCGCACGCTCGCACGCACACACACACACACAAAGAACTTATGAGTTTGGGGGCCTGGGCCCACCCCACAAAATAGTTCTAGTTACGCCTATGACATTTGGTTGAAGGAAGTAATAGTATAACGAAGTTTTGAAACTTATTGGGTCCCTCAGTGAGATTAAAAAGCATATTTTTTAAAAATTTTAATAAAAAAATGGGCTTAAAAGTTTTGAATCTTGGGCTCCAACTTTTCCACACTTTTATAGGGGCACCTAAAAAAGACAATTCAAAAAGAATTTAGAGCCTGCAAAATTTCTTTCATCTGGGCCACTTTAAAAAGAATGGTTGCTGTAGAAAAAAGCGCATATCTGTTTTGGTTGGAGGAAGTAATAGTATTAAAGAAGTTTTGAACATTTGGTTTCACCTTTTTCGCCCATTGATAGGCGCACCCCAAAATTACTAAAATGCCATTTTATTTTTTAAGTAGAACTTACAGCCTTCAAAAACTTTTATAAAGAATGGTGGATATATAAGAAAAGCACATATCTGTTTTCTGTTTCTAAATCTGATCAAGATCTTTGACAAAAAAAAAAAGGAATTTCGATAAAACAAAATAAAATGTTATTAAAAATACATAAAAAATAATTTTAAAAGTAAAAAAAACAAACAAACAAAAAAAACATTTGGCTGAAAGGTACAATAGCTCACTACTGGGCCCCTGACTTTGTTCAGCCCCCCCCCCCCCCAAATGGGGGGTATGGGGGCGGTCGCTACGGCCCTGATCGGAGGCCCCCCGCAATATGTATACCGAATACGACATTTTAAAGTAAAATTGAAATGTGTGCTCTTTAAAGGGTGTTATACACTGTAAAAAAAACCCGTCTTTATACACTAAATTATCCGTCATTTTTAAACAAATAATTTCCGTACACCTAGAAAACACGCTTTTTCCATTAATTCTTCCCAGAAGCCTGAAAAAGAGGGAAAATTCGATTTATTCCTTGCACGCATGCGTATTAGCTGTATTAATAGCAACATTCGAATTTATTTTTAAAATGAAATATCGAAAATTCAATACATTAAAACATTCAATTTATTTAAAAACAAACAAAAATAATGCTTTTGAATTTAATAAAGCAGTAATTTTCTCATTC
Source organism: Maratus speciosus (assembly GCA_963932465.1). Taxonomy (NCBI): domain Eukaryota; kingdom Metazoa; phylum Arthropoda; class Arachnida; order Araneae; family Salticidae; genus Maratus; species Maratus speciosus. The sequence goes on along the minus strand of OZ010787.1, from coordinate 341,064,922 downwards.
AATTAAACTTATTCGCGATTTATTTTTTAGAGTATAAAAAATATATTCGCATGTAAAATATTTTCTAAAAGAACACGTTGAGAAATATATAAAGTAGTTCAATCAAGTTAAAAAAAAAAATATTTTATTCAAAAAAGCAACCATTTCTTCTCGAATTTAATTAAAAATATAATATTCATATTTTACATCTAATAATCAAATTATGTTTTATTAGAAATATGTCTACTATGTAACCATTATTTCATAACGACGAAATCTTCCTACAATTAAGCTTAAATTTCCAAGCTTTCTGAACAAGAAATTTAACAAGCCTTACCAAGCCCCCATTTGAAAGAAACCCATATCTTCATTCTAAACTCTCCTTCTGCCTAATGCTCGCTGGCCTAGTAGTTAAGGTGCTCGATTTGGGACGCGCAGACTCGGGTTCAAATCCAAGCGGAATCCATCCACTGAAGAACGAGAGACGTATTAAAAAAAAAAAAAAAAATTTAGAGATTACGGAAATTTTCTGTCCTAGAACGAAAAAAAATTCTTCAATTCTCGGATATATATCGACAGCAGTGTTGCCAGGATTACTTCTGTGAATTGAAGAAAGCATTTTTGAGAGTGTATATTTTTCCGTATTTCAACAACAAAAAAAAAAATAGCTGATTAGGAATTTTAAAGGGGACGGATTTTTTTTTTTTTTTTTTTTTTTCTCATCAGACATTTAATATTTTTAAAAAATAGTTCTTATTGTCCAAATTTTTATAAATCATAAATATAATGGTTTCAAACACTGTACACAAGATTCGTGGAAAACTATTGATATTTACTGGTATGACACTGGTAAGAAGACTTTTTTCTATTGTCCAAACTGTTTGAAATTGTTATCAGTTATCAACACATATTATGGTTTTGAAGAATGCGTAAAAAATTGATGAAAATATACTGATATTTACTTATGAGAGGGTTACCTGTTTTGTAAATAAATAACATTATTAACTTAATTACCAGGTCCTCCTTTATATTAAATTTTAAACCATCTAAAACTCCATAAATTCTGTAAAACCTCCGTAAATGGAACCTGTCTATAACAAAATCCTGTCTTAAATGAGAGCATTTCATGGTCCCGTTGAAAGGAATATCATACAATAAGTAACGAATTCAGGGGCTAACCCACGAAGAGGGTTCTCCCCTGAGCATTGAAATGTTACTCCCGGAAGCTTAGTAATTTTGTGCTTATTAAAGTTGTAGCAGTGCAGTTGCCATCCTCTCCATACCGGAAGCATCAGTAATCCCTCCCGAAAAAAAGAGTGCATAAATTCAACACTCCAGTTATTCCTGCTAAGATGGAAACTTGCCTGAAACGGATTTTTTTTTTTTTTTTTTTTTTTTTTTTTTTTTTTTTTTTATCCCTTGTGATTTCATTTTTACAGGTTTTACTGTAAATAAATTTCTTGGAATATTGTAGTACTTATTATTATTAAAACATAAACATGCAATTGTCCAGATTTTTCTGCGAACAACGGGGGGGGCGGGGGGGGAATCCTCAACAACATCTAACATTGTTGTGGAAATCCATATTTATAAACAATAGTTTATGGATAGACAGCGAGATGAAAGAATATCAATTTATCAATTTTCAACTACATTGGAAAGAGCTATAAACTTATACTGAATACGTAATATATATTTTTAAAAAATCGTAAAATACTAAAAAAATGAAGAAAAAATTTTGCCCCTCTTGGAAAAACATTTGCCCGACCTGGAAGTATCGTCTAGCTACGGACCTGACTACTTAAAAGGTGACAAAAACATATACGCCTCTGCTAAGAAATGGACTGAACTCTGCTTGCGCGTGCTTACTATTTTTGTTTTTGTTTTTAAAATGTATTTCTATTCAGTCAATCATCTTTTATCCCTTTGAAAATGAACGCGTGTGTGTTCGAAAGATCTCGGGTTACATTAAATAATATTTTTATATGTTTTTATATGTTTTTGTCACCTTTTAAGTAGTTATAAGTATATTATAAAGTTTATTAATAACAAGGTGAAAATTTCCTTCGCGACACTAGTGTTTAAAACAGTGTTTTGACTCTATTTAATTAACTGACACCAGAGTATTCAAACGAATTTCTTAGAAAATAAGAAAAATCGCTAATTTGCACTTTCATTACAAAAGCAAAATTCTATTAAAATATTCTTGGTGTCATTTGTCAATTTTGGAATTAAAATTAGGTAGCTAGACCGTCTAGCCACCGCCCTTGAAAGGGTTAAATTTATGTCGTCGTATTGAAGAGGCTCGAAATAGACGTTCCATGCTGAGAATGTGCATGCAGATTTACTCTCACGATTAGAAACATGTATCGTGAGCAATGGCGAACTTTTCGAACATACTGAATATTAACTTTTTATCACTTTGAGACAGTTTGTCTTCTTTTTTTTTTTTTTTTTTTTTTTTTTTTTGTGTGTGTGTGTGATAAATATTTATTGAGATAAGTACGTATTTATACAATAAATTGTGCGTATTTCTTCATACTTCTGGCTATTCCATTCAAAAGTTTACACAAAATAGAGTGCATCGATTTCGGATATCTTTCGGTATGCAGGCGAAGATTTCTCTTATCCATGTAAACCAAATGTCGTTTCGTACTAATTAATTGATGCTCTAAAACTTTCTAACTAGACATTTTGCTCTATTTCTTTTCGTTTTCGATTTGCAATGGCTATCTTCCAAATTTCGCCACTAGGGGCGCTGCCGTCGTTTGCATTAAATCGAGAGTAGTCGCTTTACTATACCGTTACTTCACTTGCATAGCTGTAGCTTTCTCTGTTCGCAAGTATTTTCAGGTTAAATGGACTTTCCTTTGCACCCTGTATATGCGATAGAATTTACTGTAGAGTGTTTTGCGCATTGGGCTAAATTTCACAAAATTTTACCATAAACTCCTTTATTTACCTGAATGTAATCAATGTATGGACTATATTTTCCTTTTCATCGTAGTTTAGAGTCAAAATCTTCCTAAACATAACCGTAAACTATAATTAAATAGCTTTTTCAAAATTCTTGCTCCGAGCGCTGTCAGATAACTTAAAAATAACAGTTTGTGGACAATCCCTTGTCATTCAGCAAGTTTTAGTGAGATACTAAAAAACAGCTCACTCTAACGCCGATATCTCTCTGAATTTTTACAATATTTGACTGATTTTTTTTAATACGTTGCTCCATAGATTTGACTATTAAATTATGCAAAAAAGTTCCTTTTATCGTTCGCGCATGCGCAGATAAAAATTATTTTATACAACTGCCCATATTTCCTTAAATATTTAATATATTTATATTCCAATTGCACTATATTATTTCTACTACATTTTGTCAAGTTTTCTGAAACTGGCGTTAAATTTGGTTAAAAACCCCGTATGTTATAAGCAAAAAACGTACAAGAATTTTTTTTTTTTTTTTTTTTTTTTTTAAATCTCTACATTACTATTAATATACATGCTATTCTTATACAAATGAATACACATATTGTACAATGTCTGACTATGTATATTCTACAGCGATAGATTATTTCGTGCATTTTATTTTACAAGGTGATCCCAAGTATTATTTTGTTTCTTTAATGTTTTGTTGGCCCCCTAATTGCCCTCTTTATCAATTCGACGTTGATAAATATGAAGTCAAACCTGTTCTTTTTAAACATAAAATTCCAGAAGAATCTGACAATTATATTTTTTAAATATGCTACAAAATATCTAAAATTGAAAGTTGACGGTCATTAGTGGCCATATAGTGTATATTACTGAAGTTTAATATGGCATGTTCACTAGCGAAAATGAAATGTGTAGCTTTTATAGTTCGTCTACAGGGACACTCAAAAGAAGTCCTTTACATTATGGACCATGCTGAAAAATCATTTGTAATGTATTTTAATGATGTTACACTATTTCATAATATTGAAATTCATATGCATCACTGAGGTTGCACTACAAAATGTTTACTGTAGACTTTGGTGTGCATAGCGTTTATAGTTAATTTACAGAGGCACGCAAAAGAATTCGGTTACAGTAGTGTCTATGAGTGATAAGTGTGTTTTGAATTGTGGTATGTGTTTTTAAATGTAAATAATTTTTTGCATATTACTTGGTGTTTACAAATTCTATAGATCATATACAGAGCTGTACAAAAGAATTTGAGTACATTTCCGTTTATTGAAGGAACTTACTCAAGGGGAATTTTTAACTGTGTTATGCGTTTCCAAATTGAATTAAATTGCAGCATACTAAGTTGTGCATATACAAATCTCTAGGTCACATACAGGGCTGCACAAAATAATTCGATATTTTTTCCGACTATAGATGATAATTTTTGAAGTTAGGTTTTTAAATGTGTTATGCTTTTTCAAAATTGTTTACTTAGATATGGGTGGTGCTAGTAGAGCTTTCGCCTCAGGCAGGCCTTCTCAGCTAGTTGAACCTCGTTTACTTAGATATCATATTTCACCCTATTAAAAGATGAAGATTTGTTACAGTATTCCGAATGTGTTGGAAAGTGTTTCATAAACTATACGTGATGCACGATTTTTTCTCCTTACTTGTGTTTATTACAGTTAATGAACTATTGAATTTTAAAGAGGGGGTATGTTTTGTGAACAACCCAATATGTATATGAAAAGATTTTTTTTTCTACATTTTATAGTTCATTATAATAATGATACAATCCGTGTTCAAGTGTATGACAAAAGTGTATTCCAGAAAAAAATGTGCACTGTAAAAATATTTCATAAAAATTTCAGCATATATACGGAAAATTTTACAATATTGGTACAATTTTCATTCTTTACTGTAGGAGCACAGTATTCCTACGGTGCATTAAAGTTAAAAAAATCCCTGCCGGCCCGGCCTACAGGCAGGGGTAGATTTCAAAGTTAAGCATACTAATTTCACCAACAAAAACTAAATCATGATTAGATATAAATCCACTTTAACAGTTTTATCTGTCTGCTTTTGAAGAGTTTTTATTTCATTTTTATATAATAGCTGGTTTTATCAGAATCATGTTAAGGCGGTATTCAAAAAAATACTTTTCCACCCTCAACAACTCGAAAGTTTCTGGCACATTTTCAGATTCATTTTTAATAAAAAAATATGAAACTTGCAGACGTGATTTTTGAAAAGATTTATAAGCGACCTGTGTTTTATTTTTCTTTCAATTAATTAAAACTTGATTAATAAACAATTATTTTCTCAGTAGGGAGATATTTTTCGTTTCTAACACAAGCGCTTCGGGAAATTCTGTTCAAAATGCCCACTTTGACATCATTTTTTGAAATATACTCTGCCTCTATCAAAAAATCGATCATTACTGTACATTATATAGTTTCTGAATAAGAGAATCTACCAATTGGATGCGTTTGAGAGCAAAAATGAATTTAAAAATGAGTAAGAAAATAAGCAGTTTGGATTTGAATACACCCTTAATAAGATGATTTTTTTCTTCAACCACTATGTATTTTTAATTTGTTTTTGCTGAAAGAATTGTACCTATCAAAAACTTGTCTATATAAATGTTGAAGACAATATTAAGAAGATATATGATAAATTCATGGAGATTTTATATTTAGTGAATTGACGGAGTTATGAAAATTTTTCTTCTTCAATCCCCCTTTTTTGTTTTCGTTTTTAATTTTTTTTTTGCGGTACGAATTGGTCCTATCAAAAACTTCTGAATATAAAAGTTGTAGATAGTATTAAAGAGATGTATAATAAAATTAATTGGATTTGATATCTTGAGAATTGACAAGTTAGGAATTTTTTTTCCCCAAAAACCCTATTTTTGCGCCCCTTGAGCCCATTTTTAATTTTATCAAAATTCTGTGATACATAAATTTTTGGCCCTAATTTTAGAAATAATAAAAACTTTAAACTGATTTGATATGTACAAAAATTAAGAAGTTATGGGGTTTTTTCGGTTTTCACAAAACCCCTCCCTATTACCATCCCCTTGGTCCGAATTTGCCCATTAACGAACTTGAGCGAGATTTTATGTCCCTCGATTTTATGTATCAGTTTGGAAGAGATTTGTGCAGAATTGTGGAAGTTATCGTGTCCACAAGAAAGTGATATATATATAGATAGATAGATAGATAGATATTTATATATATAAAGTTTTTTACTGAGGGTGGTTTTGGGTTCTAAGGGTCATGATCGGTGTCGATCTGCAAAACTCTTTCAGAAATTCCAACATAGGAACGATCCAATAGGTAGTATTTCATACGAAATCTACCTAAAACACAGTATATGTACTATTAGGTTTTATCGAAAGTTTTCCGCCAAATCACCATTACATAATACTAATTATAATATATATAATTAACTGTAATTTTATATATAACCACCATTCCGCCGAACCTTCACAGTGTCATATGATACAACACTAGTACCTAAAGCTGTACACTTTATTCGATGACACTCTGTAGCTAACTTTTTGCAACAGAACTGGAAGTAAATAATGGTTCTAATCTGGTAGAGTGATAGTTCCATTTCAGACACCTTGTACTTAATGATATTTTTTTACAAATTTCACAACACAGTGTTATAAAGCAAGTCTCTTTCTTTCAAATGCCAAAAATCGTTTGACAAAATATGAGCAAACACGTCAACACGAACCATTTGCACAGACCATATTAGCTGCGGCGGGAAACTTTCGTTACAACCTGATACTTTAACTACAAATAGCATTTATACAGTAAAACTACTATTTTGTGATCAATATATGGCATATCTACACCGCTAATTTTTAAAGTGTGAAATATCTCGTAAAATTTCAGTATATGTACAGTACAGTAGTTTTAGTATATGCGTACCGTTTTCATTCTTTACGGTATAAATACAGTATTTCTATCGTGCATTAAACTACAGTATATGTACCACTTTCATTGTAAATGGCATTTATACAGTGAAATAGCTATTTACTGGGTATGTCTTTATTCATACGAATGCTACTCCGAGCAAAAACATTACATCGGACTCACGAGGGGTGCGTTTGCTCTGTCCCTATATTTCGAAAGTTATTTATTATACAGTGGTATTAGTATACAGTATACTATATACCGATTACAAAATGCTTTTGCAGTCCATATACCATGTATTTAATATATACAGTATATCTATGTCGATTACAAGTGGTTTTACAGTGTGTATATCGTATATAAGCCACTTTTTATCGTACATAAGTATACTGTTTTTTTGAATTACGGTACATATACTGTCTCATTGCTGCCAATTCATGTATTTTAATTTTACATAGAATTCCTTTAGAGCGTACTTGCATTCGGAAAATTTGCTTTTTTAATGCATTAATCGCTACTAAGGGGACAGTTTACCTTTTCAACAATTATGTTTATTTTTAAAAATATGGTCAAATGGTGAACTCATTGCATTTCAATGTTCAACTAAAAGTAAATTTTGAAAAAAAAAATAACTGCATATTTAATTAAAATTTAAAAAAATTTTGTAAAAATTTGAGTTTTTTAAAATTCGTACTACTTTTTTAAAAATTTATATTTTAGCCCAACTTTTTATTTAAAGATTTTCAAATGTGTATTATACAAGATGCTCATGGATTTTTTCAGTTACATCTAATATTACATTTAATATAGTTTTTAGGGTTCCGTACTTCAAAAGATAAAACGAAACCATTATAAGATCACTCCTGTGTCTGTCTGTCACAGCCTACTCGTAAACTGTGGAATGTGGAAAGTTAAAATTGGGGAAGTAATAAAGACTATTGACCCACATACTAACAGATTTTTAAACATTCACAAAGATATTTAGAGAAAATGTAGAAGGGCTAGTTAAGTTACTTGAGAAAAAATCTTTTCTTTGTATATTGTGTGGGGTATCGTGGGTAAGCTTTAGTAACGCTGAATTCAAAACTTCTTTTACTTTAATTTTAGGTATTTTATTTTCAGAGATATCGTCAAAAATGTAGTGCAAAAATACGTCCTCTCCCCACCTATTCCCGAATCTGCTGAAACTAAAATTATGAAAAAATTAGAGGTAGTAGGCGGTAATTTAAACCTTGCAGGAAAATTATAGCGATTACCCTAGATCACATATTTTTTGAGAAAATTGCATTTTCCCGTTACACACAAATTTCGATTGCGGGCATTCAGAAAAGGTGTTAAGGGGCGCTGGAGGTACCTATCGTAGCAGCAGTAAAAAAAACATTGTTGATAATGATTTTCGAAAAAAAATCGTCGGTAATTAGCCGAGATATTGTGTCACGCAAATCATTACATCTCCAATGGACGCTTGAGTATTTGCTCGTGCCATCTTACTTGTGTCACGCATTCCATTTTTTTCCCTTCCTGCCGCCCCTTGTCGCGAGAGGTATTCATACCCCGGCGGCCAGGATCAGTGATGTTTATTATTATTAATAATATTTATTTTATTTTATTTTTACTTTAAATGTTCTTATACTCTCGCCCTCTGTCGCGAGTAGGCGTTTTCCTGGCGGGAAGGCATTCGTCTAATTTTTGTAATCCCACTTTGTTCTTTTACAAATAAATTCTGGGTTCTGTGGTCGGTGGTGCATAGACGCCCTTAGCGGGTGAGCGTCGCCCCTTGAGCATTTTGTGTTTGTCCGTCTGCATACGGCCGGACAGGGCTGGATTCACTAACGAGCCCCAACGTGTCGGGGAACATACCGGGAGAGACGTTAAGCTCTAAGGGGCAGGCCTAGCCGGCCCTGAGCAGTCTCTCTTAGGCTGGCTAACCCTTAAAGACACGGACGGTTTGGACATACATAATGATAAGGGCGGCGTACTCTATCTGCTATCGGTTTTTAAAGCCTAGATAACAAATTTTAATGATATATTTGTGTAATGCAACCCCCAGTAGCAGTATAAAAGCAATAAACGTCGAATTGTTAAAAACAGACTAATTAAAATTAATCACACAGATACTACGGGATTCGCGACTAGTTTCCATTGAGTGGATCTCTCAATACACCTCCCGTGTCTTTCAAAGTTAATTAAAAACCTATCTGTAAAAACAAGGCACGGATTAAGGCGGCGTGTCAACTTTTCGACCTCCTTTCGAAGCCCGCTTAGCACAATGCCAAGTTTAAACTTTGAACAAGTGTTTTGTTTTAGCTACACTGTAAAAAGAAGAGCAAATTACTACGCTGAATTTAGTTTTATGAAATGACAAATGAAGTTAAAATATGCCCTACTTTTAGGTAGCTTTCATTACAAAAAGCTACCTATTGCAACCGTTCGAAGGAAAGCGATTTCAAAACATTTTGGTATATTTTCATCGATCATGACCCCCAGACCCCGAAACACCCTCCGTTCAAATGTTGATATATATATATATATATATATATATATATATATCTGATCTTTGTCACACTGTAACTCTCATATTTATGAACCAATTTGGATGAAACTTCGTGTATATATAGTACATACCAATGTCTCGACCGAGTTCGTTGGCCAGCTTCGTCCACCATCTCGTTTAAATTTAAAAAAATAATAAAATTTGAAATGTGGTACCAAAAAATTTAAAAAAAAAAAAAAAAATTCTTATGTGTTTGACCTTGATACAAAGATTCCGGAGCAGTTTTTGTTTCGTTTATATCTTAAAAAATGGCTGAGTTATAGCACTTTGAGTTTCTAGTGTGGCTGACATTTTGAAACGACCTGATTTTTGTCACGCGATAACAGGCGTATTTATGAACCGATTTGGATGTACCTTGGTGTATACATAGTACATACCAATGTCTCGACCGACTTTGTTGGCCGGTTTCATCCGCTATCTTGTTTCAAAATGGCGGCCATTTAAAAAAAAACTAAAAAAATTTAAAATTTAAAAGGAGGTACCAAGAAATTGGAAAATGAAAAAGATTTTTTTGTATGTGTTTGACCTTAATACAAAGATTCCGGAACAGTTTTTGTTTCGTCTATAGCTAAAAAAATGGCTAAGTTATAGCATTTTGAATTTCTATTGTCGCTGACATTTTGAAACGACCTGATTTTTGTCACGCAATAACAGGCGTATTTATGAACCGATTTGGATGTAACTTGGTGTGTACGTAGTACATACCAATGTCTAGGCCGAGTTCGTTGGCCAGCTTCATTCGCCATCTAGTTTCAAAAGGGCTGCCATTTAAAGAAATTTTTAATTTGAAATTTAAAATGAGGTATCAAAAAATTGAAAAATAAAAAAGATTTTTTTATATGTGTTTGACCTTGATACAAAGATTCCGGAGCATTTTTTGTTTCTTCTATATCTTAAAAAATGGTTGTATTATAGCACTTTGAATTTCTAGCATGGCTGACATTTTGAAACGATCTGATATTTGTCACGCAATAACACGTGTATTTATTAACCTATTTTGATGTAGGAAGGCATGTGGATAGTATATAGCAGTGTCTTGCCTAAGTTCGCTGGCCAGCTTTATCAGCCATCTTGTTTCAAAATGGTGGACAGTAAATAAAAAAAAATTATACTTAAAGTAAGGAGCAAAAAAATTAGAAAATGAAAAAGGTTTCTTTTTTAAGTATTTGACCTTGATATAAGGATTCCGGAGCATTTTTTGTTTTATCTTTATCTTAAAAAAATGGCTCAGATATAGCAGTTTGAATTTCTAATGTGGGTGACATTTTGAAAAATCTGATTTTTTGCTTGCGACAGCACTCGTATATATCAACCGATTCCGATCTGAGTGAGCATGTGCACAGCAATTACTAAGGTCTCGACCAAGTTCACTGGTCAGCCTCATCCACCATGTTGTCTTAAAATGGCAGGCACTTCAAGATATCGCCGAATTTGGCAACCAAATATAAGTTACTTTAAATAAAAGCAGCTTAGATAAAGCTGACTAATTTCGCGAGATTCTCATTCATAATGGTTTAGTATTAATAAAAATTAGTATTGAATCTCCTATAATCGGTTTTCACTAAATTGACCTTTGTGTGTTTGAATAATATATGCTGGCTTTTTAAAAATAAGGAATATGAAATCTAGCTCTTCCTCCCGGCACTGGCCAGAAGGACTTTTATTGTCAGTACCGAATTAAGTTAATCATAAACAGTTTAGGATAAGATTAAAAAATAGAGTTATACAGAATAGCAATATTTGATACTATTTAGGCTTCATATCTCTCTGAATTTTCATGGCATATCCATTCTTACTTTTCTAGTATATACAGCTACACTCAACCCTATACGTTGTATAGTTTTTTACAATGTCTTATTATTCTTTTAGCAAAGAATGTTTTTAATAATACAGTTAATAATTCCTATATTTATTGTTGGGAACCCTCTAAGCGCGAGTAATACTCTCACTTGACAGTTTATTTTACTGATATATATAGTGTAAAACGACGAAATCTAACACATCTTCATATACTTTTTTTTTAAATAAGAAATAAACCTGAAGGCTAATTCTATGCTCAGATTTATCACATATATAATAAAGAACATGTATAAAAAAGTTTTCATCTATATCTCAGATACGAAAAAGCCTTAGCATTTTTAAAACATGAAAGTGGAGAAAATATGACCAATGAAAAAAAGCCATTCAAAGTTTTAATTTGTATGGGTAATTGCGATGAGTGTATTAACAAAATTTACAATATCTCGCTATATAATTACTGTATGAGTAAAAATGAGGTGTCAAAATATTCACAGTTTAACAGGTTTTTATTTAGTATTAAAAAAAAATCGATTTTTTGACCAATTTTAATTTAAACTGCCACTTTAAGAAGGTTTGTGAAAAAAAAAAAAAAAAAAAAAAAAAAGATTACTTTGGATGTGTCATTTTCATCAAGTTACGAAGGCAATAAAAATTATTTAAAAAAAAAAGGTTACTTTCCTAAGATTACTTATCTTCACATCTCATTTTTAACTCCAATCCCTGATTTTGTTTTCTGCTCCAAAGAAATGTAATCTGTATTATGACTGCGTGAATTTAGTAGCAATCAATAATTTCCTTACTATTTGCATATAAGTGTAATAAGAAAAAAAGGGTAAAATTAGGTTATTCGGATTTCACAACTCTTAAATAACTTCTTTTTTCTAAATCTAGGCCACCAAGATTTTTATGTTACAATCAATACAGAATAAACTTTTAGGACTCCTTAGGCAGATATTGCATCGTCGAGGAATTACTGTTTGTGGAAATATGAGTTTTCGTTATGTGCTTGGAATACTGAAAATAGCTCAACTATAAAATCTTTTACATAGTACTACATAAAATGCTTTATTTTGTTTTTAATGTTCTGCAACTAAAATGCTTAACTATACTGACCAAAACAAAAATAACAGCCACATTAAAATACGTAATTTTTTTTTATTTATTTATTTACTTTTTAACAGAGATTTTCCCGTTGTAAAAATTTTTTGGAAAAATAGTTTATCCTTATTTTTTTTTTCCTTTTTAATATCTGCATTATTTTAAGCGTCAAATTAAATCGGTATTAAAATTGTATAAATTAGAAACAAATTTTTTTACTTTTGAAAGTCAATTTCTCAATTTCGTTAAACAAAGTTCAAAATGACAAGACTGATATTGTTTAATGGCAATGAAATCATTGCAATTCAACTAAATAATATTATATAACTTTACTTGCCAATCGGCAGCCTAACAATTATGTATCGCAGAAAAAGAAAACACTTTTCTTTTTTATTTATTCGTCTAACTATACTGCTAGCAATAAAACTACCTAACTATGGAACTGAATGTTTAATCTATCAAAAATATGTCTCGAAACTTCTCTCTCTTTCTCAAACATGTCTTTTCCTATTTAAGTCAAAGATAATTTCATAAAAGCTACCTAATTTTTAATATCAATATATATATATATATATATATATATATGAATCATTATATATTTCTTTTTTTCATATTCGCGCTTTAGAAAGATAAAAAAAGTATCTGTAACATCTGAAATAACTAAAGGAAAAATTTGCCCAATGCACTAAAAAACAAGCTGTTCGACAGAAATATATAATTTGTTTCTTTACAGAGAGGATATTTGGTAACTTTCTATTTCCTATTTAAATTAATTTATTTGTAATATAAAGCTATTTGATTGAATACGTGACATGCAAATCCCATGTTTAAAATGAAGCATATCTATTCATCTTGCATTAAATTACCATAATCGGTATGGCTTGTACGCACATAGACTTATGGTTTGTATTTCCATAAACGTATGCATTACCAGGTGTAGAGAAAGTTTCAAAATCAAGAATACATTTTGCGGAATGCACGAAATCAAATTTTCTTACACAATTCACAATTTAAATCGATCACGGTGTCCTGCTGTAGTAAAGTAATGGTAAGTATAAATGACTGCAAATAATTCTTTTTCATGTGGAAATGTATAAAACCATATTGAAACATAAAATATAACGGATGGGAAGAAAATATTTTAGATGGGTCATTTTAATATATTCAATAACCATTTGCACTTATTTACTAGAATCGTTTTCCAAAAGATAAAGCCAATGAGGCAAAGCCTTGGTGTGCAGCAGTCCACAATATAGCGAGTACTGAATGGTGAACTGTGGTATCTATACCATGGCTCAACCCATAGTTATATTTGTAGATAAAGTAACGTCGGTGGAATCAATCCAGCATTGACTGAATCGGATAAGCTTCGACGTGTGGACTTCGTCCGCTTATTCCTGGGGCAGAGTGCGGTGTATACAGATTTATTGCAACAGTTTCTTTTACGGACGAATCTATCTCCAGGCGTGACGGTGCATTAATCATCCACAAGCTCATGTTTGGACCCATGTAAACCCACATTCAGCATGTCCAAATGCGCATCACTGACGATTTTTTAGTCCATGTTTGGGCTGAAACTATCGCCACTGCCTAATAAAACCTTATCTTATGATGGAACAACTTTACGGCAGAAGATAGCTTGTTTCTCTGCAGGAGGTGTAACAATAATTGGAAGTGGATATTTCAACAAATATTCGGCAACTTATGTGTTTTCAGAATGATGGAGTAGAACCACACTTTGGGCGAGATGTAAGGAACTAGCCAGACATCACTTTTCCGGGCCAATTGGATTAGGCGAGATAGGCCTATAGCCCACACAGTTGTTTGATCTGTCGTCTTCCTTTTTATGGGGACAGTTCAAGAGTTTCATCTATGAAAATCCCTTTGAATTTGAAAAAGAACGCGTTGACAGAATTTCGGCCAGTGCGGAATGAGTGCGAGATGTGCCTGGAATATTCCAGAAAGTTCGCCAATCTCGCTTTCACCGCTGTGTGTTAATGCTAAGGCATTGAGTGTCACTCTTTGGAGCAATTTCGATAATTATTGTTAAATAAATTTGTTTTCGTGAATTCTAACTCATTCTTGTGTTTTTACCTCATTTGCTCGTTTTTACCATCAAGCGCTCTATATAACCTATACATTTCATTTTCGGCCATGCATTCTAAGACGAAAAAAATTTGTTTTGGTGTGCACTACTATATCTTAAAGTTTTCTAATCTTTCTTTAATCCCTCTGTATAATTCGATCGTAATGTAAATTATTTTCTAAAATTTAAATCACCGCCCTTCAAGGTGTTAAAAATCTCTTTTCCGAAAAATAAAGTTTATTTTACACCTCATGACTTAAATATAAATTTTACTGTGTATCGGTTTATGCCACATCAGTTTTTGCGGATAAAAAATGACTGCTTTTGCAGCCTAATGGTGCACAATCTTTTAGCTTTCTTAACGTTCCATCATCACGTCAAAAAAAGAATACTTAAAATCAAATGTGTTCTAGCATCTACCATTATCGACAACACTTCTTGTATGATTTACGAGTGTCTGACACTTCCAACATTTTCTTTGAGATATCTTTAGTCACTAGCACATAATATTTATACACGAGTAAGTTTATTACTTTCGCCATTGCTTTTTCTAACCATTTTTCAGTAGAAGCTAGCCTTCTGTAATTTTCAAATGACTTTATATACATTAATCAAAAGCACTCGAAAATGTTCATTTTTCTGTCATTGAACGTTTCCCTCCAAAAAAAATTATTTTTTCACAGATATATGTTTCTTATGATTTTCTTATAATATGTTTATTATAATAATATACGAGAATAATTATAACAAGAAGTTATCATTTTTAATTTTTAACATTATTTTAACTATGACATACATAAATGCAATAAAAAAAAAGACCAGAAAAATAAATGTAGAAAAGTTGGCATATACATAATTTAAACGTTCTGAAAAAGCAAGTGCATTGAAAATTTTAATGAAGCTGGAAGAATAAATTATCATTTTTTTTTCAATTGCAGTATTAGAAAAAGAAATGAATTTTAAAATGGAATAGTATATGCTGAAACAAACAAATGGTATATTCTAAATGTCTAGTTAAGAGATGATTCTTTGACTATATACTTTCGCCAAATATTTTTTTTTATAATGGACCACACGCATTGGGCGGATCTCGCAGTGTTTCCACAAACATTGCGGTATTTGATTGGCTTTTGGTAAACGCTTGTCGAAAAAATCGAGAAGCTGATTACCTATAATCCATCGTAACGTTGTATGACGTCAGAAATGCTTGTCGTCCATTATAACACCAATCATTGCACAAACGAATAGTTCTCTGAAAATCCGATTTTCGTAAATCTTGTTCGAACTAATATACAGGGTGCAAAAGAAAGTCCCTTTAACCTGAAAATACTTGCGAACGGGGAGAGCTACAGCTATGCAAGTGAGGTAACGGTATAGTAAAGCGACTGCGCCCGACCTAATGCAAACGACAGCAGCGCCCCTAGTTGCGAAATTTGGAAGATAGCCATTGCAAATCGAAAACGAAAAGAGATAGAGCAAAGTTTCTAATTAGAAAGTTTTAGAGCATCAATTAATTAGTACGAAACGACATTTAGTTTACATGGATAAGATAAATCTTCGCCTGCATACCCAAAAATGACCAAAATCGATGCGCTCTATTTTTTTGTAAACTTTTGAATGAAATAGCCAGAAGTATGAAGAAATACGCACAATTTATTGTATAAATACGTACTTATCTCGATAAAATTTGATAACATCACACACAAAAAAACAAAAAAGACAAACTGTCTCACACTGATAAAAAGTTAATATTCAGTATGTTCGAAAAGTCCGCCATTGCTCACGATACGTTTCTAATCCTGAGAGTAAATCTGCATGCACATTTCACAGCATGGAACGTCTATTGCGAGCCTATTCAATACGACGACATAGACTTGACCCTTTTAAGCACGGTGGCTAGACAGTCTAGCCACCTAATTTTAATTCCAAAACTGACAAATGACGCCAAGAATGTTTTAATAAAATTTTCCTTTTGTAATAAAAGTGCAAATTAGCGGGTTTTTACTTTCTAAGAAATTCGTTTGAATATTCTGGTGTCAGTTAATTATTTCATCATCTTACGAACAGAATCCTTCTGCCCTTGAAAGGATTAAACTAAAATTTTAAATGCATTGCAAATTAAATTTTTACAGACATTACAGTACAACGTCACAATTTGCAATTGCGCACTGCTGCATTTCCCAAATGTGAATTTGCAAAGTAGGATCGTCGCTCATCGATTTCGGACATTTTGGGGGTATACAGGTGACGATTTACCTTATCCGTGTGAACCAAATGTCGTTTCGTACTAATTAATTGATGTTCTAAAACTTTCTAATTGGAAATTTTGCCCTATCTCTTTCGTTTTCAATTTGCTATGGCTATCTTCCAAATTTCGCCGCTAGGGGCACTGCTGTCATTTGCATTAGGTCGGGCGTAGTCACTTTACTATACCGTTACCTCACTTGCATAGCTGTAGCTCTCCCCGTTCACAAGTATTTTCATGTTAAAGGGACTTTCCTTCGCACCCTGTACACGAGGTGGTTATAATTAAAGTGCCCCTAATTATATCTATTTAGATAAAACTCGTTCTGGTTCACGTATTTCGTTTAAATTTTGTATATGGGCCATAGGAAAGAGAAATCTGCAATTAAAAAATAATAATACTTCAAATTTCGATCTCTAGATGGTGCTTTTCACGCAATTAAGAAAAGATGTTATGCAAATTAGGAAATGTGTTAAATGGAAATGTTAACGTTCGAAGATCATTCATCAACATGCCACTAAAGAAGAAAGATCGTGCTTTACTGGTCTTGTTGTTGTTTTAACAGAACCGCGGCAGTAATTTAGATGCACTGCAAGAATTTCGACGTTTAAAAGGCCTGCGAAAGGAGCCTGAGTCGAAGAATAGTTTGAAAATGTTGCTTATTGAAATTGAAGAGACTGGGAAGTTGGGTGTGCTGCTAGGAACATGATGGAAACAGACTTCGGATGAAACTGTGGAGTAAGTCGCAGTCGCTGTTGCTACCCACATAGCATTTTTAGCTTGCAGAAAATTTGCAGCAGTTTTGCTTTGAAAACTTGGAAAGTTGCAGCAAGCTCAGCATGGCAAGACTGAAAGTTCATAACAAGACTGCAGCAAGATAACGCAAATGCCGAAGTCACCACATTTTGAACTTGCAGCTAACTTGCCGTGCAAGTTAAATTCATGCTGTATCAAATTTATTGCAAATTAACGGCAAACAAATAATCAAAAATACTGCAAAGTAGTAATCTTTCCATCAGGGCCGTAGCTAGACGGTGCTTCCAGGTCGGGCAAATTTTTTTCCAGGAGGGGCAAAATTATTTCTTCATTTTTTACTTTTTTTTTCTATCTTCAATAGAAAAAAGTATCGTAGTCGAAATTTGTTTTTCGACTTCCGGTTTTCGACGGATTTACACGTTTTAGGGGTCAGGGATCCCAAAAACAAGTTTATGCAAAATTTTTGTCTGTCCGTGTGTCACTATTGTACCATCGGAAAGTGTATGAAGTTATAAATAGAAGTAAACCAAATATATTGTGTATGTTTTTGGCTGTGGCAAGCAGGTCCTCCTTCAATTTAGAAATATTCCGTTTGAAGGGGGCGCTGTAATAGCGAAGTCTGTGAAATTTTCATTATTGTACCATCGAAAGGTGCATGAAGTTATGCATAGAATAGAATCAAATGTTTTGTGTATGTTTTTGGCTATAGCAAGTAGATCCTCCCTGAATTTGAAAAAATTCTGCCGGAAGGGGTCGCTGTAAGAGCGACTTTTGTGCCATTTTCTTTATTGTACCATCGAAACGTGTATGAAGTTATGCATAGAACTGAACTAAATTTTTTGTGCATGTTTTTAGTTATCGCCAGCAGGTCCTCCTTGAATTTGGAAATATTCCGCTGGAAAGGGACGCTGTGATAGTGATTTTTGTATAATTTTCTCGAATTTTCGTAGTTCTATTGTCGATCGGCGGCTCATGCAGCGATGGGAACTCGCGTCCCTGATGTACAATAGAATAACGAAAAATTATTAATTTTAATAAATATCATGATTGAGATTAACTTGTTTTTACTCCGATTAATTGACTGAAGCAGAAATTTAAGATGAAAATCAAAGTATGTATAGTATTGAACTAATAGTATTGAAGTATTCACATCTGTTAACTACTTTTTGAAATATTAAGTTGTATGAGATTAGAAAGTTTTGATAAGATAGAAGAAAGTTTTGGGATTGGCACATCCAACTAGTTTTAGTCTTTTATGATTTTTTAAATATATATATTATTCAGTATAAGTTTATAGCTCTTCCCAATGTAGTTGAAAAGTGATATTCTTTCATCTCGCTGTCTATCCATAAACTATTTTTTGTAAATATGGATTTCCACAAAAATGGTAGACATTGTTAAGGGGTGCTACAACAGCGTTATCAACCAGTTGTCTGCGGATTCCTCCTCCTCCCCCCCCCCCCCCGCGTTGTCCGCAGGAAAATCTGGGCAATTGCATTTTTATGTATTGTTTATAATAAACTAATAATACAATATTCCAAGAAATTCATTTACAGTAAAACCTGTAAAAAGGGAATCGCAAAGGATCGAAAAAAAAAATCCGTTTTAAACAAATTGTCATTTTAGTAGGTCTGCACGGGCCCGGCCCGAACGAAAGCTATCTTGACCCGGCCCGTTCATATTTTCACAGTTCACGGCCGTACAAAAATCAGGGAAAACAGACCCGGCCAGTGAAAAAATCAATTAAATCAGGCCCGATCCTACCCGACTCAATTTCTACAAAAAATTCAGATTTTTCTTAACATACAATTAAGATTCTTTTAAAGAATACTGCATACATATTTATGGGATAATTTTACAGCATATTTTAAATTTACGATATGTTCGCAAGACAGAAAATACACAATAGCAACATTAATGATTTACTTAGAGTCTTAGACGTTTCAACATTCAAATTAGGATTAAGAGGCTACTTCAGTCAAACGAAAAGACCCGTTCGCCAATGCTAATCCTATGGAAGAAATTTATAAAGGTATCTCGGCCGCATTTCAATATTTTTAAATGATTTCTTTTGCATTCAATAGTTGAGATCGATCTGTACAAAGCCCGTTGTTTACTTTTGCAATTTTGTTTACAGGTATTTCTTATGAGGACTCTTTCATTTTCGAAACTGGTTTCGAAAGTAAAAGCATCCTCATAAAAAATATCTGCAATCAAAATCAGAAAAGTAAAAAACGGCCTGCATACAGATCGATCTTAACTATTCAATGCAAAAGAAATCATTTAAAAATATTAAAATGCGACCGAGATATCTTTATAAATTTCTTCCATAGGATTAGCATTAGCGAATGTGCCTTTTCATTTGAATGAAGTAGCCTCTTAATTAAAAAATTAATATTGTTTAGAATAAAAGATAAAACGGGAATCTTAAAAACATGATGATAACTTTTGAGGGCATATTATAAAATGTAGATTTGCGAAAATATTTCTGTTATTCCTTAAGGCTTTTCTCAAATCCAAAGAAGCTACTTTCTGACACATTTCTAAATTCATTTCTTTTCGAAATCGTCAACATATTTTTGAGAAAATACTGTCCAAGTTAGCGTTTTGAATCGAATATCCAGAGACGATAGCACTGAAAAGGAGAAAAACCTGCAGTCACGGGACAAGAATCTCTTATATCTCTAAGTAATTTATTTATTAAAAATGGGAAACGCTATTCAATTCCAAATCTCTTCAATAGACAGGCTTGTCAATTTTATGCCTTTACAGTTAAAAATGTGCCAGAAAGTTTTTCGTTTTTGAGCAGTGAATTTGAGAACCACCTTCAAGTATATTTCCAAAAATTCAGTTAAGTTCATTATCGCTATTAATATTTTTACAAAACAATTGCCTGCCCTAAACATCCTGAGAACAATTAAGTCCATTTCTGGCTATGTTGAAAAAAAAATGGAAGCCTGATCTCGGTCCGGCACGAGTCTGCTGGAAAAATTAAGCCCGGGCTCAAACGCCATGTAACTGTACGATGCCGATCTCTACGCTGGAAAATGTGAAAATGTTATATTTCGATATTGATGGTGGCAAACTAGTATCGGCTCGTAACGCACATTTATACTTATTCTCGTGAAACTCATATTCATTGAAAATGATTCATATTTTCTCGTCTGCATTTAAATATTTATATCGGGCCGACAGACCCGCTTAATTTCTTTTATTGGCCCGGTCCAGCCCGGCAGGCACGTTCAAATTTTGCCTGCCTGGCCCGTTTGAAACTTCACCTTCATTTCGCCGTCCCGGCCTAGTACAGGCTTCTAGCCAAGCCCGGGATCGTGCAGACCTCTATTGTAGTTTCTTTTCACATATTTTATTTCTTTAAATTGAAGACATTACATAGATTTAAATATCATATTCTGTTCAATTTTTTTATAGAAAAAAGAACGAAAATTTGAGATTTTGCAAATGTTTTTGCGTTATGCATAGATGCCAACAACACTTATCCGGAGTCTGTTACAAGACGAAAATATTTTCAACAGGAAATTTCATTTAATCAAAAATTTCAAACTGAAATCTAAAATGTGCCTTATCGAAAAAAGACACAATTCCTTATATATTTTTTCCAGTTTAAAACATGTTTGTTTTGGATCAGACTCCGGAATAATTAAGAGATGTTGGCATCTACACTGTAAAAAAAACGGACTAAAAAACGGAAATACTACTGGCAATCTAGACGCCAGTACTATTTCCTTTTTTTACGGGAATTTTTACCCATAAATTACAGAAAATTTTCCGTTTTTCTGATTAAACACGGAAATTTTTCTGTAATTTATGGCTAAAAATTCCCATAAAAAAACAGAAATAGTACTGGCGTTTAGATTGCCAGTAAATTTCTGTTTTTTAGTCCGTGTTTTTTTTACAGTGTATGGTTATGTGTCTATATTTATTAATTTGAATAATTCACAAACTTACTATTATCATTTAAAAAATATTTTAATATTTTAATTCCATACGTTTAATATTTGTAATTAATAGCTATTTGTAATTTATTTAATTTTATTAATATTTTGGTTTCTGCTGAATTATTAGGTCATTTTAAAATCACGGTTGTTTGTATACGATTTAATTTAGTGATGATATTGTTTCTCTTTAAAACGAGCGTTACCTAACCTTATTTTATTAATAATATGATTTATAAAATTAACCATTTAACAATTCGCAATAATAATTAAATTTAAAATTCTGCATATGATTATATCATTTTAAATATGAATCAATTATTACAAATATATAAAAATTACATATTTTTTAAACATACCTGGACTTAATAATAAAAAAATATATTGTAATTTTAATATTACATACAATACTTTTTTTTTTCAAAGAAAACAACTTAGATTTAATTCATTTAAATAGCGATAACATAGATTTTTTTTGCATACGTTTTACATGTGTTTCATGAAATTTGTTCAATCTCATTTAGAAAAAAAAAAAAAAAAAAAGCACAAGGGCATGAACGCCCTTTTCGAACTGTTTTCATTAAATCTAGGCGACTATTTAACGTTTCCCCCATTTCTAAAGATCTTTAAAAATATTCTTCTTTCACTCAATAACGAAAATTTTTCTGATGCAGTTAAGAAGTAATTTTCTTTCCTTTGCCTAAAATTTTCAGTTTCTCACATTCATGCGCCTAAGAATTGAATACCATTTCCCATTTTCTTATAAATGCCATGATTATAAATAACAGGATTTATAGTCATTTGCTACTCGATGACTAGCATTTCGTCGTTAAATGCCAAGAAAAACAGCCTACAAAGTCAAATTTGCCGTCATTTTTTGACAGATTTTTTTTAATTTTCCGTATACTTTGAATACTTGCAAATATCTTTATAAATAAAAGAAATTCGCGAACATGTCAGAAAGTAGCTGGTTTATTTTGGAAAACAGACTTATAAAACACAGAACACAGTTTAATTCCTTGAGCTTGAATAATCATATCTGCAAATTTTATGCCTTTATCATTAAAATTATTTCGAAAATGTGTCAGAAAGTAGCGCATTTATACTTGAAAATAGATTTAAATGAAGCATACGCCAAACAGTTGAAGACATTTTTGTCATAATCTTATAATAAATTTAACCTTAATCATGCTTTTTCACTTAAGGCTCCTGTACTCCTGTCCCTGCCGGCGAAGTCACTCACGAGCTAATGCTAATCCTATGGGGAGGGATTTTTCTAATGTCTCGTTTGCATTTCGAGTTCGACATTTTTTAATATTTTTTTTTTTTGCATTGGATAGCCAAGGTCCGTCTCTACATCACACCTTTTTCACTTTCTCGATTTTGGTTGGAGATATTTTTTAGAATGACACTTTCATTTTCAGAACCGGTTTTGAAAGTGAAAGTAACTTTATAAAAAACATCTGCGACCAAAATCGAAAAAGTAAGAAAGGTGCGCTGTAGAGACGGACCTCGTCTATCCAATGCAAAAAAAATTACTTAAAAATGTCAAAATGGGAGCGATATATTAGAAAAATCCCTCCCCATAGGATTAGCATTAGCTGATGAGTGCCTTCGCAGGCAGGGACAGGAGCCTTAATGTTTTTTATTGTTATATGACAAATAGAAAAAAAAATGTTTAGCAAATTCATGGAACACAAGAAAAAAAAATTAGACGAAAGTTCAAAAAGCAAACAAAATAATGCCCTACCTCTGCTTTCCTACTGCCTACACCCATAGCATGAAACAATTTTTGGCTTTCAAGCAATTATTTTTCTTATTCCATTTGTATAAAATGACATTTTGTTATCTTTCTAATTTCCTTCAACAAACATTCAAGCTAGTTTCCAAGTGATATTTCGTCATTAACTAAATCTGCTGTCAAATACATAATGTCAATAGGCAAATCATTAACATTTAGAAATACGTCTTTTTTGTGATTGTGACTACGTTTTAGTGAAGACGTTTAACCATTGCTTAACTTGAGCAGTATATGTCTATTTCCATTCATCCCGTATACGATCATTGCTTTTAAAATGTCAAGATGTACGAAAACATGTGGTGGCTAGTTAGTGCATCTGGACTTAATTTTTCCGGGAGAAAGAAATGTTCCTACTTAGAACGCGTTTCGAGAATTGTATCGCAAGCAAGATAATATAAAACAACTAATCCAATAGGGTTCTGAACGCAAAATGTTTGGCATATTCCATTGCATTCAAGCAGTTAAAAGATCTAAATGGTTTTTTTGTTGTTGTTGTTAAGAAAGTTAAAACGTACATTTTGTTGAAAAAATAAAAAGTAGGGAAATCGTTAGAGGGGGCTCTAGAGGAAGCTAGGGGGGGAGGGCTCAGTCCCCATCGCCATAGGCGTAGCGTGACCAGAAATTTTGGGGGGGGGGCAACAAGGCCGTGAAACTGCGCCCCTAGCGAATTTTCAATTTTGCGCCCCCCCCCCCCCCCCCCCCAAAAAAAAAAAAAAACTTTTTCTTTGTGATGGGTGTTATAAAATTGATTAAGTGCAGAAACATAAATAAATTCTATTGAATAAATATTTCGCGTTTATTTTGGAACTTTAAGAGGTTTAATTTTAATTTAAAAATTTAGAACAACTAAATAACATAAGGGAAAATTGCACTCATTTCTTAGAGAGTTCATGATATTTTGCGACAGGAAAAAAATGATCAAGAGAGAAAAAGAAATTCCCCGGAAAATGATCGGCGGCCAAAAAATGAATAAAACCGTGGTTCGCAGCATAAATTTTGCGCCCGGGGCGACCGACCTCTCCTTTAACAACCTCTTTGCAAGGCCCTGGGGAGGCACACTAGGGGTCTGCACGGACCGCAGTTTCAAGGCTTGGACCCAGCTCGGCTTAAAAATTAAAACTTCCACCCGAGCCCAGCCCGTTTATATTTTCACAGTTTATGGCCAAGCCCGGCTCGTACAAAAATCAGTAAAAACATGCACGGCCCGTGGAAAAATCAAT
This sequence comes from Maratus speciosus, assembly GCA_963932465.1. Taxonomy (NCBI): domain Eukaryota; kingdom Metazoa; phylum Arthropoda; class Arachnida; order Araneae; family Salticidae; genus Maratus; species Maratus speciosus. The sequence continues at coordinate 341,040,576 of OZ010787.1, read as the reverse complement.
TAAATCAGGCCCGGTCCGGCCCGACTTAATTTCTCATAAAATTCCAATTTTTCTTAACATACAACTGCAGGGCTGCACTTGCTACTAAAATGCTACTGAAATCGACTATTTTAAGCATCCGGCGGCTATGCCGACTATTTTAGGCCAAAAAGTGACCATTTCAAGAAAACAGGTGACTTTTTTCGGATTTAAGCGACTATTTTTACTGAATATATTCGATCTTTTTCTTCAAAGCGCTTGTAAAGTCATCTTCCCAAACTCACTTTTTCAACGGTTGTTTGAGGATATTCGCGATCTTTTCCGCGACGAATTCAAAAATTTGCGATTTTCCCCATAATCGATTGACAAAAATACCTCTTTCTTTCTGAGATCTTTTTATACTATCGTTGAAGGAGTTTTGCGATTTTTTCCGCGATTCTTTGCCAAATTTCACAAATTTTTCTACGACAGATTGACGAAATTTATTTCTTTTTCGCTACCACTTGTCCAAATTTGCGATACATATTTTCCGCGACCGATTGATGGTAGTTACTATTTGTTTCAGAGATCTTTCGACGAAATTACCGATTCTTTTTCAGATCGTTTGTCAAAATTCATGATTTCTTTTCACGACCGACTTACGAAATTCGTGATTTTTTGCGCGATCATTTGGTTAAATTCTCAATTTTTTTTAAGAACCAAATTTGCGTTTTTTTTTTGTCTGCGACCATTTGACAAAATTTGCGATTTTTTTTCTTGTGATCGTTAGACGAAATTCGCAACTTTTTGTCCATTTTTTGACGAAATTTGCAATAATATTTCCGCGACCGACTGACGATAATCGCCATTTGTTTCCGCGACCTTTGTTAAATTTCAAGATATTTTTTACTGTTGTTTGAGGAGATTTGCAATTCTTTCCGTGCTCGCGATTGACAAAAATAGTTATTTCTTTTCGCCATCTTTTTCTACGATCGTTGAAGGAGATTTCGCAATTTGTCTTTTCTTTTGTCGACCGACTGAGGAAGTTCCTGATTTTTCGCTCAATTTTTGATTAAATTCGCGGGTATTTTTTTTCCTGTCCACGACAGTTTGACAAAATTTTCGATTTTTTCCCATAATCCTTAGGCGAAATTTACAATTTTTTTTTTTTTTTTTTTGCGACCGATGGAAAACTTTTTTTTCTACGACCAATTGTTGATATCTGCGATGTTTTTCGTTACCGATTGGCAAAATTCGCGGCTGTTTGAGAATTGATTTCGCGGAATTCCCGAAGAAAAAAAATCGTGGCTTTCACGAAAAAAAGAAAAAAATCGCTTACCAATCATATGCCTGTGAAAGAAGTAAATTTAAAGATTCCATCCAAACGAATTTTCTTATTATGCGGGATTTTCCATTTTTGTGTGGGATTTACGATATCCCACACGTTATTTCTAACCCTGCCCCTCAAATAAAACTTTTCTTCCTTCTGTTCAAGAAACTCTTGAATTTGAAAGGCCTAATGGAAAATAGTATCGGGGGTAATCTGCAAGAAGTTTTTACTACTATGTTTCCTGGTGCTGTACATAATTTTTATTGTTGAAGAACCAAGCTAACTTACTTCATAACTGAAACATTAGGGCCTTATTTTCTGGATAACTTGCTTTCTCATTTGAAGAAATCACTCTATTCTTTATTCAGTGATTTGAGTGATTTCAGTGATTGATTGATAAACTGTGAAATAAGATCTGAACATTCATAAAGTCCCTTCAGTTGTTATAGATACATTTTTTCTTCCTTTTTTTTAAAGTGATGGGTATAGGACTATTTTGGCTACTATTTTTTTCGTTGGCGGCTACTAAATCTACTATTTTCAGTGTCATTAGGCAGTGGCAGCCCTGCAATTGAGATGCTTTTTTGAAATAGAATAAAGTTTTTTTTTTCTAAAAAACTCCGATTTTTTTATAAAATAACATCAAAGTTGGACTTTTGATTTCCGAATTCGAAGACTGACAATTACAAGACGGATCCATTTAGTAATCCGCTTTAAATCAAGCTCCTTCGAATTAGGAAAAATGTTAGGAAAAGAAAGGACGCTACTCGATTCTTAAGCACTTGTCACTTAAACATCTGTAATTTTCAGGAAAATAGGAATAGAAATGAGTTTATGATGTGCCAAAAATAATCACATTTTTGAGTGGGGATTTTTGTTTTTTCTGAAAACGTATTAATTTACTAAAACAAACAATTCTGTATATTCTTACCTTCTGTTCCATTTTGGTCCTTCTGAAGCCAGACTTGCATGAATTTAAAACCAGCATGTCGTACTCCGTGACATCTATTTTTATTGAGTTTTCTATAAAAAAAATTCCTACTTTTTTATCGCGCTTGTTTTTGCGTGTGTCATTCATTCCTGACCAGTTAAAAAAATAATAACAACATTTAACTACAAGCACATTCCCACACAAATGACCAGATTAGACCAAACTAAGTGTGTGTATGAGTGTGTGTGTGTGTGGGGGGGGGGGGGTATGTAAAGACGCTCCTACTATCTCACTTTGCACAAGAGGGAAACACGAGTTCAGAGGTCAAAGAAGTTCTTTGCGTGACCATGTTACTCAATTAAACTACGTGGGTGACTGGACACTATAAAAAATAGTATATAGTTTTGCAGGAAAAAATTTTCTTCTACCGATCAACTTACAACTACTGACCAAATATCAATGATTGGCTAGCACCGTATTGATGGTTGAGAACTAAAGCGTTTTTGTTTTTTGTGGAGGAGAGAGTGGGTGAAGTGCTACACACTAAAGAGGTTTAAATTTAATTGCATCTTTAAAAAAAAAATTAAAAATTGAAAATCACTGCCATTTATCGTTTTTGTAAAAGTCTCAATAAGTCACAATCCTAAAATATGTGAATATAAATTTCACATTAATTTATCTGAAAATCCCATGTATAATACACTATCGCATATTCTTTTGAAACAGTGATTAATGAATGTTTTTAATAATTTGCACAATAAGTACTCCCATGGATTAACATTAGCCTGAGCGTTAAGAGCCTTCACTAGTTACGCGAAGAAACTGGATCACTAATGCTAAACGTATGGGAGCGTTCTTTTTAAATTGTCCCGCTTGCATATTAATAGTTTTAATTTTTTTTCCTTAGAAAAGCTGAGGTTGAATTCTAACCAGGTTAGTGTTTACTTTTTCGATTTTGGTCGCAAACTATTTTTATAAAGTTACTTTCACTTTCAGTACCGGTTTCGAAACCTAAAAGTATAGCAATGCTTAAGATCAATCTAAACTATCCTAAGAAAAAAAAAAAAAAAAAAAAAAAAACTCTTAAAATATTAAAATGCAAGCGAGAAATTTGAAAAGAACACTCCCATAGGTTTAACATTAGCTTGCGAGTTTCCTTGTATTTCATATATATTTATACATTTTTGTATGAAACGACAACCAAAATCTTCATTTGGCGCCCCTTCGCCTTTGTTCTGGCACCTGGGGCACATCCTCTTTCTGCACCCCCCCCCCCCCCTAGTTTCGGCCCGGGCTATAATAGTCTTAAAAAAACATTAAAAAAGGGAGTTACTATTCTATCTTGCATATATTTCAACCCTTAGTCTTTAGCGTTGACAGTTGCCCGACCTCGCGCCCTTTGAGGCCGGATCTGGATGTAAAAAAAGTAATTTTAGTAAAAGGCATGGGGACATTTTTCAGTTGTCACCTACCTAGAAGTTTCAAAAGGACGAGAAATGTAATTTGGTAAGGTAAAAGCAGGAGCGGCTGCGGCTTTACTATTCACTGGGTACCAAAAAAAAAAAGGGCGCCATGGCGCACTTGTTTGTTTATCACGGGCAGTCACCCAAGCTCGCCTCGTCTCTCTAAGACTGGATCTAGTTGGTAGCAAAAAACATTGCCCCAAAAGTAATGCAAAAATAATGCACCAAAAGTAATGTAAAAAATAATTGCACCAAAAGGGAAAGAGCGGTATTTTTCAATTTCCGCCTAGGGTGGCAAAACGCCTAGAAATGACAAAAAGAAGAGAAAAAATCATTTTGAGGGATAAAGGCAGGGACGACTTTATTAGCCATGGCGCCCTGTGCGAGATTTTTTACTGTACCACTGCAAATGCTCTTTTTTTTTTCTTTTAAGTGGTTTTACTAAAGCATTTAACTTTTTGCACTCCTTCCAGGGCCGAAACTAGCTATCTTTTCACTCGAGGCATACATGGTTTTTGGCGCCCCCCTCTTCCTCCGCAAAGTAAATTTACAACGAGAAATTTGCGAAAGTTTCAATTAGCGGACTTATTTTTAAATTTTAAATGCGTAACAGTAAAATACGTAATATTGAAATATATAACCAGCTTTATCAAATATTTATTCACTAAAACCTGGGAAAAAATCGAAAGGAATCGGAAATAATTACGCTTTATACAGGTTTCCGTCTTAGCAGGCATAACTGTTGGTATTTTTTCTGTTGGGAACCATGTAGTTTTTTCATTTAAGACGAGATTCCATTGTATACACATTTTATTTTTCCTGATTGTACATGTTGTTGTAGCATTACAAATTATTACAATTGAGGCACTTTAATGTCATAGTGATATGAGTCACATCGTTTTAGGAACTAAAAAACCACGATTTACTATAGGCATAAAAATGAATTCCAGTATTGTAAAATATTTTCTATACTATCTGTACTATCTACACCAGTTTTGTGTAATTATCACTTATACCACTCATCTTATTTATAGATTGATATGTCTAGATACTTTCCTGAACCTAATGCTAATTTCCAAATTTATGTGTGACTCAAAACAACAACAAAATTATTAAGTTTTTACTTTGTGAATTTTCAACCGCTTAGTTTTTATTGTCCCAGCCAGTCACCTGATCTCACCATCTCTAAGTTCAGATATGGTGATATGCCTGTAAAAAAGTAATTATATATTAAAAAAAGAATGGAATTATTCATTTACTGTCTTGTATATTGCAGGCGAATCTTTTTATCTATTTGACAATTTTAATGCAGATTACTCAGCTTTTCTATTTGATTTTTTGGCTAGAAAATATTTTTTACACAAATTTCACACGCACATATATATATTGCATAAAACGGCAAACCAAATTTTCATCTGGCGCCCCCTTCGCGTGGCGCCCAGGGCACATGCCCCCTCTCCGCCTCTCCCCCCTTAGTTTCGGCCCTGACTCCTTCTCTTGTTTGTTTTTATTGTCCCGGACAGTCGCTCGACCTCGCCCATAGCAAGGCGGGAAAAAAGAAAGTTCAATGCTGCTCAGGGAGAGATATAAAAAAAAAAAAATAGAACTACCTTCTTGGAATCTGTTTATCAGAATAGTCAGAGTCAAACAAAATCTTCATTTGGCGCCCCCTTCGCCTTTCGTTCTGGCGTCCGGGGCATATGGCCCCTCTGCACTCCCCCTCCCAGGGAAATCGGTTGGCGTTTGGCAATTATCGGTGAGTGTCAGTTTCACACAGAAGATAAAGGTGGAGACTGACCTTGGAAAATGTTATTGATTCTCCTGACACAGGAAGGGATTTAAATGATAGAAGGCGTAAACATAATACATTTGGAATTGTAGAACAGCTCTTTTTTCTAATTCATTTGCAGTCTTCTGTTATAGGTGAATCTTTCTATATATTTGTAAATTTTAATACCTTTGGTTCAGTTTTCTTTTTGGATTTTCCGGCTGTGAGACATTTTTATGCAAATTCGATATATATACATATACATTATACATTTTTGTATGTAAAGACAAAAAAAATCTTCATTTGGCGCCCCCTAAGCTTTCTGTTCTGGCGCCCGGGGTACAGAAGGTTGGGGGGCACGTGCCCCCCCCCCCCCCCCGACGCTACGCCTATGCCCATCGCTCCCATCTGGTTACGGGCCTGTTGAAAATAAATAAACAAACTATTAAGTGTTTACTAAATATTTTGTTTTGTAAATTTTCCCCCTGTTAGTTTACAGTATCCCGCTAGTCACCCGACACCGCTTCTCTATGGCCAGATAAGAATTTAAAATGTAATTGCAGAAAAAGGAATGAGGCGCCTTTTTTCAGTTGTCACCTAGGGTGAAAAAAAGGGTTAATAAGAAAGAAAAGAAAATAGAACAGCTTTCATGTTTTTTTTTTTTTTTTTTTTTTTTTTTTTTTTTTTTTTCACCTAATAGAAAAATGGGAGAATCACTTGGTAATTATCCTTGTTGGACAGTGACATGAGTGGACTGTAACTTTCAAAAATGTAAGCCAAATGGAAACAGGGCCAACAGGAAGTAATTTCCACCATAGAATTTAAGGCATAGTATGTTTGGATTAAGAGAATGGAAATAGTCTAAGAGAACGGCTTCTTTTTCTTATTAATTTGCTGTCTTGCATTGTAGTCGAATTTTTTTATTTATTTGTCAACTCTAATGCACTTGGCTCAGTTTTCCTTTTTGATTTACCAAAATTTCACACAAACAAATTGTATCAAACGACAAACCAAATATTCATTTGGCACCCCCTTCCCCGTTGCGCCCAGGACTTATGCGGACCCCTCCCCCCCCCCCCCTCAGCCCCTTAGTTTCGGCTTTGTGGAATTTTAAGAATGCTTATTGACTTAAACTCTCTCGGAAATCTCAGCAGAGACTAAGAAAACTCTGTCAATTTTCCATTCTGATTTTTAATATTATTCTTTTTTTCTTGCTTGTTTCTAATACAATTTTTTTCGCAGCTTTTCGTTTATTGGTGCTTTCCAAATTTTTACGTTTTGGATACAATTTAAAATATTTAAGCTATATTTCTGTTTTTGTAATATCACTTAGTTGGGAGAAAAAATCCGTAATCAACCAAAAAGGCAATTTTGTTCAACATTACATCTTATTTCAACCCGAATAATGCTGCTTCATGGAACTTAAACAGTATGTGCTGCCATCTAATGCACAGTATGAGAGTTTTTCTAACATATAGATAAAATATTATCAATTATAATTTTTATTTAAGTAAATATATATATATAAATGACATGATCTGCTAAATGGTGCTGTTGAGTAACTCTCAAAGAATGTATTAACATAATTTTATGCAAGATACGATACATTAATAAATTATACATTAATATATTAATATGAATAAATAAAATACTATTTCCGATTCTTTATGAACACTTTAAATTTCAGTTTGAAATATAATATTAATTTGAAGGATTAAAATGTGTACATATAATAAATAATGAAATTATCCTGTAACTACAGTTACTTCTAAAATTTGAGGTCATTCGGTTGCCGTAATCTTTACCTGTTAAAAACAGTTGCATGATCACAGAAAAATGATTCTCGTATTTCTAGGGCTGTAGTGGAGAATATTACGGTGGTATACCTTCTGTATTTTTTTTTTTAACATTTTTGTATACCCTCTGTTTTTTTTTTTTTTTCAAGTAAAGCCGTAGCGCAGGCCCCCTGTTTTATTATTATTATTATTACAGCACTGTTTATGACTGTATTATTTCCAGATTAATTTTTGAATTCCCTTTAATAATATAATTCTAATACACATCACGTTTCATTCTAAAAATTTTACAGAAAAAAAAATGAATTAAACATGTATAAATTGCGTATTAGCAAAAAATTCTAATTAGTATAATCAATTCCTGAAAAGTAACTGGGATAATGGAGAGACCAGGACCGGCCCAAGGGGTGTGCCCAGTGTGCGACCGCACGGGGAGCCAGCTAAAGTGGGCACCAACGGACGTAAAGGCGCGCAAAAGTGCACTGGTAAAAAATATTTTTAGATTCTGCGGATTTTTTTTAATTTTTATCTTTAATATTATTATTTTTTCTTTTCAATCGTTAATGTTATTTTTTCTCATAGACAGGCTAGGGTCTGATTCATTGGCGCACACAAGATTACGCTTTGGAGGGGGCTAATATATTTTAGAGTTCTACATGTAACCAGATCTAGACCGATCGAGTCGGGTCCTGACCTACGTTTTTCTGCGGACTTGAGAAGAGCCATAATCAGCCAGAGAAGCCAGAGGGAGCTCCGAAAATTTTTGATGAGACTAATTGGGAATGCTTTTACGTGTTTGATAATGAAATACTGTACCTAAAATGTATCTTAGTTTGTGCGGTTTTTAGTTTGTTTCTGTATTTGAATAATTTTAAAGTATGTTTGTAATCAAACAATTTAAAGATTTTTATTAACTTATTAAAATATTTTATGAAGGTTACCCAGATAGCATGAACATTAGCAGCAAGTTTGATTTTTTCTAACATTATCTTGCCGTGACAAATTTGAATTGAGAAATTCGCAGCAAATTTCCCGCAAGTTATACCATCCTCCACTTGCATGAGTAGTTTGTTGTGAAACTGGTGGCAAGACTGTCTTTAATTCACGAAAATGACGAAAGCAAAAAATCCCTCTGTTAAGAGAATAGACAATCAGCACATACGCAGAAATTGCAGAAATTTTATTCGGTTGGCACCGCTTTTTCTAAACGCTATACTTAAATACCAAAATACCAAATATAAATACCAAATAATACAAATACCAAAAAAAGGCTCGTGTTGAAAAGTACAATTATTACCTTAACTTGTTTATGGTGATGAAAACGATGCATGCATCTTCTGGTGGTGTGTTCGCATCAATAGACCCGATCGGGTCTATGGACCCCTCCGAAGGGGTTAAACTTATAGTGTAACAGTTGTAAACAGATAGTGGGACGTGGAAAGATTACTACTTTACAGTAAGTTTTCAGTATTTTGATTACTTATTTGCTATTAATTTGCAATAAATTTGATACAGCATGAATTTAACTTGCACGACAAGTTAGCTGCAAGTTCAAAGTGTGGTGACTTCGACGTTTGCGTTATCTTGCTGCAGTCTTGTTATGAACTTTCAGTCTTGTCATGCTGAGCTTGCTGCAACTTTGCAGATTTTCAAAGCAGGACTGCTGCTAAGTTTCTGCAAATAAAAAATGCTATCTGGGTAGAGGGGGCGCAACAAGTTGCACAGTGGCTCAGCCCAGCCTACCTCTATCTGGTTGTGGTCCTAGTCTTGAGAAATACTACAGCATATAAAAGAATCTTCTGTCTTTTGACTAGAGAATTTTCGAAAATTAAAGAAGCAGCAATTTTATAAAAACAAAGTTCCTTTTTCTGCCACTGACTTTCGGAAATGTTAAAGAATAATTTTTCTAGTGTATTACTCAGTTTTTTTAACCGGGATTTTCCATTTTTAGAGTGCTATCAATTCTCAAGTAAACATTTTCATGTTCAACGAACATGATTTACAGACAAAACATGATACACTAACAGCATGAATATTAACATTAAAATCGTTGTTATTTTGTTACTCTTGCGTGTATATATTCAATCACGCATGAAAATGTGTAATTGCAGCTGATTACATAATAAAATACCGATATTCCGATTTTAGAAAATTCTTTTGTCTCACCGTAACATGATTAAAACATTGAAGTTTGTTACTTAGTAAATATTAAACATGCTTATATTTCGAATTTCATAAGAAAATTTATAAAAGAGAAAAAATGTGGGACAAAATCAATATTTTTTAAAAATTCCGATTTTTTACGCACCGATTAAAAAAAATAGCAATATTCTTTTATAATTCTAGAAAACTTCAAATAAATAGTCTAGTCCAGGGGTCTGTTAGTGGTTTCGGGAAATAAATAATACTTCAGGAATACTTTCTTAGAAAATAAATAATATAAATTTAGAATAAGTATGAAAGTAAAAATAGTTTTTTAAAAACACCACTCTTTTAAAAAGATTCGATATGTTTGTCTTTTAAAAATCACGCGTAATTTCATGATTTCAATTTATATTCCTAAAAATGTCCTTTAAAATACGTTAATTTAGCTTGGGCCCCGATTATGGAAAATACACAGCTTTGATTTACATTGTTAGTTCAAACTAGTGGATTTATAAAAATAATTGTAATTTTTGCCCTGTTTCTTTTGTACGATTTGGTAACAGCAAATTAAAAAAAAATCACTATTTAAATTACCTATTCAGAATTTATGAAATTTTTTTCAACGTATAACATGACTGAATTAATATTAAACTATTACTTGATAAAATCCTATTTTTAAAAATATATATTACGCTTCTTATTATTTTAGTACTTGGTTGACTGAGTTCCCCTCGGGACAAATGGAAAAAACTCGTGTCCTAATACAGTTAAAGCAATATTATCGCTAGCATCATTTTTGTTTGGCATCATTAGACCCTGGATCCGTTTACGGAATATTCACAACAAACACAAGACTTTCGGCCACATACTGCAAACGTTTAGTATTTTCTCTAAGGGTGTATAACATAATAAATTGTTTCATTTCGCATACCACATACTATTTGCAATAGTTTTATATTTCATTTTAATCTTTAGCAGTTCTTTGTATACATTTTATGCATTCTGCAATGATTTCCACTCCTGGAAGAGTGGATGATGCATGGAAATTATTTTTACTGGTGAGAGCCTGATAGATCGATTTCTAGACCCGAAAAATTCCTAAATTGTTGTTGTAATGAAATAAGCAGGTACAGCTCGTTTAATAGTATAAGACTTACATTTTATTTTCTACTTTTTTAGTGTTTAAAATATTTTTCATTGTTGCAGTTAATAACCACATATAGAATCAAAACACATTCAATTAAATAATTTTTCAGGTTGAAATTTATGTTTATTTTACCTGAAAGAAAAAGAAGACAAACAGAAGGTTGGCAGCTTTGTGTTTGTGTGTTCATATGTGTCTCTGACATCAGAGACGTTTATTTTTCTTGTCACAGTATAGAAAGAGGGGTCCCGAATGACCATAAGGCACTTGGCGTCGGTTTTCCTTGATCAGACTTGGTCAAATCTTTTGCATGGGCTCGGGCCAATTTTCTTTTATTAGACTTGAGCTTGGGCTCTGCTAGGCAGGGCCTTGACTTTCCAAGGCCAACCCAACCCGGACCGAGTCTAATCTAAGAAGATTGGCCCGATCTCGGATCGGGGTGGATTTTATTTCTTTTTCTTTCTTTTTCTTATACTGTACATTTGTTTAACAAAATTTTATTAATTTTATTTGGTGTAATAAACGTTCGAAAAATATTTTTAAAAACCTGTCTGTTTCTCTTTATAGAGTTTCAAAATTATGATTATCTTTCACTACCTTTTTCTTTCATTTTAAATTGCATTATATGTATGTACTTAACTTTTGTTCATGTACGAAATTGTACATGTGATCATTAATGTTGTTCTGTATTACATGGATTGAAGGACGATAATCTGAAAAATACTGAATCTTAAAATTTTTGCATAAATATGCATGCAATATTCTTTAATAATAATAATAATAATAATAATTTTATTGCAGGATAATGCGTGTTAGGGAATATTGCCTACGTTTGTAAAAACAGAGTGCAACGACTCGGGCACTATTTTAATGACCTTTGCAGGGACCCGATCAATAAAACTTTTGTATGGTCCCGACCAAACGTTTAGCTTTTATACCAGGCTTGAAAATTTCGACTCTTGCACGCCTGTAAGACAAGAATGTTTGATCATTCAATAATTAATTATTTTATCGAATCTATCTACTTCACTGCGCACTTCGTATTGTCATCGCATTGTGTACAAAGGAATGTTAGTTTTCTAAAAAATATGTGTTGTAGTGTATTCTATCATTTCTTAAATTTCGCCCAATCTTAAACTGAATCATCCTGTACGTTAAATAATAAGACAAGATTATAGTTTTCACCTTATAGTCCTACTTTGTTTAACCGTTTAAGTATTCAAAACCTCTAATAAAGTTTCGTATTTTAATTAATTTGTTATTGATATTTTTGTCTTATACAGTAGAATATATTGTATGTATTATGTTTTCTTCATCGATCGTAATGTTGCACATCAGGAAAATTCAAATTTCCCATTTTGAGCTATTTTACAATTTAATCATTTTTTATTAGATATTTTAACTAACTCAAAGACAGGATTGAATTCTGATACTTTTGTTTGTATTTGAACAACTTTATATGATATCTCAAGTAATTAGAAATGGTGTGAATAATTGCGAATAAACAAGAAATTAAGAATATTGTAAGGATATTCTCATGTTGAAGGGAAAGTGGGTGCTCGGATGGATGCTCGCACGGGCGAGAAAAGATCCTGGGGCCGTCCCCCGAGAGAAATATACCCAATTTTTATGTTGAGGAATTATCAAATCAGCTTTAGAAAAAAAGATATAATCATCATTCATCTATTTCTATTTTATTTGCTCTATTATAATGACACATTCTTATATTATGTTCAATAAGCTATCAAATTTATCCAGTTGTAAAATTGTGATTAAAAATAATTCTGATTTAACTTAGACTTTTTTTATATTTTTATCTGGGTGAAAGTTATCCAATATTCATTGCATAATACATGATTTCAATATATTTTTTCCCTGATCGCACTCCTTTCGTTTGTATAGAATGATTACACGCAAACTTTTGCCACAACAACGCAGAAGACAGTCGCCCCCTCCCCCTCTGATTTAAAGAGGTTTCCCCCCCTTTTTATCATTATCAGTTTTCTTTCCCTTTATCCTTTATTTTTTTTTTCTTAATCATATGCTGTTCAAGAAACCATATGAAAAAGGAATCCACTTTATAACACACATATTCGGGAGATTATAATTACAGATATGTTTCTTTCCCAATATTGTGGTCTAATTAGGTGTCAGTGACATCAATATCAATAAAACAAAGTCATGAGTAAATAGTAAACAATTTGTATGTGAATTAAATTACCTTTATTATCATATATTTGTTGAATGTCTTCGTTTGTTTTTACCAACGTATTAATAATTGCATGTAAATAAATTATAACAGTAAAAATATCGCTTTGAAAATGTGCATGGAAATTAAGTGCAAGAACATAGACAATTTCAGGTTAACAAAAGATGAATCTAACTGGCCCAACACAAATTCCCCCACACACGCAGACACGCCTTTTGCCGGATTTAAATCCATCTATTATATATATACTTTTTTTAAGATATACCACGATTAAATTGATATTATCAGAGTTGCCAAGTCTCCGGCTTTTTGGATACCAGTATTTTAATACAGAAAATGTTTTATTTAATTAGAACATTCTGCTTATTTAAAACAACATCATTTTCTCTAAGATAAAACTGGTATGCAAAAAGCCGGAGAACTCTCTATTATGTAAATTTCTCCGAAAGATGTAACTACAAAAGTTTGTATGATGTTTTCCAGTTATATGCTCTTTAAATTGTCTTTGGGTTTTTTTTTTTTTTTTTGATAAAATTTTGAAAATATGTTTCTCGTATTAAAATTTGCTGTTTAAGAAAGCCTTTTTTTTTAAAGTTACTAATTTTTATCTTGGTTAATTAAAAATTAAAAAAAAATTAAAATCTTGGTTATTTTCGAGGAAGGTATATCAAATTTTAAACATGGCTAAAATTTAAAAGTTAATTTTTTAAAAGAAAGTATTTACACAATAAAGGAATGCTTAAATCAATACACATTTTAAAAGAAAAGAAAATTTTAATTTTAAAGATATATGATTTTTATTCCTGAACTAATTGAATGGTTTTCTCTTCCCGTTTTTTTCTTGTGTGCAAATTTCGGGAACTTTTAACACTTCTTGTTTCTTTCACTACTAAATATATTTTTTAGAAATTCAAGATAAAATTTTAATAAGAAAATCAACTCTTAATTTACAAGAAAAAAAAAAGTTAATTTCATCTCATTTTTAAACTGTAATGATTCTTTTTATATGATAGGATTTATTTATTTACAAAAAGATTTACTTTCACCCAGTTCATGCAATAGTTTATATAACTTTAACCCTTTTTAATTTTTATTTTGGCAGAAAAGAGCATATTCGTTTTTGTTTTCTTATATTTGATAATATGTAATAAGAGCGTTCAAGGATACACCTGCAAATATAAGTCATTGCACAATCTTTCCTGTTTGCAACGTGATTTTTGATATTTATTTCTTTGAATTGGATATTTCATGCATTTACCAGGAATAGTGATAAACAGATTAAATTTAAAGGATTTTCTTTACTATCATTTTGCATATAATTTATTTCATATAACTGACATGGCAGTAATACATTACTTTGAATGTGCCATATGTGTTTAGATTTATCATATATCCTAGCTATTGTGAATAATTAGAGGTTATTTCGTTTAATGGTCATCTATTTAATTTTATTGCTACACACATGCAGTCGTGGAAAAAAGGTAAACACCCTACTAACTCTGCAACCAATAATCGTTGAAGAAAGTTACTGGTACCAAACGATTGGAAATTAAGTCTACTTTTAAACGATGTGTATAAAATTTGCTTAGGAGGCCATCTACAAATTCATACCAGCACAAACTTTGTTTTTTTCAATGGCAACACCCAATTTTGACGAAATATTTTAAATCTTCGGTTCAAACTATGCCTAGAAATGAAATTCCATGTCATTTGGATAATAAGTTTTTGAATTATAAACATTCCAATTTTAGAGCTTCTAATGTTAATTTACATTTTCATATCTTTATTAATATCTCATGAAATTATAATCCTAATGTGAAATTTTTTGTGTGGTTATAGTACTATAAAACCCAAACATAAATAAATTGAATTTTTAATTAAAAAAAATTATATTATAATTTATGAATTACGAAATTAATATTAAAAAAAAATATGAATTTCAACCTACAATTTTTTTTATGGATTTCTATTTATTATGTCCTGCTTTATGCAAATCCAAAATTTCAACATTTTCTTCCCAGTAGTTTTCAAATTATGCTTAAAAACTTCCAAATGCTGGTTTAAGGGGCCGTCTATGATGTGTAGAAAATAATTTGAATCATATTTTGAAAAAATATGTATATTTTTCTCATGTTATTGAAGCATTTGGGCTTTGATTATGGTATTTCGCTTAAGATCAACTTAGAGCATAAGTCTGTCTTACGATGTAATCAAAACTTAAAACTTATTTCAGTACCTCGCGATCTTACGTTAACCTGAATCCTTTCTACGTTCATGTGCCATGCCAATTATCAAAAGAGATCCTGATATTGCTAACAGTCTCATTGAATCAATGACATAGAGATTACAAGAAATTCTTGATAAAAATGGTTTCTGTACATCATATTAACAGATCCCCTCTTTTTAAGAAAAATATGTGGCTCATTAGGGGTGGGGGATTTTTTACCCTTTTATTTTTTGTCTACTCTTTTGTTAAAGTTCTAATACGCGAAAAAAAAAATTATTTGGCGTAATCATGTATTTTTATTTAGATTAATTTAAGTATTTTAAAATTTTGGTAGCAAATTGCTGCAAGTGTTCACTGTAAAAAAAAAAAATAAACGGACTAAAAAACGAAAATACTACTGGCAATCTAGACGCCAGTACTATTTCCGTTTTTTACGGGAATTTTTACCCATAAATTACAGAAAATTTTCCGTTTTCCTGATAAAAAACGAAAATTTTTCTGTAATTTATGAATAAAAATTCTCGTAAAAAAACGGAAATAGCACTGGCGTCTAGATTGACAGTAGTATTTCCGTTTTTTAGTCCGTTTTTTTTTTTTTTTTTTTTTTTTTTTTTTTTTTTTTTTTTTTTTTTTTTACAGTGTTGCTTGTTGCATCAACTTGCAACCAAATGTATAGATATTTGCGTTTGTTTGATGTTTAATTTTAATTAAAGGATTTATGATGATCAAATTAACATAAAATTTCAGAGAGCAAGGCTTAATTGGTAGTGTAAACACAAAATTATTCATTTCAATGCTTTCCACAAAATGAAAGAATACGTGAAATAACTTTTTTCTTTTAAATAGATGCCGATGTATTTACGGCAAATGATTAATCTAATTCTAGCATTTGATATCGACAAAACTTTGGTCAAAAGGATTTTACATCATTAAAATCATTATTATATCCATAATGTAGTCATTGATATATTCATACTTATTAATGTGCTCAAATCTTGTAAAATTGTTCCCTGTATTACACTGAATATCTGTTTACATAAAATATTTCCACGAAAGTATTTTATTGTTATTTAAAACTGCTAATTTAGTCTTTTACTAATTTTTGTATATCAATCAAAAATTACAATCTTTGCAAATAAGTACCGATGAAAAGTTTTTAACCTGTTAATAAAGAGCTTTATATAATTAAATCTTTTCTTCTATAGCTTTATTATTTAGATCTATTCAACAACACAGGCTATTTTAAAAACATTTTGCAAGTTATTTTTATGACTTTCTGATAGGCAAATTTTCTTGACAATCCGAAGCTGTATGCAAAGTAATCTAAAATATGAAGAAAAAGAAACTTCGAATGCAAATTTTTTTGCCAACTGGCATTAATGAGTTAATTGCAAAATTTCAAATGAAATAGAAGAATAAGTTCAATCATAGAATTATTAACCCTATTTCAAATGAGAATAATGCATGTAAAGTTATTCTGATGTCTTTTTAAAGTAGATTTAATTTTAGTTCTTCAAATAAATCTGAATATAAACCATGCAAACATATCTGTAAAGATCAAACAAGAATTAGTGCCCCCTCCCCCATTCACTCTTCAAAAAAAAAATTTTTTTTCAAAATTTGGCATTATAAATCGCCTTGGTATTTATTTTCCCATTGGGATTTTCGGATTAAAAAACAATTTATCTGGTTTTTCCTACATCGATTCTTTATATTGCTTCATACATTTTTCTAAATTTTGCACTGGCCGATATTCTTTAGATTTTTGTCAATAAATTAAAAATATCTGCGAGTTAAATAAATTCAAAATCTGAGAAAAAGCATTGCAAGAACATTTATTATTCCAATCACATTCACATATTCGAAAACTATTATAATTATAGATAACTTATATACATTTAAATCGGATAATTCAACACTTGTAAGCATTATAAAATGAATGTTGAAGAGGATTTTACGGTATATAACAATAGACGAAGCATACTGAGCGAAATGGTCATATTGACAAGAAATAATACATTAATAGAAGTGACTTAGTCAATCTGTAGCTTTTCAACAACATTCGAGTACCGAACTTCAATTTGGATACAACCCCTAAAATAATCCCATTTTAAAATAATTAATTCCTCGTAAACTAATTGTACGAATTTCATGCAATTTTATATTTAGACTAATTGAAAGGTGTGAAATTTATTTATGGTGCCAAAATTGGGTCTTGCTATTGAAAAAAACAAAGTTTTGGTTTATTTTGATATGTAAATGGCCCTCTAAGTAAATTTTATATATAATATTGTGGGAAACTTCGAATATAACGCCTGCATTCAGACTCAATGTTCCCGACGCGGCCCTCCGCTTCGAGATTAAAAAGGTAACGAAACTGCGTGAAGTGGAAATGCAGAAAAAATAAAATAGAACGAGAAGGAATTCGACGACGGCGTTTTGTTAAAAGGAACAGAATATTTTCGACGATATAAAATAGAAGATTTAAATGACGTATGAAAATCTTAGAAATATTCGACGATGCTAAGTAAATGAAGTCAAAGTTTGTTGCTTTTAAGCTAAATATAGATTGAGAAGAGTGCTATTAACTGTATTTTTGTTTTGACTTCGTCTTAATAAATGTCAGCGTTCGTCTTAGAAATGAGTTATGATTTATAAATAGAGTCTCATCCCACAATATTTAAAAGTAGATTTTATTTCCAGTCGTTTGGTACCAAAAACTTTATTCTACGATAATTTGTTGCAGAGTTATTAGGGGGTGTTTACTTTTTTTCCACGATTGTACATCATAACCATCCTTTAAAACTTTCAAGTGCTTTCTTGAAATGCTCTTAAACCAACATTACGCAACAACTAATAAAATAATGACAACATCTTAAGATAATTTTTATATTCATAAATCTTTATTTTATTTTTTATTTATTTATTTATTTATTATATATTTATTATTTATTTATTTATTTATTTTTGTACAGTATTTATCAGCTGGAAAATGTATGGGAGGAAAAGGATTTGTGATGATCTGCTAAACGAAATATATATATCCTAGCATATAATGGAAGCAAAAACATAAGAATGATTTTATTTACCTAAACACTAACACTACATTTTCAGGGTATTTTTAAGCAACTCATTGAACCATTTAAAGATATATGGGTGATTTTACGCAAATCAGCCATTTTCATCATAGTGATGAAGAAAAAATAAATCGTGTCAGACGTTTTTAATTTTTTGCAACAAGATACTATAGAAAATATACTTATTGGGGAAAAAACTAACCGTCAGGCTTAATATTAACTTAATTGGGACCTTGGAGTTGATTTATGCATCTTCAAAAAGTGTATATGTTACCGTGAAAGACCGAAATCTGGCGAATGTCGACTTTCACCGGTGAATGTCAACATTCACATAGTCGCTTGGTGTATGTCCGAAATATTTGTTAAATATCATTATTTCTGACTTACACCGGCAAATGTCGACATTCACTATGCACTAGTGGTGAATGTTGAATATGTCGGAAATTTGCATTTACTTCTCCGTGTTTCAGGCTCGATCATTACATTTTAAATCATAAAAACTTCAAAAGGTAATTAAATTTAAAAAATCAAAAAACCCGACCGCGTAAAAAGCGAACTAATTAATTATTTCTCATCAATGTTAAACTATTTTTTATATTACTTACCTATTTTTTTTTATTAACTTGTATTGGTGACTTTTAAGTTGTGTTTAATTGTTAGCTCCTATCTATAAACACTGTTTTGATGAGGCCTATAGATGTCTATGAAGGTTAGAGTTGCAGTAACGCTAGAGATCTTACATACACAACTTCCAGGTTGTGTAATATTTAAACGGAGCTTCTGACTATAAAATAATCAATGAAACATCGTCTTCATTTTGAAAGACCTATCCAATGATGTGTCTCTCAATATGGCGCGTAAATTTTTTTTTTCGTCTCTACCGCCATTTTGTATTTTACGACTGTCATTTTGAATTTATAAAATCAAAACCTAGCCTATAACGATCGGACGGGTAAGACAAATCGATAGAGAACACATTCATTAAAATCCATCCAGCCGTTGTGATGTTTCGAGGATATAAAGAAATCCACATACCCAGATACGCGTGAAACACATAACCCTTCTTGGCAGCCGGGTAAAAACATTTTAATCGTCTTTAATCCAAAGTTGTGTTGCACGCATATTCACAATACTTTCTCGGTTCGGATTCGACGCAGGTATCTCCGAATATTTTTCTGATATAAAATTTTGAATATTCTGAAACACATATGCAGGCGATTGCTATATCACACAAGTTTTGAATAATTATTTAACCGTTTGAGTGGTGGAGCAGCACAATAGCGATCTTTAACTGCCAAAATTTCAGGAAGCGCGACAGCGCTACTCTTGTTGTGTGCCACAATTGCGGGAAGCGCGATAGAGCTAATTTTGTTTTATGCTAAAATTACGGAGAGGATGATAGTGCTTCTATTTGTTGTCTCAGTGTAGTGTGCATTGAAGTTGGTTGCACTAGCAAAGCGTGCGATTTCTGTATATATCGTCGGCTTACAAGTAATTTTTTTATTATATAGTATAAGCCCAAACACATTCGCATTTTCGGCATATATCCACAAGATTTGTTCCACTCTCAAACGGTTAATCCATTCGAGGCCTAACATCCTATTAAGGGGTCTCAAGACTCTTAAAGCTTTAAAATTTTCGAAACCTTAATTTTGTTAGATGTTAAACTCGTATCTTTTCTGAACATTTTTATATATTTGTTTCTTTGAAATTCCTTTTAGAACAGAAGTTATGGCTTTTAGACTTATATCCGCTTAACAGCAGAAGCGCCGTTTCCGAAACTTTGAAGTCATTTTTCTCCAAATGACGTTTTTGGGCGTAATGCACACGATATCTCAAAAACTCCTGATTTGTTTCATGACATTTTCAAAACATATGTTTCATATTAGTCTCTATAAACTGAACCTAAAATTTCCTTTTTATTGTTTAAAAAAATATTTTTTTAGGTGATTATACTGTTGAAATTTTCTAAATTTTGCATTAGCTAAATACAACTTTGTATTAAAAATATAAAAACGCTTTAAATACAAATTTATTTAGGTTCAGGGTAATTATTATAATCTGAAGTATAAGTAGGCACCAAAATTTTCATTCTAGTTGCACAATTTATTTTGTAATCGTGCGCCTAATATGTATGCCGATTTTCTGCATCTTTCATCTCAATAAAAATTGTGTCTTAAAATCAAATACATTTTAAGATATTAAAGGTCGAAAATAGCCTTTTTTTTTCCTTTTTTCCAACTTTAAGAGTCCTGAGACTTTAAGTGATCATGTCTTTCCACTGCGTATTATTTTGTCTTTAGCAAGTAGTTTTGTTATCATCTCCATGTAATAATGATAGAATCCTATAATTCTAGTAATGTATCCATTATCCATTCAATTTCCCCCCCTCCCCCTCTCTCTCTCTCTTTTTTTTTTTTTTTTTTTTTTTTTTTTTACAATGTATAAATTTTTTTATTTAAGTTTATAAATTTTACATATTTAAAGGAGTAATTGTGTTTCTGTTTTATATATATACTAGCTGACCCGCCCGGCGTTGCTCGGGATTTGTAAATAATAACCTTAAACAGAACTCAAGTTATGATTTTATATCGTTTGAAATTTTTTTAAATGAACCTAATTTTGGAGACCCCATTGCCTTCTGCAGCGTCTAGTGTGTTCCAAACAAACTTCTTTCCGAACGAACCTGTAACCTGGGTCATCGCTACGTATGGCAGCATTTACCGGAAGTGCTCCGCACGTGCCGGGGACAATCGAAAACCAAGTTGAGTGAGCGAAACCTCGTAGTAATCAAGCCGATCGAATGCAAAAAAAGGATGCACCATTAATCATTAATGTTAGAAAATGTTGGTAACTGAAGTCTAAGGATAAAATTTCATAATACAGAAAGTAGCTGAATTGTAACTTAAGTTAAATGAACCAAATCCCGTTGAAATTGGCTCCTTAGAACCCGAGTAAAGATTGCGTCCCCAAGCGGTGAAAGATGCCACCACCCCTTGTAAATATCATGAATTACTCTTAGCATTAACACGATATTTAATAAACGGATGAAATCTCTTTCCTAAAGTTACCTTTAAAGTAAGGCGATTTTTAATTTACGGCTGTGGTGAGTTCACGTATGTTGATGCTGAAAAAGGAGATTAATGTTCGAAAAATGTTGCAGCTGAGGTATAAAGAAAGACATAATTAGAATAATATTTTAAAGAAATGCGCAAAAAATGGTGTAAATGCTTAAAAAGGACCCTAGGGGCCCAATAAATATATGCGGGTGTTGGTCTAGGAAGAAGAGTTCGAGACTCAATTTTAACGTTATGCAATGAGAAGGTGATAAAATTAGGGGGTGAAAAATACATGACACAAAAAAAGTTCAAGAGGCCCCGGATCGAGTCAAACGGGACTCTGGGTTGCCCCAAGATTTTAACTGGAATATAGAAACTGGAGAATAACTAAATGGAAAAATGAAGCAGCCAAAAATGAAGATTAAGAGGGGCAATTTATTGACAATTTATAATGAAAAATCTTCAAGGGGACCTGTACCGGGTCCTAAGGGGTCAGGGACTTAAGTGGCATATAGTTAGGTAAAAAGGTACTTTTGAGTAGTTTTTAAACTAATCAGAAGACGCCAAAACTATGTTAAAGAAAATTGCAAGCAATTCGGTTCATTTTTAAAGAAGCTGCACCAGGGGCCCAAGAAGGCGATTAATATTCAAAATTGGTGGTTGCTGAAGACCGAAAATTCTTTGTCGTTCATGTAGTAGTTGGAGGACCTAAGATGTTAGAAAAAAAAGCTTGGGAATCGGAGCATTTTTAAGGTGGCTATAATAGAGGGACCAAAAAGGGGCCAACTGATAGTTAAAAGCAGGGCCCTAACATGAAACATGTTAAAATGTCTCAGTAACTAATGCTTTAGATCTCCAGATAGTCAAAATAAAGCATACGGTATTAATTTTTCGTTAGAATAATATTTTAATTAAATGCGTAAAAAAATTGAGTAAATGCTTTTAAAAAAGGCTCAAAGGCCCCAATAAAAATATGAGTGTGTTGGTCCTGGAAGAAGAGTCCAAGACTCAACTTTAAAATTATGCACTGAAAGGGGAGAAAATTAGTTGTTGCAATATGCATGGCGCACAAAAAGTTCAAGGGCCCTGTACCGGGCCCTCGGGCCCTACGGGACCATTGGGGCCCAGGGTCTTAACTGGAATGTATAGACGTGAGAATAACTAAATGGAAAAAGGGTTCCAAAAATGAAGATTCCTTGAATCAAACGAAACTGTGAATTTAACCTTCTACTTTAAAGCAGTAAAGACCATCACCTGGAATGTCCTTCCGCATTGTTGAAAGCAATGCGAATGCCATTGGGATATTATACTCTTTTATGCCTTGGACAAAATTTGGGCAGTTAAAAAAAAAAAACTCTTTTAGTTGATCATTTAAAATAGAGTTTGGTACTGAAATGATACAGTTATGACAACAGGAATTAAACTTTCTCTAGTCATAACACTATTAAATTAGAGAGCATTACAATGATTGCAGAGATTGATTATTGAACTTTAAGAACATTCGGACCGTTTATTTTCGTTTGTTTGTTGTTGAACTCCAGGCCTCTCAACTTGCGCTATGTGAGATTCTGGTAGCTTAAATTCAATCTTATTACATGTTGCATTACATTTTTTAATAAACGTCCTCTTCTGGCAGGTCTGCTTCTGTTTTCCATCTGTCTATTCCAGCAGATTAAATAGAATCAAAACATAGGACAACAAACCGACGTGTTTTTACAGTAAAGCACATTGAAAAATATTTTAAATGTCTGAAATTAAATGATTTAATGCGAGAGGCGGTGGGAGTGAGGAGGGCACACATTTAGCCTAAAATTTAAATATTTTACTTAACAATCATCATGTTAACTGCTTTTTATATAATTTACATTTGAATATAAAACTTTACTTCCAAATGTGCTCATACACAAACACTATTATTGTGAGCGTTGTTCGGGCCTATGTCACTCTTCTGCCTTTTTGGCTTAAAATCGCATTGTTTGAACGACCAACGTGATAAACGGATAGAATGCAACTCACAAGTATATCCATTTTTACAATCTGCTGCCAGTTTCTCTTGGAAGACACACACACACACACACATATATAAAACATTTTATTTACATATTATTATCATTATTATTATAAACAAATTGGGTACTACTTGATTATCCCGTCGACCAATTTCGCCAAACTATTAGCCAAATCATGGAAAGCACATAATTTTTATTTTAAATAACGAAAGAAAAAATAAATTAGTAAAACATTAATAAAAATAAAACGTCGAATTAAAAATCATTTGATGACGTAACAAACACGTGTAAAGTGTTTATGTCAAGTAAGTTTGACATTTACGATCACCCATTATTGGCATTTAAATTTATAGTTTGGCGATACTTTTTATGTCGACGGCATAATCAAGTAGTACCACAAATTATTTCTGTTCGAATTTAAATGTAGATAAATAGATCTTCTTTATATTAAATAAATATCATAAATATCGAAAATAATGCTTACATGTATATGAAAAGTAAATAGGTTGCCAGTAAATATACAAAAAAATCCCTTCACTCGCTAAGGCCATTTTCTCTATCTCGCCAAAGCCCATATAATAAAAATATACTAAATACTCTTCAATCTGTTGTCTGATACTAAGTAATCACAATAATGTAAATAACTGTTAGGCACAGATATCATATACATACTGGGTTTGGCGCGCTTTTTTTTCACGCAATTTGGCGAAAACATCGTTTTCGAATACCAGTTATATGTTTAAATTATTTTCTATTATTTTAAAAGGAAAAAACAATAAAAAAAGTGTAATTAATAACTATAGAACAAAACAATTTATATAATTGTAAAAAATAAAATAAAAGAAAAGAAATAATTTATTAATAAATAAACAACAATAGCCGGGTTACCATGTCAGGCAAAATAACGCCATTTTGGAGCACATTAGGTACCATGTAGCGTATATGACATCTGTGCCAACAAAACTTCCAATACTATAGTAAATATGTCATTTGGCGGCGACTTGATTATCGAAGATTATAAATTAAACAATAATAATAACAATTAATAACAATTAATAAATAATAATAGCAATATAAAATTGAAATTCAGACGCTAATTTATGTGCTTTTATGTATCTAAGATTAGTCCAATACCTTTTAAAATATTACCTAACAGAGGGGAAAATATGAAAAAATAACAAATTAAAAAAGAATTGTAATTTTTTTCAGCAAGCAATTATCAATTTCAAAATGTTGAATTTTTTTATAGTAATAACACATGATTGCATAAATTTCCTTAAGAATAATTTTCAGTTCCTAAATTTTGAAATTGTGAATTTTCGGTACTACTTAGTTTTTCCGTCGTCCAATTTCGCCAAATTATATAAATCGCCAAACCACTCGCCAAGTTATACAAATTGACGTAATTTTTATTTTAAATAATGAAAGAACAAATAAATTGGTATAACATTAATAAAAAATACAAATAAAACGTCGAAATAATAATTACTTGATGACGTAAACGCGTGTAACTTGCTTAAAGTCCAATGATTGTGACATTTACGATCAACCATTATTGGCATTTAATCTTATAGTTTGGCGATAGATTTTTGGTCGACGGAATAACCAAGCAGTACCGAGTTTTCCTATACGTGAAACTGGTGTTATCAAATAAATAAACAATAATATTTTCTAAAAAAAAGAAAAAAACGGGATAACATTCGTTGATCTGTGTTGAAATGTATAAAAATCATATGATTCCGTAATTAGGGCGAAAAACTTTTTAAGAAGTATGGAATTATTTTACAATATGTATGTGCGTCAGAAATTTACACTAAAATTCAGATATTTGATTCCATTTTAAAAATATTAACTGATATCTATATAACTTATAATTGAATACATAAATGTACTTCAAAAATGATCTCGGTCAATTGAAAAAAACACCATTATTGCGAAAATCCAAAAGCTAATGTCATGCTTATGCATTTTTGGTTTTTAAAAAAATGGCTAAACATCGTTTGGCGACAAACACAAATTAGAAATCGTAAAGAAAGAATATATAATTCACAATTATAGTAACTTTTACAATTACATCTGTTTGTTTATACTGTAAATAACATGATGTGGAGTTAGATAAAAAGAAAAAGAAAAGAAATGAAAATTAAAAAAAAATGTAATTCAAAATTAGTCTAACCAAATTTTTAGATTCATTTTTTTAACGTAACGCAGGCGATAATTCGCCAAATATTGTATCAATTGTAAAATTTCACAATAAATTATATTTAGAGCATTAAAAAAATTTATTTCATGTTTAAATTAAATATTTTCGTTTTATAATATTGTGTCTCATTAAAACATTTTTTTTTTTGTCTTTTTTAATTAAATATCAGTATTTTTCTCTCATTTATTTGAGAGGAATTTGTATTATTTTCTAACGGATATAGCCATTTCAATTTTCTAATCAACAAACTTTTCGCCAAAATATAATCACTGGCAACCCTTTCCTTCAAAATAGCAGTAAAATACGAAATTTATTATCAAAAATCATTGCTATCCCTGTATATTTTCTCATAAACCATCCCGGGAATATTTCCTATCGAATGATACAATTTGGAAAAAAATCCACCCGGTAGTTTTTTAAAACACTCGAGCGGAACTTTCAGAGCTTACTGCTTTATAATATATATGTTATATATACATATAACCACTGTTTCCTCCTTATAGCATATGTGTCATAAGAATTCCGATAACAAATAAGGCGAAGACTTTTATTTGTTAATAAATATTATAAAATTCTGGATTCAAAATATCTACCACTTTTTTTTTAATGGCAATTTTCATTACATTTATTCGATGAAAGTCTGCCATTAAACAAAGCGAAAATTATTATTAAAAAATTCAGGTATATTTTAATATAAAAGTAAGCTTAGTTTTCAATACTAATCGCTAACATTTGAACTGAAATATCAATATTGATAAAATATTAGGTTTACTTTAGAAATATTTGTAGTGAAACGTGAATGCTGCCTAAAGGTTGCTGTACATTGTAATCGCTAACAAAACGTCAATATATAATGTGAACTTTAAAAATTCATAGTCTTACTTAAAGAGCGACTAAAGTAATGAAAATATGTTACAAGTTTAAAATATACATTTTAATTAAAACCTCGTAGTACTTTCAAGCTAACCATGTTCATCATTAGATAATATTTTAATAACTAAATTTGTTTATTTATACAAATACGCCACTTTGTTTTGAAAATGAGAGAGCCAATAATTACTAGAGTTGAAAGTAGAAGTAGCAGTAGCAGTTTCTTGGATTGAATTTAATTAGAGGAAATATATATTATTATTAACTGCAGTTCCATTTATTTTATGACATGATTCTGTTCACATCCGTCACTTTTCATGGGTACAAGGAAATATTTAACTGCCGTACTTTAAATTTTATTACATCACTTTTCTCAAGTTTTCAGGATTTATTTCCAGGATATTGAACCATAAACTGGGGATATTGTAAGATAGGGTGTCGTTAAATATAATCGATTCAATCCAAGAAACTGCTACTGCTACTGCTACTTCTACTTTCAACTCTAGTGATTATTGGCTCGCTCATTTTTAAAACAAAGTGACGTATTTGTATAAATAAACAACATTTAGTTATTAAAATATTCTCTGATGATGAGCTTGGTTAGCTTGAAAGTACTAAGAAGTTTTAAATAAAATGTATATTTTAAACTTGTAACATCTTTTTGATTACTTTAGTTGCTCTTTAAGTAAGACTGTGAATTTTTAAAGTTCACATTATATATTTTATGTTGAATCAAGGTGAAAAATTGCATTTCGTCTTATGATTTTATTTTATTTTATTTATTAAAACGTCAATATTGTAAGAATACTTACTCTATGTCGGAAATATTATTAATAGTTAAATCACAAAATATTTTTTAAAGCACTGCACAAATATGTAAAACTGTAAGTTCAAACATTTGACTGAAAGTATATTTTATTTTATCTCATAGAAGCTAATAAAATATGTAAATTTTATTAACTTAAGCGAAAATTTTGCACATTAGGAAAAAAATTAATGTAACGGATAATGAATTCAAAGGCATTTAATCATCTGTTTTACTGTTGACTTCAGCCATACGTTTTCACACTTTCACATGTATAATATTATTAGAATTACTGCAGGGAGATAGTAACAAATCTAATGGTTAAGGCAAAATAATACTAAATGAAAAGACGTGTTCTCTTAACCGCTTCAGGGCGGTGGAATATATTATGTCCCACCTAATTTTAATCAAGATTTGCACGAGAAACATGTAAGTACACGTTTATTTTATAACTTTGGTGGAAAGAAGTTGTAAAAAAGCTTTTCCTTTTTTTTTTTTTTTTTTTTTTTTTTTTTTTTTTGTATATTCCAGTGTGAAATCAACATTAAGGAAACCCAATTATTTGACCCTGAAAGGGTTAATGGGACACTTCACCTCGAACAAGTCAAATAACAATTTCATGATTCCATGAATAACGATCGCCTTCATATCATAAAGAGTTCAGAATATTCAATATTTAATACCAGAAAAATAAACTGAGAAGTACATGTGTCCAATCCAAACCGAGTAAGCTTTGCGGAAATACGTGCTGCACTTAGTTTTAGCCGAAAACACTTCAGAAAGTACTTTAGAATACTGTTCTTAAAAAAAAAAAAATAAAAACATTTTTTTTTCTCCTTTACTCTCAATTAATGTATTTACCCCCCCCCCCCCCCCCAAAAAAAAAAAAAAAAAAAAAGATCACGACTCACTGCAGTACAGTATCCATTCAATATAAATTAGGATATTGAATTAAAAAAAATAAAATTTAAGAAAACGTTGCGCGCACCATTAAACCTTGCATAAAACTGACAAAGCTGACTGGCTCGCAGTAGAACAAAGAGTTTGGCGACAGACTGTAGCCGCTCTGTTAACACGTTCGCTACCAAAACTGAGATACTGCATCTGTTCATACATGTCAAGATCATACATGCAATTTAGTACTTTTAAATTATTTTCTGTTTTATTATTCAAGTACTATATATATGACGAATTACTTTTAGCAACAAATAAATTCACACGAGTATGCTCGTTGTTGGCATATGAAACATTGCAGGTATTTTCTACGGCAGTGCTCATAATCGGTGATTTAGATAAGGCGATCAATAACGAGTTATCTCGTAGCTGGCAAGGAAACCCAGTTTGCCAACTACGAGTATTCTCGTAGATGACAGCAAACGTGTTAAACACCACTTCTCTTTTCGACCTCCACCTGAGCATATCTGCATTTGTCGACATTCACCGGTGATATACACAAGAATATAATCAAATATTCGGTCTTTCACCGACGTTCTCGGTATGTGTCGACATTCAACGGTGAAAGTCGACATTCTCCAATTTCGGTCTTTCATAGTAACATATACATAATTTGTTTGATACCAGTAAAAAATAAAAGTAATATTTGCTTTCTTTAATTATACCATTTTCGTGATTATTTAAGTAAAGATAACTTTTTAACCCCTTCGGGACGGGAGCCTTTTACGAACATTTTAATCTTTTGTCACCGTTTTTTAAAAACAGAAATTTGTGTCTTCTTGAATCGAGAAAATGCGCTGATTAAATAAGGCAAATTTTACTGGTGAGAAAAAACAAGGATTCTGAGCGTATACGTGCCGCTCGTCCCCAAGGGGTTAAAGAAAAAGTAGTGCCCATCGAATAAAATTTGTGTAAGAGCGTCTTCGGCCATTTTAAATTTAAATGAATTTTTCTAAAATATCGTTTTATTTGATATTTATTTATTTATTTTTGCCTTTAACCCCCCCCCCCCTTGGAGTCTTATCAAATAACAAAAAAGACTCGAATTTAAAAGTACCAATATTATATTTATTTGTTAATGGTGATAAAAAATATTGCATGCATCGTCTGACGGTCTGAAGGGGCAATCAATAGGCCTGAAGGGTTAAACTTATAGTGTAACAGTTGTAAACAGATAGTGTGGCATGACAAGATTACTACTTTGCAATAAGTTTGTAGTATTTTTGACAAGAGAAAACTAAATTTTCTACTAGCTTGCAAAGAATTTGCAGTACTTTAGTCATGACAGAACTAAATTTTCTACTTGCTTGCCTTTAATTTGCAATAAATTTGATGCAGTAAGAATTTAACTTGCGCCATAAGTTAGGTTCAAAGTGTGGTGACTTCGGCGTTTGCGTATCCTTGCTGCAGTCTTGTTATGAACTTTCAGTCTTGCCATGCTGAACTTGTTGCAACTTTGCAAGTTTTCAAAGGAAGACCGCTGTAAATTTTCTGTAAACTAAAATTGCTATGTGGGTTAGCTTTTAAAATTTGTATTCATAAAGTAAATTAAAAAAACCATACATGTTCTCAAATTATCACTGAAGGGATAATTTGAGACCACCTATTAATACATTTTTAGAAAATAAATTAAGTTATAAATTTAAATGAGGGAATGATAACGTCAACTTAACATTTGCCCAATCTGTCTATTAAATTATTCCTTACACTATTTCTCCAGGATGGCTGAAAATTGTTTTACAGACAGTTAAGGCCCATGTGCTCATTACATGTGCAATGTTTCAGTCTACAGTAATACCACCTGTCTCAAATATCCAGAATTATTAATGAGTGGGGGAATGATTGGAAAAAGGAGTTGCAAACTTTTTTGCCAAATAAAAAATTACATGTGTAGACCAAAAAAAAATAATGTAATACATAGAAATAATACTTTATGTGTTCATATTAAAAGACAGAAGTCAGACAAAAAAGTATATAAATTGTTTCAGTAAGCAATGATATTTTTTATATTTTTGGGTGGTAGTACCGTAATTTCCGGCGTATAATCCGCGGATCAAACAATTCTGTTTGGACCCAGAAATTTTGTTTAGGAATTAAAGCTAAATATTTACCGCTATCTAATAAATTACATTTTATTTTTAAAAAATTCTGGGTCGAAAAATGATTGTTTGATCCGCGGATTACACGCCGGAAATTACGGTAGTTGCATGTGGGGAATGATATTTTATAGGTTTAAAAATTTATTTTAAATATATGTTTTATATTAATGCTTCAGTTTTATGAGCTAATATAATAAAACCATGTCTAAACTACATGTTAAAAAAATACATTAGGTTTTTCTATTGAAAAAATTTAAATATTATCCAGTTTCATCATTATGGCCTATTTGCGTTGAATCACCCATATATTTAAATACTGAAAAATAATAATCATACACCAGAAATATATTTAGCAGTAATACATGTAATGATGAAATGTTTTATTTTAATCAGAAATTTATCAGCTTAATTTTAAATGAATGAAAAGTTCCTTTGAAAACAATCATTCTTTATTGAAGTTTTTTAAACGTTGACTTTTTATAACGGGATTATTCCGCATAGTAATATGCTTTCAAATATGCATACATCTTAAAACAATTTTGAAAAAATAATGGCATACTGAATCAATCCAGTTTCGAAAGGAAGATGCTAAATTTAGAAATACACAAAAACATTCCAAAAAGAATAGTGTGGTAATTTTCATGCTATTAATTTAAAATATTTAAGAAGAAACGGAAAACCCTATATGAATCTTGGAAGAAAATGTACACACGTATATCTATATTATAAAGCAAAAACATGTTTGTGAGTGACTGTGACAACCTGACCGATAAATTTCGCTTTTACTGCAATTTTTTTTAATTCTAAACATCGCACAATTTAAATTTTTACGTTGTCGAATAGGGGGAATTTTTTTCTTCTTTCATATGCAATTTGTTTGACAACTGTATCTCGATTTACAGATTTTTATATTTTAACAGATAGATGTATTTTTTTACATCTATCTCCATCGCGTGAAGCCCGATTACGAAAGACTATCTCGTTTGTATATACAATACATATAGTTCGGCATTTATTTACAGCTACTATTACATATCGAAATTAAAACTTCGTTAATAAATAAATAAAATATTATAAATAAAACACAAATTTAACAGACATGTAATTGAACTATGCATTTATAATAATGAAATCATCAAAATCAAAAAGTCTGCTGTAACAAATACGAAAGTATTGCTTTTAATAAATTCCAAAAACTGATTTCAAAACTGATAAATTTCAAACTCTTCTTACTGAAAATTCCAAAATTTGTGCATTTCCATCAATATATATTAGGATTCACAAATTTATTAATGGTACTTAGGATGAACTTATTTTCTTCTAAGACAATATATCGATTTGATATATACTATTTTGGCCTGATTATAAAAATATTTACTTGTAACTTTTTTTACGTTTTAACTAAACTCATGTTCATAAATTAAAGATAATGACCGCACAATTTCCATTTTAGATGTTACGTCGAATAGCTACAGAAATGATTGAAGAATCGTCCTTGCACTTCAGGGATGTAGAATATGTTTGACGTCGTATTCCTCAGTGGTGAATCGTGGGAACAATTAGGGGACCAAAAATAAACTGAATAAAAAATAAATATGCACGATCACCCTGCAACAGAACATACTCGAAATGGTCTGTCACACAGGCAAATGACTATGAGGGGCCCTGTGCAACATTCATATGCATCTTTGTAAGAATAGAACGCATATTCGGGAAAATATAAGTTTCTGTTAAAAAAAAACTTTTAACCAAACTTTTCCTTACCATATATCTTTTCCTACCAAATTTGACGCCACTTTTCTAAAACGTGATAAAGTGCAATAAGAACATTATACTGCATTTAAAAAATAAATATAATAAATATTTGAGGAGATACGAGCATTTATATGAAATATTTTTTTTACTGCGCATGAGCGAACGATATCGAAAATTTATTTTTTTTTAATTTGCTAATAAATCATATAGAACAACTTATATAAAAACGACAGAGAAATATCGTGAAAATTCAGAAATATATCGGTGATACAGTAAGCTAATTGACAATTTGTAGAACATCACTTATCATCCAAATACTTTTAGAAAGCAACTAAAAGCCAGCTCATTATACCACCAATTATTTTTCTGCAATTTTTGCGATATTCGACTGTACTTTTTATATGAGTTGCCTTATATAGTCTGTCTGCAAAATTATAAAATGTTCTAGTATCGTTCGCACATGCGTAGTTTAAAATAATTTCATGCAACACACTTGTTATACTTGACCGCCAGCATCTTAGTTTTCCGTCGATATTGTTCACATTGCTAGGTATATCCACGCTTTGAACAATTTATAAATCTAGAAATTTCAGTAACGGGCTTATTTTTTCGTTTCAACTTAAAAATCTCTATTTTTTTTTTCTTTTGTGAATTTCGTAGCTTTCGGCATCTTAAATACCCAGCGGAAATTGAATATTCGCTGTTATACTGCTCAGGAAAAATGATTGTTTGTTTGCAATCAGTACAGCATTTGTTAAAGTTTACATAATGTGCCTAAATTTTGAGACAGTACTTTTTTAACAAAAAAAAAGGGCGTATTTTTTAAATAAATATTGCTGATGTAGCCATTCTAATATTTTTACTATGTTTCATTTTAATTATATATTAAATATTTATTGTGAAATTATTCAATATATATCTCTTTCCAATTTCATTATTATATTTTAGTGTGTACCTAAACTTTTGAGACAGACTGCATTGGGTCCACATAGTCATTTTCTTACAGTGACAGACCATTTCGAGTAGTTTATGTTACAGGATGATAGCAAATATTATTTTTATTTAATTTATCCTCCCCCCCCCCCCTACCAATTGCCTTTGTGACTTAATATTAACTGTAAAATATGGGACAAATATGTTCTTTCCATCCCTGAAGTTCAAGGACGATTCGTCAAACATTTCATAAGGTATTTGACAAAACAGCTAATATCGAAAGTGTCTCGTCATTATCCTTAATATATGAGTATGAGGTTATTTAACAACAATTTTTATAGTTACAATAGATTCAGAAGTGTTTAATTCAATACTTCCAATTAGTTATTTTAATTTTCATCACTATGTGCATAAAAAAATCATGTCGATAGATTTTTAACCTTTCGAAGTTAGGTAGAGAATTCTCTGTCCACGATCTCTGATATTAGTTATTAGAAAAGCCTAAATAATGATTGATAAATTCTAGCCCTTTTTAAAAGAAAATAATGAGATGTGACATATTTAAACAGCAGAGAATATTTAGTTATGTGACACTACTCTAGCACAAATATTTTTAAAAGTAGAATGATAGTTCCTGTTTCTACTGTTTTCGAACCTCCGAGGAATATCTGACCTATTTGAACTTTTTAAACACAGGAAATGAATGTCGCTTTTCATCAAACCGAGTAGTAAATAAGATTAAGTCACTAGGGAAAAATACTTTGAAACCCCTTGAAGTCAATTTTAAAGCCTGCGTAGTATCTGTTGCAAAAATTAGCCAGGAATCTTCGGAAATATTGAAATTTAAAATCATTATTTAATTAATTTTTCTCTTTATCGCCTCCTTAATAATCACATTAAGATAAGAAACACATTTTAAAATCAGACATTATGTAAGTAGTTGAATTTTTTTTTTTTTTTTTTTTTTTTTTTTTTTTTTTTTTTTGTATTTTTGATTTCTATGTCTGTTAGCTGAATAAACTAAAATTAATGCAAAATAATTAAAATTTCTAAAATTTCTAAATATACATTATAGAGAAATTCAATGAAGAAACAAATTATAATGATAAATCATTTTATAATACATTCTTATAAAATATAACAGGAACTAATCTTTTTTATACATCATTTACAAAGTAATTCGATTTCCAGCTTAATATAAATAATTGCGTCATGTTGATCTATATTTTCCCCTCAACATCACGCATTGTTTTATATCGAAATTATATGAAATAGAAAAAAAGATTCTGATTTGATATTCTAAAGTTTCATTAAATATTAGTGTTGTGCAGGGAGAAAAAGTTGACGTAGGAAAAAAACTGTTGTCTTGGCGAACGACATTCCACATATTTTTTCTATATTTTTCAAAAAAGAAAAAAGAAAAGAAAATTATCACCTTTAATAAATATCAAGGTTTTCAAAATTATGAGCAGAACCCTAGTTTTAAAAACAAATCATCAGTATGGCAATTTCTCATAAATGATTAGACATTTAGAATGTATCCCTTGCAAATATACTAACATTAAAACAGATTTTATATAAGAGTGACAATAATCATATTTTCAAAACACTTAAAAATTAACAATAGGTTATTTTTAAAACACAATTTAATGAAATACAGGGTGTCCAGCGAATAAGACCCTGATTTCAAAATTAAATATCTCAAAAACAAAGATCAATAGAATTACGCGGTAAACGGTTTGATTATTAGTTAAGCTGTAAAAATGTTATACAGAAGTTTCAAAATTTAGTTCTAAAAGCTGTTAACAGATGGCGCTGTAATCTCAATGCCTATAAATTGTGTTTGGAAGTCCAGAGCACTAGCGTCTCATTCCTAGATGATTCCCTATGAAAAGACGAAAAGTGGGACGTTCTTTTCTTAGTGCAGAAGCGAAGCCATGTGTTGACAGAATTGAGATGTGTTTCAAACTTTGTTATAAGCTATTTCGGTCTGGATACCAGTATCTCTGTGGTTTGTCTTTCTCTCCTAATTGGTAGATCGTAAAATCGAATCCAAGCAGAGGAGGATTTGAAAAAATTTGAAATCTTTATTTTTTAATATTTATTTATATTGCGAAAAAAAGTTTGAATAAAAAAAAAATCCAACGTTTCTAGTTTTAAAATTTAATTAAGCTAAATGAAACACCTTTTTTTAAATCATTGGGCATTTATCATAATGATTCATAAATAATTTTTTTAAATTGTTGAAAATAGTTTCAATGAAAAAATACAAAGTTTCTATTTTTAAAAACTTAAATTAAAAAAATCATTTTAATTAAAAAACTCATTTTCATTTTTTTTATCATTGAGCACAGAAGTGTGGTGCAGCTTCTAGCGATATAATACGAAGTTTTGGAAAGGAGTGCGGCCTCCAAAATACTTTTGCTTCGACGTTGATGATATGACTCATCATCAATTCTTTTTAAAAAAGAAATAATTTAACGCATAATTTCTATCCCTAAAGCTTTGTTTACAAAGAAAAGAAATATATGTGTTGTGCTAAAACCAAAATATTATGCCGTGATTTAAAACTATAAATGAAAAGTGCAAAATTACTTTTTTGTTTATAATAATTCAGGTATAAACAATAATACCAAAATATTATGTCGTGATTTAAAAATATAAAAAATAAATAAAAAGTACAAAATTATTTTTCTAAATATATGCATTTTGATTTTAATAATTATACTAGCTGGCTTCGCCCGCTAGCGGGCCCCTCCTTTTCATGAACCCCTCCTTTTTTATAAAATCTCGAAAGAACGAACCCCTCCTTTTTATGAACCTCTAATAATATGAAATCTCGAAGTGAAAGAACCTCGAAGCGGGTCCCCGCTGCCTACGGCACCGTATGGAAGGCGTGCTGCGCACGCACTGCAAACTCTTTTAAAAAAGACTTTCGCTATGACGAAAGTCGACCCTGGTCCTCGCTGCCTACGGCACCGTAATGCAGTCGTGCTGCGCACGCACTGCAAAGTCTCTTTAAAAAGCCTATCGCGCTCGACCGAAAATCGAACCGGGTCCCCGCTGCCAATGGCATCGTGTAGTAGGCGTGCTGCGCACGCCTGCAAAATCTTGTAAAAAAGGCAATCTTGCTCGAACGAACCTCCAACTGGGTCCCCGCTGCCTACGGCATCGTACAGCAAGCATGCTGCGCACGCGCTGCAAACTCTTTAAAAAAGCGTATCGCGCTCTAAAGAAAGTCGGACCCGGTCCCCGCTGTCTTCGGCATCGTATAGCAGGCGTTCTGCGCACGCACTGCAAACCACCAGGGAGCGCACTCTATTCATAACAAAACTGCATCGGAATGAAAGTCCGTAAAACAACGTATCAGTAGATATGTTAAACAGATCGCCTTGTTAGATTGCCTAATTTTAACAAAATAGCGTTATGTTAGTTCCGTATTCCACCACCAGGGAGCGCACTCTATTCATAACAAAACTTTACCGGAAGGAAAGTCCGTTAAACAACCTATCAGTAGATATTTTAAAAAGATCGCCTTGTTAGATTGCTTAATTTTAACAAAATCGCGTTATGTTAGTTCCATATTTCACCACCAGGGAGCGCACTCTATTCTTAATAAAAACATATCTGAACGAAATGCCTCCACGCACCCTTTCCGTAGGTACATGCGTCGGGATTGTGGCGATCTTGACCAAGAACTCTGTTAGTTCCACATTCCACCACCAGGGAGCGCAATCTATTCATAACAAAACTGTGTCGGAAGAAAAGTCCGTTAAACAACCTATCAGTAGATATGTTACTCGAGGTGGTGGCGGTCTCAAGCAAGAATTTAAGATATTTTCAGAAATTACTATTCGGAAATGGTGGTAACTAAACTTGTGACATTTTTATATTTAATAAGTAGCATATATATCAATGTGTTGTGAACAATCTTAAAGTTTCAAGCAGATCGCCTTGTTATATTTCCTAAATTTAACAAGATCGCGTTATGTTAGTTCCACATTCGACCCAGGGAGCGCACTGTATTCATAACAGAACTGGAGCGGAAAGAAAGTCCGCTAAACAACCTATCAGTAGATATGTTACTCGAGGTGGTGGCGGTCTTAAGCAAGAATTCAAGATATTTGCACAAATTACTATCCGGAAATAGTGGTAACTAAACTTTTGACATTTTTATGTTTAATAAGTAGCATATATCTCAATGTGTTATGAACTATCCTAAAGTTTCAAGGCAGATCTACTTGTTATTTTTCCTAATTTTAACAAAATTGCGTTACGTTAGTTCCGCATTCCACCGCCAGGGAGCGCACTCTATTCGTACCAAAAGCGTATCTGAAAGAAACTCCTTCACGCAACCTTTCCGTAGATACATGAGTCGTAATGGTGGCGTTATTAACCAAGAATTCTGTTAGTTCCGCATTCCACCACCAGGGAGCGCACTCTATTCATAACAAAAGTGTATCTGAACGAAACTGTGTTAAAAAACCTATCAGTGGATATGTTACTGGAGTTGGTGGCGGTCTTAAGCTAGAAATTAAGAAACTTGCTAAAATTACTCTTCGAAAATAGTGGTAACTAAAAATTTGACATTGTTATATTTAATAAGTAGCATATATCTGAGGACTCTCTCAAGAAACGGTATCTAAAAAGGTCATAAAAGCTAATTTTTTAAAAAAGAAATTGAGCGCCCCTCCCTGTCTGTCTAAAAAGGATCCAAAACGCACCTCATTGCCCACTACACATACAGATTCATTAAATAATAATTAATATCGCAACCTATAAATAAGCTATCACGCACAGAAATTATCCGATAACGGGCGAAGCACGCAGGTCTTTGTCACAATAATATCTGTAATGCGAACTAACTGTGATATTTAATCAAATGTATTTCCCGCCAAACAGATTAATTAAATAATATTTAATATCTCACCTTCTAATTAACCAATCTCTTTGAACTGGGTATGTATGAAATCTGCGACAGATTTCCCGTCCGGTTGTCAAAAAATTTTATCAAAAAATTTAAAATTTAAAAAGTTTAAATTTCGTATTATATTATCCTACTATCCAAAACCGCAAAACACCATGATGTCTACTGCTGCTTCTCGGAAAAATGAAATCTCTTTTCATTGTCTTTTGAAATAAAGAAATTAAATTTTTATGGATCGATTTTTAGTGGATTTTTTACGTTCTACATATTGCACAAACATGAAATTTATACCAAAATAAAGTAGATTTTTTTCCGCGTCTTTCTATACCTTTTACGAATATCTCGGACCATTAGTTCGGGAGATTCGAATTGGCTTTTTAAATGTCCACTACATTTTCAGAGTCTGGGCAACAGCTAGCCTCGTAAAATAAAATCGGGGTTCCGGTTTCTTGAATTCTCCAATGATACTGCTCCGAAGCGAGCCTCGACGAAGGGTCCCATTGTACCCAGACTGCTGCTTTTGGATAAAAAAGATTCATTTTTCCTTCGACAATGAGTCGTTAATTAGCTAATTGCGTCCGTAATTACGGCGGGATTTTCTCGAAACCACAAAGAACGTTTGTCCGAGAAAACGGCGGTGCGAATCGACATATTATAAGACCCTCTGCGTCGCCCGTGAGCGAAGTAATTCCGGCCTCAAGGGCGAATGTTACACATATACAGACAGACGTTTACGGACATTAATAGTAATGATGGCATTAAAAATTGAATTTAATAAAATATTTTAATAAGTTCTTATATAATGATTTCCAAAGTTTTTATTGAAAATTCTATTAATTGAAACTCTCTAAAATTAAAGCTGGTGCAATAATTCTGTGACCAGATGTCTCCACTTCTGCACATCACCCCAACGAAAAAATGGACTTTCCCACTTTTCGTCCTTCCATAGAGAACCATCTAGGAATGTGACGCTAGTGCTCTGGACTTCGAAGCACAATTTATAGGCCTTGCGATTACAGCGCCATCTGTTAACGGTTTTTGCAACTAAATTTTGAAACTTCTGTATAACATTTTTACAGTTTAGCTAATAAACAAACCGTTTACCGCATAATTCTATTCATCTTTGTTTCTGATATATTTAAATTTGAAATCAGGGTCTTATTCGCTGGACACCCTGTATAATGAATTGTAAATTTAATCTCTGAAAGGACATGTCCCTTCAATTAAAAATGTGTTTCTCAATTTAATTTTTTATTTTAAGACAATCTTTTAAAATTTCTGTATTTGGAAATCAGTTATATAAGCGGAACTTTTCTGGGAAAAAGTTTCAGGACTCTATTAAGAAATTTTTGCTTATTCCGACGACGAAAATAGCAACCTTTTCAGTTAATGTCCTAAAGTCAATCAGGTACAAATGCTTAAGGGTTAGAAAATATTTAAATATCCGGAAATAAAAAATTACAAGGTGTTTCAGAAAAATGTTTACACAAAAAAATGTTACTCTACTAAACAGGTAACGCGACTGAGTTATGTACTACAGTGTAAAAAAATCTATGAAGTTACACAGAAAAAAAATCAGTTATATTTCTAATAATTTTCTTGGAAACTGAGATGCCTAGAACTTTTTATGTAACTGCAGCAAAAAAAAAAAAATCATGTAATTATCCACGGTTACCGATAAAATTTTAGTAAGCATACAGATTTCTGTAGCTTTACGAAAATTAATTTTGTAGATTTACATTTTTTTTTTTTTTTTTTTTTTTTTACAATGTGCAGATAAAACTTTAATAAGCTTACAGTTTAGTAACAGATTTCTACAGCTTTTACAAAAACTTGTTTCGTAGATTTACATCTTTTCTTTAGAGTGAGTGATGAGTTTGGGCTTTTCTTTTGGAACCGAGCCCGATACCGAAAGTACGCAAAAGAAAATTATTAATCAAATCTTAAAAATTGCTTCTAGATTAATTTTCTCATTTAAAAATATCTTTTTACATAGAAATAACTATTAATTCGAAAATACTCTCCTATGATGACGTTCGAGATTTTCATGACTCTGAAAATCTATTTAAAATAGCAAATTTGTTATTATATCCAAACAGTGACAGGCATCTACAAAAATCACAATTCTTATTCCTTTAAAATATCATTGCGCAACTAAGTCAGAACGACATGAGTTCTATTTTCCAGTAATTCTGAAAAAGGTCTTCAAACAGAAAGGGAGGCTAGGCAAGGAATATCCCAAGACTTCTTTATATTTGTAACACTGACGTTGCAAAGCTTCAGAATCAGATAGAATATTTCTCTTCATAGCCCACCAATAATAATTTAATTTCCTTTCAAACTGATTTTTAGAATATTGTAAAAAACTTTAAGAAACTTAAAATACATTCATATTTCTGAAATAGCAACTGAAGGTTTTTTTCCCCTTTTTTCAATCTGTTAATAAATAAAATTTTACTTTGAGCCCGAGCCTGAAGAGTGCATAACAATCGAGCCAGAGCTCATTTCGGCCCGTTCTGAGTCCGTCTCATCTGTATAGTATGGACTAAAAGAATAATGTAAGAGCATACCATATGTGGTACTTAAAAATGTACTTCTATCCCCAGTACAATTGAAGATTCTATTCACTACGCAACATCGACTTGTTTCTGGTACATAAATATGCTTTAAACAATTTCTCGTTAAAAGAAAGAAAACATTTACTATTTATATGTTTATTTTACAATTACAATATTTATATACGTTACTAAACTTCATTATGCATATGATTGTATTTCTTATATTAATGAAAGGAATACAAACTGATATTTTGACCAGAATTACCATAGTTGAAGAATTTATCAATTTTAAAACTGCAAATTATAAACATACTCAAAACTAGTTTAATTTTCAATCTGTTGTTCTCCAATAAATTATCTACTACAGTTTTAAATAAATAAAATTAATAATTAAAAAAAAAAAAACCGAATCGCGTGTTTGTTTAAAATAGCGTTAATGCAGAGCTGCCAAGTCTCCGGCTTTTTGGATACCAGTATTTTAATAGAGAAAATGCTCATTTGTGTAATTAGAACTTTATTGCGATTTAAAATAACGACATTTTCTCTAAGATAATAGTGGTGTGCAAAAAGCCGGAGACTTGGCAACTCTGGTTAATGTGTTTTTATCACTTTACGGACATTAATTTTAAAAACTTTAACTTAAATTTTATCTATAAAACAATTCTCATTTACAAAAGTGAAGATCAAAGGGTCCACTTCACTTCGCGAAACTCCCCGATCGCGAAACCCCATGTTAACCTACGGGGAAATTTAAAAGGGAGATTACTCATTACTTAAGTAATGACCCACTTTTTACAAAATGATTTTTTATTTTTTAAATATTAAACGTAGAATAAAGTATTATATATCATTTGATTCGTTATACCATCAATTATCAAAATAAAATTGCCACATAAGTGTAATATATAAGAAATTTTCAAAATGATTGATTATAATCATGAAAAAATAATGGGTCAAGGCTCCCCAGATATGGGAGGGTTGACCCACTTTGTTTTATATTGAAATATTTGTGCAGAGAAATAAAATCAGTTTTAAAAAAGCAAAATAACTTTATGCTATAGGGTAATTCCAGGATTTACGCCGCACATTTTTTTAAATTTGTGTATAAAGTCCCATGGTGGACATAAAATAAAAAGAATCATGCTGTGCTATTTAATGTTAAATATACAACGCGTGTACTGTGACAAAAAAATTCAAAACAAATTATTAATATTTTTTAACAATTTTTTTCTAAAACATTACACTGCGGCGAATCACCCGTACATTCAGGCTGAGAAGCCGCACTTGTGCGGTAGTTATGACGCGCTTGTAATAAGAACAGACAAAATTATGAATAAAAATATTTTAAAAAATATTCATATCTGGACCATAATTAACGTTGTAATGACAAAATGAAACTAAATTAGTACAATGAAACGTATTAGTAGATTCAAATTAATAATTGTTGCTTACTTTCACTATTAAAATTATCGACTTATTTTTTTACATTAAATTTTAATTATTATTTCAGCAACAACGTAACAACAATGTATTAGAAAGGGAAAAGCAAAAAAGTAAAATTGTGTTTACATAATTTATTTGTTAGCCCTTTCGGGACCAGTGGTTTTTACACAAATTTTATTCGGTTGGTACCACTTTTTTTAAAAGAAATTACCTTTACTTAAATAGTCATGAAAATGCTCTAATTAAACAAAGCAAATATTACTTTTCATTTTTACTGGTTACAAATTTTGTAAGCTCTTTATGAAGGTGCTTATATGCATCTATGGACCCGAATGGGCTAAGAAACCTGTTTTTTCGACTACAATCTACAGAAAGAGTGTCGAAAAAGTACAGTCTTTATGTAACTACAT
Organism: Maratus speciosus; assembly: GCA_963932465.1. Lineage (NCBI taxonomy): Eukaryota > Metazoa > Arthropoda > Arachnida > Araneae > Salticidae > Maratus > Maratus speciosus. Next base: position 340,998,503 of record OZ010787.1, on the reverse strand, counting down.
TTAAACACATGATGCAACGAAGCCAATTACACTTCCTCTTTTTTGCAGTAGTTTGCAAAGTACGTCTGCATTACGCGTAATCCATTTTTTCATTATTATCATCTTGACTTGCATCTTTCTTGCCCTTCTTATTTTTGATTTTCCATTTTTTGGACTTTGGTTTTAGTAAACTTGATAACATGCCTAACATGGTTAGTCTGTGCAAAAAGAAAAGGAAAAGTTAATAACACTTAATCATCCCGTACAAAAGAAACTGCGGCATGTACACCAGAATAGCAGTGCGGCATGTATCTCATTTTGCATGGTGCAGACGTCGTCCATCACAATTACCTGCCATCGCTAAGGGGAATCGCGTAATCATACACACAGTACTCTATACAAACGCTACACTTAGTTTTGACTAAGAAATCATGCATGAATTTAGTAATTAGTGTATGAAAAGTATTTAAACATAACGTGTTTGAAAGTTTGGACAGTTAAATCATGCACTTACGTCAAATTAAGGATTGTACTTCTACAAGTAAACATCGAAATGGGATTCACGCTATACACTGGTTAAAATAATCTCATTATACTGTGCGCTTGACGGCCATCTATCGATAATTACAAGAAATACAACGGGGTGCGGCATCTACCCCGTATGCGGCGACACTCCCGGAGTTACCCTATGCTTTAATTATTACAAAAATATATCTTTGAAAATAGGGTCAGGTGAGGGAAAGTGGGAATAAAATCAAGTTTTTTTAGAGAAGGTCCTAAACCCGAACTATTAGATTTATTTTAATGAAATTTTGATGCATTTTATATACATTGGATTCATATAGATTAAACATGAAGCATAATCATTAAATTTTGTTCAATTGTTTTCTCCCAGTGATACATTTAAAAGAGTATGTTTTGATACCCTCACTTTACCCCATGGTGGGGTAAAGTGGAGGTAGATCCAAAATTAGTGTGTATTTAAGTAAAAATATGTAAATATTTTGAAATAAGAATACACTGAAATAAATGTATCTTAATTATATTTAAATGTATAAATGCACAAAATTTTTTTTTTACATATTTAGTTTAAGGCATAATGTCCACTGCTATTAAAATTAGGTTCACTTAGTATGCAGCATATATTGCTGAACCCTACACAATCTTTATCGCCAATAGCAGGAAAAGTGTAATAGTTCCCAGCAGTGTGATTATGACAGTTCTGTGCCATCTGCGTTCCTGCATGTGGAGTGTGGAGGTCTGTGGAGTGAAGTGGAGGCCCGTGGAGTGGTGCACTGATAAGAGTCGATGGTGGAGGAAACCCATTTCGGTGGAGGAGATAAGAGGGAGGCGTGCTAGAGTATGCTGTAGGGAAACTGATAAGAACTTGTATTATAGTACCAGGGTATTTTATTTATTTTCGATTTTTATTTTGAGGAGATAGAAATTTATCGAGGAAATATTTTTATTTTTAGGTGTTAGAATTATTTTTCGAACTGAATTTTATTTTCAGGTGTTAGAAAATTTTTCGAATTTTATTTTCGAATTTTATTTTCAAGTCTTAGAAAATTTATTTTACGAATTTTATTTTAACGGAACTTTATTTTTATTTTACGAATTTTATTTTTCGAACTTAATTTTATTTTCAGGTGTTAGAAAATTTATTTTACGAATTAAATTTTAGAGATGTTAGAATTATTTTATGAATATTTTATTTTCAGGAGATAGAAAATTTTTTCGAATTTTATTTTCAGATGTTAGAGAATAACTTTATTTTTCGAACTTAATTTTATTTTGAAATCTTAATTTGACTAGTTAGAAAATTTATTTTAACGAAGTTTTATTTTCGAATTTTAATTTTTAGGTGTTAGAATTATTTTAGGAATTTTTATTTTCAAGTCTCAGAAAATTTCTATTTCTTTTTCGAAGTTAATTTATTTTTCGAATTTTAATTTAGCGAAGAAATTTCTGGGAACTTAATTTATTTTTCAGGAAACTGTTTTATATTTTGAAAACTTGTATTTATTTAATTATTTATTTTATTTATTTATTTTTTTTTTGCGCGAGGTATGAATTTTGTGAGTAATTTTTTTTTTCTTTTAAAAATACCTAGCGATAGATTCTTTTTTTATTTTGCGAACTTTATTTTTATTTTAGAGGAAATAGAATTTTTTGAGAAGAATTGCTATTTTATTTATTTAACGGATTCGAAAATTCGCGGGAAAGAATTTTATTCTTTATATTTTGGGAACTTATTTCAAGATCTTAATTAAGAGGAAATATTTTTGTTTTCGAACTTAATGTATTTTTCAGGAAAATAATATCTTATTTTGAGAACTTTTATGTACTATTTTTCGTATATAATAGATGTGTGTTAGAAAATTGGGAGGATATGTCTTAGAATAGACTAATATTTTATTTTGGAATTGCAAAATTATTTGATTTATTATGTTTATAAAATAATATGAAATAAAAGCTTACTTGACTTTCAAGATGAGAAGGTAGATCTTGTCCGTTCATTGATCTTATGGTATAAACGAACTTAACGCGCACAAATTATAAAAATCCTAAAGAAATAATATTACAGCTAAGTAGCAGAAAGATAATGTGACGTGATCTGAATTGCATACACTTATAGACCAGATATCATTTGAGATGCCATTTCTTAAAATACAAATGTTTTATTATAAGAGTATTGCCATATTTTGATAAAAGTCTCTTAGCACCTCGCTAATGAATAGCCTCGTTTCCCTATTTAAGTAATCTCAAACGCGGATTTTATCTCTAACTTCACCCTTTTCGGAGACAGAAAAACTGCACACTTAATGATAACATCTGTTTTTGATATCATTCAATGAAACTCAGAGCAAAGCAACGCGGGTTATCAATTTGCACTGACGACAGTCAGTCTACGCTTCTTGTTTGTGGTATATCACCACAACGCAGGAATGCATTACGCGTTTCAAGTAAATTTATTAAAACTAGAATATTTAAAGTAAATACAGAGGTTTTAAAACTTGCAAATAGTAAAGAACGATGACTATAATTTATTTAAAAGAGAAGGGATTCTAATTTATTTAAAAGAAAGAAAGATCAATCTTTTTTTATTTAAAAGAGAAAAATGAAACGATTCAAAAATAAGATTTCAATTCTTTGAAGAAAAGCTTTTGATAGCTAAATCTTAACGCTTCTTGGCGAAGTTTTATATTCAGATGTATGACTTTCAAGATTTGAGTATTTAACACCATTTTTAAAAGAATTTTGCTTTTTTTCTTATAATAAGTGTAGAAATTTAATGCACATTTATTTTAACGAATAAGTGTACACTGTGGTCGGTGCCTAGAAGTAAAGTCCTATGCCGATTCTTGATGGAATCTTAAACTTTAATGCTCTTGATTATGTGGGTGAAGTATTTACATTTAGATTAAACATGATAACTATAACTGGCCGGCGACATTCCGCCTTGACCCGGTATTCGGTCGAACAGCGACGTTTCAACACGTCTGCTCTCACGAGCAACCAACAGTCAACTCTATCTTTTCACAATAGTTTCTGTAAGTTCAGCAGTTTTGTTCGTTGACTCAGAGGTTGGGGTGGATCATCCCGAGCCTCATCTAAGAATGTGCTAGGCTTTGCAGTACAGAGTTCAAACTCTGTCACCACAATTCGGCCTACCTGACAGGGTTGGGTCCTCCCAGTCACCCATCTACTCTACATACCTGAATGGTACTGGACTACTTTTTCCAGAACGTATAATATACACACAAAAAATTCACAAACAATATATAAAACAAAATAATAGTAAAATCAATCACTAAATACTGCTTTTTTTTAAGTTTTCAGTCCTTGACCAATATTTTTAGAGTTAGAAAAATAATAAAGTTTTTCTGCTTGTCACTTGGAAGCAGTTCTTTTCACAGTTTATTCATAATAGTAATAAAAAAAGATATCAATAACACACAGTTTATAAAAAAAAATGAAAAACACAAAAATCACTTAAAGCATAAATATTTCGTCTTAGACAGTAGAAGTCCAAGGCTTCATGTGATCTGCAGCCGTCGAGGTCGTATTTGGACCCTCATGGTGTCCAACTTTACTCACGTTTTAGCGATCGTTTCTTTTTACTGCAGTAATCTCATAGGGACCAAGAAACTTAGGCTTTAGTTTGGTACCTGTCCCAAACTGTGTTTTTTGAATGGCCACCAAATCACCGAGTTTATAGGTGTTGGCCTTTTTTCGCCTTTTGTTATACGTTTTCACGTTTTCCTGTTGTATTTTTAGTATGTTTTGCTTAGCTATTTCTCTATTCGAATTTCTTTCCAATATGAACGAATTTAATTCCTCATCCTCTAACAGTGTTTTGATTTCTAGATCAGTTTTCTGCCGCAGTTTCGTTCCTGTCAGTAATTCAAAAGGTGTAAATTTTGTACTCCTCGATACGGTACTATTCATGATACGTTGCACGGGCGCGACAAATTTGTACCATTTAGTGGTCTTCTACACTAAGTTTTGCTAAAATTGCGACAAGAATTCTGTGCATTCTCTCTATTTCACCGTTTCCTCTAGGTATCCCTGTTGTTATGGGAATATGCTCTATGTTCTCTTCCTTACAATATTTCTCAAAATCAGCAGAGGTAAATGCTGGTCCTTTATCGGTTATAATTCGCGATGGATTTCCGAAAATATCATGTTGTCTGGTCAATTTATCGTTGACTTCTTTAGCGGCTGTACTTTTAACGGGGTATAGCCAAACGCATTTGGTAAATGCGTCCACAACAGTAAAAATATGATTATAATTTTTATTTGTAGAAGGCATGGGACCAATGTGATCTATGTGATAGGTCTCGAGGGGCATATTTTGTTTGGGGATCGGGTTTAACAGACCTTCTCCTTTTCCTTGCTTTTTATTGCAAAGTATACACTCTATGCAGCTGGCAATGACACTTTAAATTTGCTTTCTTAATTGGGGTATAAAATAATTTTCTTTTAAAATAATTTCAGTTTTAGCCACTGCGTAATGACCTTTGTTATGAACATCGCGTATTATTTCCTTTTGCATATTTGTAGGAATCATCAGAAGTCCTCTATCATTTTCATATTTGTATACGATGTCGTTTCTAATAAAATATTCTGAACTTTCATTTTTTTCAATTAATTTTTTTATCGCTTGTATGTGTTCGTCTTCTTGTTGTGCATTCTTTATTTTTAATGTTAATTCATCATGCGATCGGGTAACTATTAGAACTGTATTTCTACTCAATGCGTCTACATGTTTCATTTGGGATCCTGATAGGTGGGCAATTTCATAATCAAATTCCTGTAAGAATAGAGCCCATCTGGCTACATTTGGCGTAATGTCTTTTTTGTCCGTTGTCTTTTGAAACGCGGAACAATCTGTCACAATTTTAAATTTCGTGCCTAATAAATAGTTTCGGAATTTTTTAACCGATTCTATTACCGCGAGTGTTTCCAATTCGTAACTCGAGTATTTTGCTTGAGTAGGTGTACTTTTACGTCTCATGTAATGAATAGGATGTAAGTTTTTGTTTTCATCTTCTTGTAGTAGGGCACTACCAAAACCTATGGCGCTTGCATCGGTGTGCAATTCTAGTCTAGCGCCTCGTCGAAATGTATGCAATACTGGGGGGTTAACTAATTTTTCTTTAAGAGTCTCAAAAGCTTGTTTTTCGAGGATTCCAAATTTAAATGTATTTCCCGCTTTTAATAAATCACTTAAAGGTCTCGCTATAGTTGCATAATGTGGGATGTATTTTCTGAAGTAAGAAGTTAAACCTAGAAAACTGTGCAATTGTTTAAGGGTGCGGGGTTCAGGAAAATTCTTTACTGCCAAAGTTTTGGCTTCCGAGGGCCTAGTAGTTCCGTTTTCAATAATATAGCCTAAAAATTCAATTTTCCGTTTAAGGAATTGGCATTTTGCAAAATTAAATTCAAGTCCGTAATCCGATGCAACTTCTAGGACGCGTTTCAGTTTTAAAAGCGCTTCTTCCTCAGTCTTCGCAAGTACTATGACATCGTCTAAGTAAATTAATATTACTTTTTCTTTAATTAACACACAATCTCCAGGAATTATCTTTCTTTTTCGCTAACACTATAGGCGATGCATAATTAGAATTACTCTCCGTTATAATTCCCATTTCCAACCATTCTTGTATTTGTTTGTTTACAAATTCCTGTTCTGGATATGCTAATCTACGCGGTCGTTGCGCAATTGGAATATCATCACTTAATACTATATTTACTTTTAACTCCGTGTCCTTAACCTTGTTTGGCTTATAATTAGTGATCAATTCCGTTAACTCTTTCTTAATAGTGTTGTTTGTAATATGGTTTAGCTCAACTTCCTGAAAATTAATAGAATTAGGTGTCTCAGCTAAATAAATATCTGTGGTTTTCGCTGAGTCTAACTGTGGGATGGAACACTGTTCACTTTCCAACAAACAATTTTTATCAGAGCTTAATTGCATGTTAATTTTTTCACTAAAGTTGCAAGCTGTTTCATTTTGACTAGTTTGTTCCTTTCTCACCAATTCAGCTGTCGCAATCGTTTTTCCTATCGTGGGATTGTTTTGCTTCTCTGACCGCAACATCGCATGAAATTTGGGTGTGACATAGATGACGCGTCTGGTTTTTGTCATGATTGTTTCTTGGGGGTAAGCAGTGACGTAATTCACCCTAACGTCCTTCAATTTTCGTTTCCCTGTAATTTGCAATCCTTTTTCTGACATATTGAAATTTACCTGTTTCAAAAAGTTATTTCCTAAAATTATAGAATGGCTCAATTTTTTTACGACGTATAAATCTGCATTCACTGTGTAACCATCTATTTCAATTTTTACGGTCGTAAATCCTATGGGTGTAATTTGACTACCACCAATACCTGACAAAACCAAGTCATTTTCACGCAATTTAGGGCATCCCAGGGCTGTATAAGTATCGTTGCTACACATATTGACGTCACTTCCTGTATCTATTAAAGCATCCATATTTTTCCCTAAAATCCCCACGCTTTTTATTATTTTATCAACCGGATTTGCGTTATTGCTTACGGCAGCATTTGCATTTTTAGGAGAATCATTTGTACACCGGTCAGACCTGTGGCCAGGTATTTTACACCTCCAGCAGACCGGATTTTCCTTTTTTCGGGGGCAATCCCTAAAACGGTGGGAAAGGTCATTGCAATTGAAACAACGGATTTTTGTATTTAAATTCTTTTGGGGGGTAGGTGTGTAGTTTTTCTCATATGGTACGCGAATAATGTCATTTCGATGGAACGCTCTATTATTTTCACTACCTTGACGTTTTCTAAATTCCGTGTTTGGGGGCTTAATTTCAGTTTTCCGTAAGTTAATTCTGGCGGTTTCAAAATCATCCAATTTATTGGTCAAATATTCTACACTCGTAATTTTTGGCAATTTGTCACAAAAGTGTTCCTTCATTTCTAGGGACAATTTTCGCCTAATCTGGTCAATGATTAAAATATTTTTTAACTCTTCGAACGTTGATATGTGTAATCCCGACAACCATTCATTCAGAAAATTTGCGATTTCAAATGAAAAATCTTTCCTTGACGCTGAATTTTGTTTTCTATGTAAAAAGAATTTTTGCCTGAATTGCTCTGGTGTAAGTTTGAAACGTCTTAAAAGTATTTTCTTTACACAGTCGTAATCACTGGATAGTTCTTCACTTTCACAATTTATGAGACTAACGATATCAAGCGGTAACAGTGCAAACAGATATGTAACCCATTCATCTTTTCCTATCCCAAGACGCTTCGCTTGCCGTTCGAAAAGGGTTAAGTAAATGCTAATTTCTTCCTCATTATTATATCTATTTAGCAATTTTAGAACATCGGAACCCTTTCCGGCGATTGTAGATATCGGATTATGCAATTGGGTATTTTGTGTATTTTCCAATTGTAATTTTTTCAATTCAAATTCACGATTTTCGATTTCTTTTTGTTGCAACAATTTCTCTTTCTCTTCCCTCTCGCTTATAATCCCCGCTAGCAAATTTTTTACTAAATCCTCATTATACCCTTCGGATTTTAAAATTAAATCAGTCAGTTGACTTTTATTAGCACCATCTGGAGGACTTAAACCTAACTCCATTACCGCAGTAACCAGATTGATCTTTTTAGACCTTATTAAGTGTTTCATAATTATATCTAACCAATTAACACATAAAATAAAACATTTCAATATAAATCAATAGTATATAAGCACCCGATAAATCAAATATATCTATATATATAATAATATTAACAGTTTTCTAAAACAGACTTACTTTGTGCCAGATATTTCCACAAAAAAAAATAAATATATATATTTTCTTCACAATATAACAATACAAAAAAAATAATTATTTAACACCTGTTTTATAAAAACTTGCTTCCCTCTAAATATTCTCACAGAATATATATTCCTTTCTTTTCACATAAAAAAATAACAAGATAAAAAAAATGATATCGTTAAAACACTTTTCTCTGAAAGAAGCAAAAAATAATCATGTATTAGAAATCTAAGATCATGTATATCATTAGGAAGCAAAAAAAAACCACCTCCCTATATTTCCTCTTCGCAGACACGTCTAAGCAAGTGCCTTGTTTCTTTTATTTAAAAAAAAGTGCAGAACAAAAAAAAATCCACTTCTGCATAAATTACTAAATATTCTTTTTCTTCTGGCGTACACAACAGAAACTTACTGTACATTTTTTATTAACACAATTCAAGCACTTATGGGGAAAAATAAAAAAAAAACACTTCCCCATTTTATCACAAAAAAAGAAGAAGCTGAAATTGGGTCAACGTATATTTCTTCTCGCAGAGACTCGAAAATTTTGTCGCACTTTTTTATCAGCACTCAGAATTCACGATGATCACAAATGATTCATCTCACAGAGCACGCTCACTTCTATCCTTCGATGAAATAAATACCCAGTTGAAAATCCGACATTCTTCCTTCATTAACGGACTTTATCGACGCACAAGACAGAAACGACTTTTTATCTTTCCTCCTGCATGAAAAATTTCCCCTTTTTTTCTCTTTCCAGCAATTCACGGAACATTCGATGAAAGCAACTTTTTTCCTTTCCTTTTCAGAGCATCATTCAACTTAAGGACATTAGAATTTCTTTAGACATCAGAAAATTTTTCGTACACGTTAAATACACACATCCAAACTTTGCATGTAAATATCTCGGTCGGCAGCCCCCAATCTGTAGAAATTTAATACACATTTATTTAACGAATAAGTGTACACTGTGGTCGGTGTCTAGAAGTAAAGTCCAGGCCGATTCTTGATGGAATCTTAAGCTTTAATGCTCTTGATTATGTGGGTAAAGTATTTACAGATGGGGTATTTACATTTAGATTAAACATGATAACTATAACTGGCCGGCGACATTCCGCCTTGACCCGGTATTCGGTCGAACAGCGACGTTTCAACACGTCTGCTCTCACGAGCAACCAACAGTCAACTCTATCTTTTCACAATAGTTTCTGTAAGTTCAGCAGTTTTGTTCGTTGACTCAGAGGTTGGGGTGGATCATCCCGAGCCTCATCTAAGAATGTGCTAGGCTTTGCAGTACAGAGTTCAAACTCTGTCACCACATAAGTGTTTAGTTTTTAAATGAATTCTAAATTTGCAAGTTGAAATAATAATAATAATAATAATAATAATAATAATAATAATAATAATAATAACAATAACAATGAAATAATAATAATAATGACAACATTGAAATAATAATAATAATAATAATAATGACAACCTTGGAATAATAATAATAATAATAATAATAATAATAATAATAATAGTAAAAAGCAAAAACCAAAAAAAATATTTCGTTGGTTGACAAATAAATAAAGTTTTCTCTTTAGAGTTGACATATATTTTTCAGTGTTTACTACACATTCACATATTTATCGATGTGTTAGATCTTTTCAGAAAACGAACTTGATTTTTGCATAATGTTTGTGAGAAAGAATTTTTCTTCTAAAGGAATCATTTGAAGTTTCTTTTATAAAATGGCATAGTTCGACTTAGGAAATAATTTTACTTATTACATAAAATGAATTTTTTCAAACTTCTGCTTGAGGAATCAGTGATGTTAGACTTGAAACAAAGGCAAGTTAAAGATGAAATAATTCACTTTTAGATATTCTGCGCATTTTCAGTAAGCATTAAATAAATTTACAGGTATAAAGGTCACGAAATTTATAAAAATTTCTGTTAAGTTAACGCGTCAATCATCTTACGTGGTTTAGCACACGTGACTAGCAAAATATTTTAAGCTAATCATGGTTGAGTATTTATAATTTTCTGCACACGCGCGCCCCCTATGATGGTATAAAATTCATGGCACGAGATAATTTCACCATTCTGTGTATAGTCATTGAAGTGTTAGAACCTGCTCAAGTGATTCAGTCGTTTTAATTTATGTCATAATGGAACGAAGCATGCAATCATCTTTGTTAAGTGTTGTTGATGAATCCAACTCGAAAAGTCAAGCCTTATCACCAGGATTTAAGGATCAAGATATGGAATTTTCATCGTCACCTGTTTCGGATGATGTGAAAACTTCTTCATCAGGATTGAAGCAACAGAAGTTACCCTTGGTTTGTACTACTTGCAACCAAGCCTTTTCCAGAAAGTTTGTGTTGATTAGACATACGAAATCTCACCTCAGGGAAAAACCATTTGCTTGTGATTTGTGCGAAAAATCTTTCGTTCAAAATAGTGATTTACAACGACATAGGAGGATTCATTCGAAGACCCCTGTAATGTATAAGTGTGATGTATGCAATGACGCATTTTCAAGAAAATATGACTTATTAAATCACAAAACGATTCACAAGACCCCTAAACAACATAGTTGTGACCTCTGCAGTGATCTGTTTTTAGAAAATATGACTTATTAAAACATAGGAAGAATCATATTAAGCCCACCCCAAAATATCCATGTGATGAGTGTGATGAAAGTTTTTCTAACAAAAGTATTTTCCTGAGACATAAACGCACTTCACACAAGATTTCACCCAAACAAACTGATTCTTCTTTAAAAGATGCCTTGTATGAAAAAGTGAAGCTTTTCCACAGACAAAATGTTCTTACTACGCTTTCTGTAATAAATCTCACACCATACGAAGGGAATGATAAAGACTTACACATATTTTTTAATAATGTAAGATCAGATATTCTGAATGAATTAAATTACCAGATGGCAGAAAAAACTCATTGAAATGGTATGCAACAGTTCATGTGGTTGTTAGCAGTCTAGCACATGATGGTGAAATGGACTATGCTACTCCCTTTTTCCGTTCAAGAGCAACTCTGGAGTTGTCGAATGATAACATACCTCTACATATTGAGGAAGCATTTGCCAAAATGAATAACTCCTTTGAAAAGTTCACACAAAAAGGTACTGGATGGATGTTAGATAGAATTTTAAATTTAGAAGTGTATTCAGCTAAACTTGACATGTGTTAAAACTGGCATACCTTGTTTAAACTCTGTTTACTTATGTACTTTATTTTGTAACTTTGAAAATAAATATTATGTGAGTTAATATGCTTCGTGTTTTGTATTTTTTTTCATATATTAGCATACTTTACTATTATCATATACTATATAAATTACTTTTTATCATTTGAATTGGATACAAACACTAAAATCTGGCTTCAAAACATATATTATATCACACATAAATCTCTTATATTGCAAAATAAAATTCATTTGAAAAATTAATGCTAAAGTTTAGAATTCTGTAGAGATTAATTAGACATACCAAAAATTCACGTGGCCGCCCTTCCGGGTGGTTCCGACCCGACCCCTTGAGTGGGGGAGGTGACAGGAAGCTCGGCAGAGTTCGTTGTGTACGAATGCGAGGGGGCCGGATGGGGACGAATCGCCACCTCCTCGAGAGGCTCATCTCCGACAGGCGTTGAGCTCGGTGGCCACGGTTAACGGACGTTGTGCATAGGGCCGTAGCCCGCTTCGGTGGGTACCAAAGGTGCGGTCCTCCGGCACCCGGGTTCTCTGGGCAAGCCGGATAGCGACGATCCATAGGTCGATCCCGGTGCCGGTCTAAGGGCCGGACGGTGTCGCCGGGCAAAGACTAGCTAAGGCGATAGGACCCCATCCACCAATTGACTAAGAGGGAGCCTGAAGTATGAGTGCGGGCTTTGTAGTGGAAAGTCCTCGGTGCTCGCTAGTGACGACGGGGCTCGCGGGAACGCCATGCAGGGACTTCTGGAGCAACCGAAGGGCGAGGGTTTCGGACAGCGCCCAGGTTACTTTATGACTTGGGTGGCTCATCCCTCCGAGGACCTCAGCTGGAGCAGTTGTGAGCCGACCCTTAGGGTGGTAGGGTTTGGCGGTGCCCCCGTTGACCAAGGAGCGGTCGCGTGGGGAGGTCAGTATGGTTCTGGTTGCTCCATGTCGTGTCGTGACCCTTGGGAGGGGGTCGGCCGGCATGTCCACCATCGAACACTATTCCCGAAGGGAAACGGGCCGGAGGCTCGCCGGTAACGCGGCGGCTCATCGTGCCTCAGGGGAACTCTTGGTCCGATCCAGGTCCTCCGTGTCTATGCGGTACCGGAGTTTTCCTCGCCTGGTGATGAGGACGTAGAGGTGTCTCCACCTAACTTTCGAACGCACTAACAAAGGTAGCGGTCGGTCACTGCACGGGGTCAGAGCCTTCGGGCCTGGGTACCCTCGACGGCCGTGAGGTAAGGTAGTGGCGGGCGGGCTTCTGTCGTCCTCCACTGGCTTCTCTGTCTTTGGATGGGATCGAGTCGGTAGGGGCTGGCGGGACTCCGTTCCGTCCGACCCCCTAGCGAGGCGGAGTCTATTCCGTCTAGGTGGAGCTTTCCGTGCCCGCCTGGGGTCGCTAACGGCACCTAGTCTGGGCCAACTGGTTCCCGGCGTGATCCACGAGGGGTTCCGTTGGTTGAGCCGGGTGGCTTGGGCGAAAAGCCAGGAGCTGGGTCGCTTTACGGCCGGAGGGACTTTCCCCGTCCTCCCTGGTCTTCAAGTTAGGGGCTCTTCAATAACTTTCCTATCGGCTGGCCCACAAAAATGTCTCTGCCGAAAATGGTATCTGATCTTGGGGGACTTCCGTAAATTAAATTCGGGTCGGGAGGCCTCGGTTCAGTCCGTGGGCCCAGCGTCTTTATAGGCGTCTGGTTCCTGCGATGGCTTGCGGGGTCTACCGGCTCGAGTAACCAAGTTTAGGGACCACTTGGTTTTTCTAGCTGGGTGGTGAGGACTATCGTAGCGATTGTTCACAAATAGCCGGCGTGACGTGCGCTGAGCAGTGCGCCGGCTTGACCGGAGTTTGCGTGGGGTTCTGCTCTGTTGGAGCTTGTCTGTCGGCGACCTTCGGGACGCGCCGCGGGCTCGTTTCACGGGTGGTTCCTTGCGTTGACAGATGTGCCTTCTAAGGGCCTGGGACCGGAAGATGGTAACCGGTCTTTATACCAAAAATCCACTTGCTTAAAATTCATCTTCTTCGAAAAGCGATTTAACGTGTAATAAGAAAAATAAAAGATGGCGTATTCTTTATCAGTTAGAAAATCACGTGCTATCACATGACTTCACTCTACCATGTGAGTGGCTGATAATGCATACATCCTTCATAGGGCATACACGCTATTCGTTATCAACGACGTCAGTAGGCGATAAGAATAGCTAGATTATCGAAATGCATAGCATTGCTATCCGAAGCCTGTTTGAGCCTGTTTTCACTACCTCACCTGTAATGTAAGTTAAGATAATTTTTAATTACTTGGTTAAAATCCCCAATTGCTAACTGTAATTAGCCTGTTAATTCATTTTTATAATAATAAGTGATTTATTTTTATATTGTTTAAATTTCATTAAGAATCTTGAGATCTCTCATTAAGATCTTAAGATCTTAGATCATTAAGATCTTAGAATTAACTTAATTTTCTTTTAAAAGTGAAAATCCTTAGATTTCATTCACTTAGTCTTTAAAATTTTGTTTTGCATGTTGGAAATTAATTCAAAGTATTGAACGATGTTTTTCTGAGAGGATTATTTTCTAGAAAATTAAATTACGTAAAGTGCTTTCGCTGAAACATTTCTGTAACCTAAACATGATAAATAAAACGGTTGAAAACAATCGCTGGATTATGAATCGCTTTTCATGTATTTTTATGAATTTTATAAAAACTGTATGTGTTTTCAAATAGCTTTTCTGAAAGTATGTAAAGTGTTTTAGGTAGCTTTCATTACAAAAACCTACCTATTGTAGCCGTTCGGAGGAAAACGATTCCGAAAAATTTTGGTATATTTTCACCGATCATGACCCCTAGACCACGAAACCACCCTCCGCTCAAAATTGATATATATATATATATATATATATTTATTTATTTATTTATTTATATATATCCATATATATAGGGGAGAGTAGCCGAATTTGGACCACTTCACTTATTTTCAGGTGTAACTCACTTAATTTTTGGAATATCTGCAAAACATCACTACACGGGGTCAATCTATTCATCTACTAACTAAATAAATCTTTAGATCAATTTCTTTTTGAAAATCTTAAATTTTATTTTAATTTGAAAAATTTGTCAAAAGTCTTCCAAATTCACCAACTGGTCGCCTAAATTGGACCCACAGTCTCCTAAATTCGACCAAATAATATCAGGTTGTTTCCAAATAATATCAGGTCTAGGCAATATTAATAATTTTATTAAAAGCAAAGCTTGCGATTAACGAAACAATCAAACAAAATAACAGTAATGAAATATAATGAAATCAAATATCTTAAAACAAGAGTAATTGTTTTAAATCAAAATGTATTCAAAATATAAATCAAAGTTATCAGAAATTAAGAATAGAAATATTGGACTAATTGTCAGTTGCTTAAATATCATGTAAGGAGTGATGTAAAGCTTACACATGAATTTCGTTTATTGATTTTTTTTTCAGCGCACACAGCATGGAGCCGTTTTTGGCAATCTCTGAACGCTGAATCAGTGCTATTTTATTTTTCTTACAAATTATGCAAAACCAATCATCACTATCTAGATTTTTCTTTTTAGATTCTGAATTATTAGACTTTTTTTTGCAACACCAGTTTTCTTTACATTATGTTTGTAGTTCTTCCCTTCCATCATTTTCTTGCTAATTGCTTTACGCCTATTTTTTAAAACTTGATGTTCGAATTGCTTTTGTGCTGTGATAGTTTCCTTTTTGTCTTTTTTTTGTTTGTTTGTTTTTGTTTTTTCACTTCAAGCTTTATTTTTATATGGCGAAGATGTTAACACAACTGTTTTTTAGCTCCCTCTGTACTTTGATTTAACGTAATTAGCAAGAGGGATAACATTTCTAATGGTGTTTTGGCGTTTGGGAAGGATTTGTAGCTGCAGCCTTCTTTCGAGTCAATTTGTTCACAACTTACTCTCTCCTTTTTGTTTCCTATATCTTTAAGAGCTTTTGCTCTCACAGGTGTATTTCTTCAAACAGTTTGTCTGTGTCTTTTTTAACATTTTCAACATTATATTAGAAAAGTGTTTAAAAAATATCCTCTATTGCAAAATACGCTACGATTAATCAAATGCAAACATGATATAGTCAAAGAATGCTGAATTCAGCCCCCTCCCCTCGGAGCCTTGAAATAACCACTCCCACCGGGAGGTTTATTTATGCGTTTTATGCGTTTTAATGGCAAAAAGCCTGCCATCTGTAAAAAGTCTACGATCGCAAATATCCTCCAGGTGGGAAATGATTGAATTCAGCTCTGTAAACCAAATATACCGTAGGAATTATTCAAAGAAAATAAATAAAATACATACAAGATAAAAGAAATTCAAAACAAAATTTATTGTATAAACATGTAAAAATATTTATGTTTACATAGGCCTAAACTGAATTTTAAAAACCTTGCATGGAGATAGTAATTTATTATAAAATATTAAAAAATTAAGAAAAAAATAGTGTAAAAAGCGTACTGTCCTCAAAATTCATTACATACTTTTAAAATTTATGATCGCATGACTGGTCCAATTTAGGCAACTCAAATTGGCCCAATTACGGCAACTGCACCATTTTTTAAAACAAATAATCTCAAGACTAAGAACAAAACCGAAATCAAACAAATCCGCGGAAAAAAAAGTCCTTCCGGCCAGTGCCGGGAGGAAGAGGTAGCTTTCATAATCCTTATTTAAAAAAAGCCAACTTATATCATGCAAACACACGAAGCTCAATTTAGTGGAAACCGAATATAGGAGATTCAATACTAATTTTTATCAATATAATGAATGAGAATTTCGCGAAATTAGTCAGCTTTATTCAAGCTGCTTTTCTTTAAAGTAACTTATATTTGGCTGCCAAATTCGGCAATTTCTAAAAGTGCCTGTCATTTTAAGACAACATGCTGGATGAGGCTAAGCAGTGAACTTGGTCGAGACCATAGTAATTGCTGTGCACATGCTCACTCACATCGGAATCGGTTAATATATAGGAGTGCTGTCGCATGCAAACAATCAGATTTTTCAAAATGTCACCCACAATAGAAATTGAAACTGCTATATCTGAGCCATTTTTTAAGGTAAAGACAAACAAAAAATGCTCCTGAATCCTTATATCAAGATAAAATACTTAAGAAAGAAACCTTTTTCAATTTCTAATTTTTTTGCACCTCACTTTAAATATATATATATTTTTTAATTTAATGGCCGCCATTTTGAAACAAGATGGCTGATGAATCTGGCCAGCGAACTTGGTCGAGGTGTTGATGTATACTATCCACATGAATTCTTACATCGAAATAGGCGAATAAGTGTGTTATCGCGTGACAAATACAAGATCGTTTCAAAATGTTAGCCATGCTAGAAATTCAAAGTGCTATAAATCAACCATTTTTTAAGATATCAACAAAAGAACAAATTTTTAGAAACAAAAACTGCTCCTGAATCTTTGTATCAAGGCCAAACACATAAAAAAAATCTTTTTCATTTTACAATTTTTTAATACCTCATTTTGAATTTTAAATTTAATTTTTTTTAAATGGCAACCCTTTTGAAACAAGATGGCGAATGAAGCTGGCCAGCGAACTCGGTCGAGACATTGGTATGTACTATGTACAGACCAAGTTACATCCAAATAGGTTCATAAATACGCCTGTTATCGCGTGACAAATATCAGGTCGTTTTAATATGTCAGCCACAAGAGAAATTCAAAATGCTATTACTCAGCCATTTTTTTTTTAGATATAGACGAAAGAAAAACTGTTCCGGAATCTTTGTTTTAAGGTCAAACACATACAAAAAAAAAATCTTTTTCATTTTCCAATTTTTTGGTATCTCATTTAAATTTTTTTATTTTTTAATTTTTTTAAATGGCCGCCATTTTGAAACAAGATGGCGGATGAAGCTGGCCAACGAACTCGGTCGAGATATTTGTATGTACTATGTACACACCAAGGTACATCCAAGTCGGTTCATAAATACGCCTGTTATTACGTGAGAAAAATCAGGACGTTTCTAAATGTCAGCCACGCTAGAAATTCAAAATGCTATAACTCAGCCATTTCTTAAGATATAGACGAAACAAAAACTGCTCCCGAATCTTTTTATCAAGGTCAAACAGATAAGAAGAAAATATTTTTTCAATTTTCAATTTTTGGTACCACATTTCAAATTAAAATTTTTCTTAAAAATTTAAATGGCCGCCATTTTTAAACAAGATGGCGGGTGAAGCTGGCCAACGAACCCGGTCGAGACATTGGTATGTACTATGAATAAACGAAGTTACATCCAAATCGGTTCATAAATACGTCTTTTATCGCGTGACAAAATTTCGGACGTTTCAAAATGTCAGCCACGCTAGAAATTCAAAATGCTATAACTCAGCCATTTTTTAAGATATAGACGAAACAAAAACTGCTCCGAAATCTTTGTATAAAGATCAAATACATAAGAAAAAAATATTTTTCCATTTTCAATTTTTTGGTACCACATTTCAAATTTTAAATTTTTAAAAAAATTTTAAATGGCCGCCATTTTGAAACAAAATGGCGGATGAAGCTGGCCAACGAACTCGGTCGAGAGATTGGTATGTACTATGTACACACCGAATTACATCCAAATCGGTTCATAAATACGCCTTTTATCGCGTGACAAAATTCAGGACGTTTCAAAATGTCAGCCACGCTAGAAATTCAAAATGCTATAACTCAGCCATTTTTTAAGATATAGACGAAACAAAAACTGCTCCGGAATCTTTGTATAAAGGTCAAATACATAAGAAAAAAATATTTTTCCATTTTTAATTTTTTGGTACCACATTTCGAGTTTTAAATTTTTTTAAAAATTTTAAATGGCCGCCATTTTGAAACAAAACGGCGGATGAAGCTGGCCAACGAACTCGGTCGAGACATTGGTATGTACTATATACACACCGAATTACATCGAAATCGGTTCATAATTACGGGAGTTACAGTGTGACATAGGTCAGATATATATATATATATATATATATATATATATATATATCAATTTTGAACGGAGGGTGGTTTCGGGGTCTGGGGGTCATGATCGGTGAAAATATACCAAAATTTTTTGAAATCGCTTTCCTCCGAACGGCTGCAATAGGTAGCTTTTTTGTAAAGAAAGCTACCTAATATGCGCAATAAACAGATGAATACATATATGTATATGAAAACATAACAACTGACCTTAGTTTTAAAGTATTCACTTACGTTTAGTAGGACAAAATTAGATCAAAACAGCTAACTTTAGGTTTTTTAAAATTATCTGAAAACAGCACGTGGTAGGCGGTTGCTTCTTCTAATCATGAGTGACGTCATTCTGATGAGTAGGATTTCAGCGGTAGATGGAGTCTCTTCCTGTAATTAACGACAGAATGGAAACGGTCCAATTAAAGCGGCGGTCCTAATATGGCTACTCTCCCCTGTATATACAGGGTGATTCAGCTCGTCGGTGACAAACTTTAAGGATCGATAGAGCACACCTAGACGAACATTTTTGAATAGGGAATGTAGGGTCCCTGACGCGATGGTAAGGCGCTAGGCGCTTTCGAAAATTTGGGTGCCGAAATTCGAAACGTCATAAAAACTAGGGAAATGGTTAGATTTTCTTGCTTGTTGCGTCGAAATGATTCTGTTTGTTTAGACTTTCTTCAGTACCAATTTGATAAGCGTATCTCTTAAAACATGGATAGGGGGCGCTGCAGACTTTGGAGAGCTAGACAACAACTTTAAGCCCGTTATTTTGATAATTTAACACATGCTCGCCAAAGTTTATACTCTAACTTAAAGTTTGAACCCAAAAGTAGAGCCCTGCAAAAAGCGTAAGAGCCGGAATAAAATGTCAAAGTACAGGGTGGTCGAAACTCGAAGGCTCCTAGGAGATAAACAAACAGATTTCTTGACTTATGGCATGCATTTTCATGATTCTGTTTGCTGGGGCTCTCTGAAACTCAGTTGAACGGTACAAAAAGAAACATCGATAGGGGCGCTTTGGGCAAAAAACATAATTCGTTGACATTTCGGACGCTAACTGGAAACGGGGCGCTACGATCAGTTAGAAACAAAACAAGAGAGTAATTTACTTATCATAAGAAGCTATTAAAACTGCAGTTTGTTTGTTTTTTTTAACAAACATAGCTGGTTTCAATCATGCACAATGCGCGCAATAAAATTTACATAAGGTGCTTTTTGCTGATTTATGCAAAAGATATCGTACCATATCGATATGCAAAAGATACGTAATGCGTAGACGACAACGCGAGATGACGTAGTTGTATGCGCAGACACGTCTTTTGAACGTGCGGTACCTACTTAAGCTTCGGGTTACTTGTCTGCAGATCGGTAGTAGGATGGAACGGTACACAAACTCTGAATTGGCTGACATGCATTTGGCGTATGGCGCTGCTGGTTGTAATGGACGAGCCGCTCAGCGGTTGTACGCCGAGCGTTACCCCAACAGGCAAATCCCCTGCCATGCCTTCTTCGCTCGAGTACACCAGAGGTTGTCCACAACGGGATCTTTCGACGGAGGCAGGCCTGAACGGGAGCGATCAGTGAGCACCCCCGACAACGAAGAGGCTGTGCTTAACCTGGTTGAGGACAACCCAGGTCTTAGCACGAGAGATATCGCCAGACATGTTGGCATTTCGCAAGCAACTGCGTGGCGCATCTTACGTTCCCGGAATCTGCACCCCTACCACATCCAGCGGGTGCAGTTGCTCAGAGAGCAGGATTTTGGCCCTCGAGTGGAATTCTCAAGATGGTACTTGGCGATGAGATCCAGGGATCCCCGTTTTGTAAACAGCATTTTGTTTACGGACGAGTCCACCTTCAGCCGGGAGGGAATGTGGAACGCCCACAACAGTCATGTGTGGTGTGATGAAAATCCACATGAAACCAGAAGCCGAGCAGCCCAGGAGCGTTTCTCAGTAAATGTGTGGGCCGGCATTCTGGGGGATTGCCTCATTGGCCCTTATTTGTTACCTGAACGGCTGACAGGTGGAAATTACCTGATTTTCCTGGATCAAGTGCTGCCGCAGCTTCTGGATGAGGCGCACGTACCCGAAGGTTCGCGTCGCCAGATGTGGTTCCAGCACGATGGAGCTCCGGCCCATTACACGAACGACGTGCGTCTCCATCTAAACGCAAGGTATGGCCAGCGGTGGATCGGGCGTGGGGGTCCAGTTCACTGGCCTGCCCGATCACCAGACCTCACCTGCTTGGATTTCTTCCTTTGGGGTTACCTGAAGGCCGAGGTATACCATACACCTGTTAGCAGTGCTGAAGAACTTGTGGCGCGCATTGTGGCAGCTGCAGGGCAGATCAGAGATACTCCTGGCATTGTTGGAAACACACACTCCTCAATGCGACGGAGGTGCGAAGCCTGCATCATGGCCCAAGGTCGAAATTTCGAGCATCTTCTGTAGTGTTATTTTTTGTAAATAAATTTCCAGTATCATTGATGTTTTTGGTCTAAATTTATTCAGAAGTGTTGAGCAGAGGTAGAAAATGTGTTTTCATTATTACTAACTGATCGTAGCGCCCCGTTTCCAGTTAGCGTCCGAAATGTCAACGAATTATGTTTTTTGCCCAAAGCGCCCCCTATCGATGTTTCTTTTTGTACCGTTCAACTGAGTTTCAGAGAGCCCCAGCAAACAGAATCATGAAAATGCATGCCATAAGTCAAGAAATCTGTTTGTTTATCTCTTAGGAGCCTTCGAGTTTCGACCACCCTGTACTTTGACATTTTATTCCGGCTCTTACGCTTTTTGCAGGGCTCTACTTTTGGGTTCAAACTTTAAGTTAGAGTATAAACTTTGGCGAGCATGTGTTAAATTATCAAAATAACGGGCTTAAAGTTGTTGTCTAGCTCTCCAAAGTCTGCAGCGCCCCCTATCCATGTTTTAAGAGATACGCTTATCAAATTGGTACTGAAGAAAGTCTAAACAAACAGAATCATTTCGACGCAACAAGCAAGAAACTCTAACCATTTCCCTAGTTTTTATGACGTTTCGAATTTCGGCACCCAAATTTTCGAAAGCGCCTAGCGCCTTACCATCGCGTCAGGGACCCTACATTCCCTATTCAAAAATGTTCGTCTAGGTGTGCTCTATCGATCCTTAAAGTTTGTCACCGACGAGCTGAATCACCCTGTATATATATATATATCTGGTCTTTGTCATACTGTAACTCTCGTATTAGGTAGCTTTCATTACAAAAAGCTACCTATTGCAGCCGTTCGGAGGAAAACGATTCCGAAAAATTTTGGTATATTTTCATCGATCATGACCCCCAGCCCCAGAAACCACCCTCCGTTCAAAATTTATATATATATATATATATATATATATATATATATATATATATATATATATATATATATATGATATTTGTCATGCTGTAACTCTCGTATTTATGAACCGATTTGGATAAACTTTCGTGTGTACATAGTACATACCAATGTCTCGACCGAGTTCGTTGGCCAGCTTCATCCGCCATCTTGTTTCAAAATGGCGGCAATTTAAAATTTTTTTCAAAATTTAAAATTTAAAATGAGACACAAAAAAATTAGACATTGAAAAAGATTTTTTTCTTATGTGTTTGGGCTTGATACAAAGATTCTGGAGCATTTTTAGTTTCATCTATATCTTAAAAAATGGCTGAGTTATAGCACTTTGAATTTCTAGCATGGCTGACATTTTGAAACGATCTGATTTTTGTCACGCGATAATACAAGTATTTATGAACCGATTAGGATGTGACAAGGCATGTGCATAGTACATAGCAATCTCTCGGCCGAGTTCGTTTGCTAACTTCATCGGCCATTTTGTTTTAAAATGGCGGCCATTTAAAAAAAAAAAATTTAAAATGAAGTACAAAAAAAATTAGAAATGGAAAAAGATTTTTTTTCTTATGTGTTTCAGCTTGTTACAAAGATTCCGGATTATTTTTTGTTTTGCCATTATCTGAAAAAAAGCCGAGATATACCAGTTTGAATTTCGAATGTATGTGACATTTTTAAAAATCTGATTGTTTGCCTGCAACAGCACTCGCATACAACAACCGATTTAGATATGAGTGAGCATGTGCACAGGCATTACTAAGGTCTCGACCAAGTTCATTGGTGAGCTTTGTTGCACCCATTATGTTGTTTTAAAATGGCGGGCTATCACCGATAATTCGGGTTAATATAATTATTAATATAATTTGGGATATCACCGAATTTGGCGACAAATATAAATCACTTTAATAAAACCAGCTTTGATAACGCTGACTAATTTCGCGGAATTCTCATTCATATTCAATGAAAAAAATTATTATTTAATCTTCTATAATCGGGTTCCACTAATTTGAGCTCCGTGTGTTTGAGTAATATAAGCTGGCTTTAAAAAAATAAGGAATATGAAAGCTACCTCTTTCTCCCGGCACTGGCCGGAAGGACTTTTTATGAACCAATTAGGATAAAATTTCGTGTGTACATAGTACATACCAATGTCTCGACTGAGTTCGTTGGCCAGCTTCATCCGCCATTTTGTTTCAAAATGGCGGCCATTTAAAAAAATTTAAAAAATTTAAAATTTAAAATGAGGCGCAAAAAAATTAGACATTGAAAAAGATTTTTTTTCTTATGTGTTTGAGCTTGATACAGAGATTCTGGAGCATTTTTCGTTTCGTCTATATCTTAAAAAATGGCTGAGTTATAGCACTTTGAATTTCTAGCATGGCTGACATTTTGAAACGATCTCATTTTTGTCACGCGATAATACACCTATTTATGAACCGATTTGGATGTGACAAGGAATGTGCATAGTACATAGCAATGTCTCGACCGAGTTCGTTGGCCAGCCTCATCCGCCATCTTGTTTCAAAATGGCGGCCATTTAAAATTTTTAAAAAAATTTAAAATTTAAAATGAGGCACAAAAAAATTAGACATTGAAAAATATTTTTTCATATGTGTTTGGACTTGATACAAAGATTCTGGAACATTTTTAGTTTCGTCTATATCTTAAAAAATGGCTGAGTTATAGCACTTTAAATTTCTAGAATGGCTTGCATTTTGAAACGATCTGATGTTCGTCACGCGATAATACACGTATTTATGAACCGATTTGGATGTGATAAGGAATGTGCATAGTACATAGCAATGTCTCGACCGAGTTCGTTGGCCAGCCTCAACCACCATCTTGTTTAAAAATAGCGGCCATTTAAATATTAAAAAAAATTAAAATTTAAAAGTGAGATACAAAATAATTAGAAATTGAAAAAGATTTTTTCCTTATGTGTTTGCGCTTGATACAAAGATTCCGGAGAACTTTTTGTTTCGTCTATGTCTTAAAAAATGGCTGAGTTATAGCACTTTGAATTTCTAGCATGGCTGATATTTTGAAACGATCTGATTTTTGACACGCGATAACACGCGTATTTATGAATCGATTAGGATGTGAGAAGGCATGTGCATAGTACATAGCAATCTCTCGGCCGAGTTTTTTTGCTAACTTCATCGGCCATCTTGTTTTAAAATGGCAGCCATTTAAAAAAAAATTAATTTAAAATGAAGTACAAAAAAAATTAGAAATTGAAAAAGATTTTTTCTTATGTGTTTCAGCTTGTTACAAAGATTCCGAATTATTTTTTGTTTTGCCTTTATCTAAAAAAAATCCGAGATATAGCAGTTTGAATTTCGAATGTATGTGACATTTTTAAAAATCTGATTTTTTGCCTGCAACAGCACTCGCATATATCAACCGATTTAGATACGAGTGAGCATGTGCACAGGCATTACTAAGGTCTCGAGCAAGTTCATTGGTGAGCTTTGTTTCACCGATTATGTTGTTTTAAAAGGGCGTGCTATCATCGATAATTCGGGTTAATATAATTATTAATATAATTTGGGATATCACCGAATTTGGCGACAAATATAAATTACTTTAATAAAACCAGCTTTGGTAACGCTGACTAATTTCGCGGAATTCTCATTCATATTCAGTGAAAAAAATTACTATTTAATCTTCTATAATCGGGTTCCACTAATTTGAGCTCCGTGTGTTTGAATAATATAAGCTGGCTTTAAAAAAATAAGGAATATGAAAGCTACCTCTTCCTCCCGGCACTGGCCGGAATGACTTTTTATGAACCGATTAGGATAAAATTTCGTGTGTACATAGTACATACCAATGTCTCGACTGAGTTCGTTGGCCAGCTTCATCCGCCATTTTTTTCAAAATGGCGGCCATTTAAAAAAAATTAAAAAATATAAAATTTAAAATGAGGAGCATAAAAATTAGACATTGAAAAAGATTTTTTTTCTTATGTGTTTGGGCTTGATACAAAGATTCTGGAGCATTTTTTTTTCGTCTATATCTTAAAAAATGGCTGAGTTATAGCACTTTGAATTTCTAGCATGGCTGATATTTTGAAACGATCTGATTTTTGTCACGCGATAATACACCTATTTATGAACCGATTTGGATGTGACAAGGAATGTGCATAGTACATAGCAATGTCTCGACCGAGTTCGTTGGCCAGCCTCATCCGCCATCTTGTTTCAAAATGGCGGCCATTTAAAATTTTTTAAAAAATTGAAAATTTAAAATGAGGCACTAAAAAATTAGACATTGAAAAATATTTTTTCATATGTGTTTGGACTTGATACAAAGATTCTGGAACATTTTTAGTTTCGTCTATATCTTAAAAAATGGCTGAGTTATAGCACTTTAAATTTCTAGAATGGCTTGCATTTTGAAACGATCTGATGTTCGTCACGCGATAATACACGTATTTATGAACCGATTTGGATGTGACAAGGAATGTGCATAGTACATAGCAATGTCTCGACCGAGTTTGTTGGCCAGCCTCAACCACCATCTTGTTTAAATATGGCGGCCATTTAAATATTAAAAAAAAATTAAAATTTAAATGTGAGGTACAAAATAATTAGAAATTGAAAAAGATTTTTTCCTTATGTGTTTGAGCTTGATACAAAGATTCCGGAGCATTTTTTGTTTCGTCTATGTCTTAAAAAATGGCTGAGTTATAGCACTTTGAATTTCTAGCATGGGTGATATTTTGAAACGATCTGATTTTTGACACGCGATAACACGCGTATTTATGAACCGATTAGGATGTGACAAGGCATGTGCATAGTACATAGCAATCTCTCGGCCGAGTTTGTTTGCTAACTTCATTGGCCATCTTGTTTTAAAATGGCGGCCATTTAAAAAAAATTAATTTAAAATGAATTACAAAAAAAATTAGAAATTGAAAAAGATTTTTTTCTTATGTGTTTCAGCTTGTTACAAAGATTCCGGATTATTTTTTGTTTTCCCTTTATCTAAAAAAAAGCCGAGATATAGCAGTTTGAATTTCGAATGTATGCGACATTTTTAAAAATCTGATTTTTTGCCTGCAACAGCACTCGCATATATCAACCGATTTAGATACGAGTGAGCATGTGCACAGGCATTACTAAGGTCTCGACCAAGTTCATTGGTGAGCTTTGTTTCAGCCATTATGTTGTTTTAAAATGGCGGGCTATCGCCGATAATTCGGGTTAATATAATTATTAATATAATTTGGGATATCACCGAATTTGGCGACAAATATAAATCACTTTATGAAAAGCAGCTTTGATAACGCTGACTAATTTCGCGAAATTCTCATTCATATTCAATATTGACAAAAATTACTATTTAATTTTCTATAGTCGGGTTCCACTAATTTGAGCTTCGTGTGTTTGAGTAATATAAGCTGGCTTTAAAAAAATAAGGAATATGAAAGCTACCTCTTCCTCCCGGCACTGGCCGGAAGGACTTTTTATGAACCGATTAGGATAAAATTTCGTGTGTACATAGTACATACCAATGTCTCGACTGAGTTCATTGGCCAGCTTCATCCGCCATTTTGTTTGAAAATGGTGGCCATTTAAATAAATTTAAAAAAAATAAATTTAAAATGAGGCACAAAAAATTAGATATTGAAAAAGATTTTTTTTCTTATGTGTTTGGGCTTGATACAAAGATTCTGGAGCATTTTTTGTTTCGTCTATAACTTAAAAAATGGCTGAGTTATAGCAGTTTGAATTTCTAGCATGGCTGACATTTTGAAACGATCTGATTTTTGTCACGCGATAATACACGTATTTATGAACCGATTTGGATGTGACAAGGAATGTGCATAGTACATAGCAATGTCCCGACCGAGTTCGTTGGCCAGCCTCATCGGCCAACTTGTTTAAAAATGGCGGCCATTTAAAAATTAAAAAAAAATTAAAATTTAAAAGTGAGGTACAAAATAATTAGAAATTGAAAAAGATTTTTTTCCTTATGTGTTTGAGCTTGATACGAAGATTCCGGAGCATTTTTTGTTTCGTCTATATGTTAAAAAACGGTAGAGTTGTAGCACTTTGAAATTCTAGTGTGGCTGACATTTTGAAACGATCTGATTTTTGTCACGCGATAACACGCGTATTTATGAACGGATTTGGATATAACTTGGTGTGTACATACCAGTATATACCAATGTCTCGACCGAGTACGTTGGCCAACATCATTCGCCATCTTGTTTCAAAATGGCGGATAATAATTTTTTTTTAAATTTAAAATGAGGTACAAAAAAAATTAGAAATTGAAAAAGATTTTTTCTTATGTATTTGACCTTGATACAAAGATTCTGGAGCATTTTTCGTTTCGTCTATATCTTAAAAAATGGCTGAGTTATAGCACTTTGAATTTCTAGCATGGCTGACATTCTGAAACAATCTGATTTTTGTCACGCGATAACACGCGTATTTATGAACCGATTAGGATGTGACAAGGCATCTGCATAGTACACAGCAATCTCTCGGCCGAGTTTGTTGGCCATCTTCATACGCCATTTTGTTTCATAATTTCGACCATTTAAAATTTAAAAAAAAAAAATTAGGTACAAAATAATTAGAAATTGAAAAAGATTTTTTCCTTATGTGTTTGAGCTTGATACAAAGATTCCGGAGCATTTTTTGTTTCGTCTATGTCTTAAAAAATGGCTGAGTTATAGCACTTTGAATTTCTAGCATGGCTGACATTTTGAAACAATCTGATTTTTGTCACGCGATAACACGCGTATTTATGAATCGATTAGGATGTGAGAAGGCATGTGCATAGTACATAGCAATCTCTCGGCCGAGTTTTTTTGCTAACTTCATCGGCCATCTTGTTTTAAAATGGCAGCCATTTAAAAAAAAATTAATTTAAAATGAAGTACAAAAAAAATTAGAAATTGAAAAAGATTTTTTCTTATGTGTTTCAGCTTGTTACAAAGATTCCGAATTATTTTTTGTTTTGCCTTTATCTAAAAAAAATCCGAGATATAGCAGTTTGAATTTCGAATGTATGTGACATTTTTAAAAATCTGATTTTTTGCCTGCAACAGCACTCGCATATATCAACCGATTTAGATACGAGTGAGCATGTGCACAGGCATTACTAAGGTCTCGAGCAAGTTCATTGGTGAGCTTTGTTTCACCGATTATGTTGTTTTAAAAGGGCGTGCTATCACCGATAATTCGGGTTAATATAATTATTAATATAATTTGGGATATCACCGAATTTGGCGACAAATATAAATTACTTTAATAAAACCAGCTTTGGTAACGCTGACTAATTTCGCGGAATTCTCATTCATATTCAGTGAAAAAAATTACTATTTAATCTTCTATAATCGGGTTCCACTAATTTGAGCTCCGTGTGTTTGAATAATATAAGCTGGCTTTAAAAAAATAAGGAATATGAAAGCTACCTCTTCCTCCCGGCACTGGCCGGAAGGACTTTTTATGAACCGATTAGGATAAAATTTCGTGTGTACATAGTACATACCAATGTCTCGACTGAGTTCATTGGCCAGCTTCATCCGCCATTTTGTTTGAAAATGGTGGCCATTTAAATAAATTTAAAAAAAATAAATTTAAAATGAGGCACAAAAAATTAGATATTGAAAAAGATTTTTTTTCTTATGTGTTTGGGCTTGATACAAAGATTCTGGAGCATTTTTTGTTTCGTCTATAACTTAAAAAATGGCTGAGTTATAGCAGTTTGAATTTCTAGCATGGCTGACATTTTGAAACGATCTGATTTTTGTCACGCGATAATACACGTATTTATGAACCGATTTGGATGTGACAAGGAATGTGCATAGTACATAGCAATGTCCCGACCGAGTTCGTTGGCCAGCCTCATCGGCCAACTTGTTTAAAAATGGCGGCCATTTAAAAATTAAAAAAAAATTAAAATTTAAAAGTGAGGTACAAAATAATTAGAAATTGAAAAAGATTTTTTTCCTTATGTGTTTGAGCTTGATACGAAGATTCCGGAGCATTTTTTGTTTCGTCTATATGTTAAAAAACGGTAGAGTTGTAGCACTTTGAAATTCTAGTGTGGCTGACATTTTGAAACGATCTGATTTTTGTCACGCGATAACACGCGTATTTATGAACGGATTTGGATATAACTTGGTGTGTACATACCAGTATATACCAATGTCTCGACCGAGTACGTTGGCCAACATCATTCGCCATCTTGTTTCAAAATGGCGGATAATAATTTTTTTTTAAATTTAAAATGAGGTACAAAAAAAATTAGAAATTGAAAAAGATTTTTTCTTATGTATTTGACCTTGATACAAAGATTCTGGAGCATTTTTCGTTTCGTCTATATCTTAAAAAATGGCTGAGTTATAGCACTTTGAATTTCTAGCATGGCTGACATTCTGAAACAATCTGATTTTTGTCACGCGATAACACGCGTATTTATGAACCGATTAGGATGTGACAAGGCATCTGCATAGTACACAGCAATCTCTCGGCCGAGTTTGTTGGCCATCTTCATACGCCATTTTGTTTCATAATTTCGACCATTTAAAATTTAAAAAAAAAAAATTAGGTACAAAATAATTAGAAATTGAAAAAGATTTTTTCCTTATGTGTTTGAGCTTGATACAAAGATTCCGGAGCATTTTTTGTTTCGTCTATGTCTTAAAAAATGGCTGAGTTATAGCACTTTGAATTTCTAGCATGGCTGACATTTTGAAACAATCTGATTTTTGTCACGCGATAACACGCGTATTTATGAATCGATTAGGATGTGAGAAGGCATGTGCATAGTACATAGCAATCTCTCGGCCGAGTTTTTTTGCTAACTTCATCGGCCATCTTGTTTTAAAATGGCAGCCATTTAAAAAAAAATTAATTTAAAATGAAGTACAAAAAAAATTAGAAATTGAAAAAGATTTTTTCTTATGTGTTTCAGCTTGTTACAAAGATTCCGAATTATTTTTTGTTTTGCCTTTATCTAAAAAAAATCCGAGATATAGCAGTTTGAATTTCGAATGTATGTGACATTTTTAAAAATCTGATTTTTTGCCTGCAACAGCACTCGCATATATCAACCGATTTAGATACGAGTGAGCATGTGCACAGGCATTACTAAGGTCTCGAGCAAGTTCATTGGTGAGCTTTGTTTCACCGATTATGTTGTTTTAAAAGGGCGTGCTATCACCGATAATTCGGGTTAATATAATTATTAATATAATTTGGGATATCACCGAATTTGGCGACAAATATAAATTACTTTAATAAAACCAGCTTTGGTAACGCTGACTAATTTCGCGGAATTCTCATTCATATTCAGTGAAAAAAATTACTATTTAATCTTCTATAATCGGGTTCCACTAATTTGAGCTCCGTGTGTTTGAATAATATAAGCTGGCTTTAAAAAAATAAGGAATATGAAAGCTACCTCTTCCTCCCGGCACTGGCCGGAAGGACTTTTTATGAACCGATTAGGATAAAATTTCGTGTGTACATAGTACATACCAATGTCTCGACTGAGTTCGTTGGCCAGCTTCATCCGCCATTTTTTTCAAAATGGCGGCCATTTAAAAAAAATTAAAAAATATAAAATTTAAAATGAGGAGCATAAAAATTAGACATTGAAAAAGATTTTTTTTCTTATGTGTTTGGGCTTGATACAAAGATTCTGGAGCATTTTTTTTTCGTCTATATCTTAAAAAATGGCTGAGTTATAGCACTTTGAATTTCTAGCATGGCTGATATTTTGAAACGATCTGATTTTTGTCACGCGATAATACACCTATTTATGAACCGATTTGGATGTGACAAGGAATGTGCATAGTACATAGCAATGTCTCGACCGAGTTCGTTGGCCAGCCTCATCCGCCATCTTGTTTCAAAATGGCGGCCATTTAAAATTTTTTAAAAAATTGAAAATTTAAAATGAGGCACTAAAAAATTAGACATTGAAAAATATTTTTTCATATGTGTTTGGACTTGATACAAAGATTCTGGAACATTTTTAGTTTCGTCTATATCTTAAAAAATGGCTGAGTTATAGCACTTTAAATTTCTAGAATGGCTTGCATTTTGAAACGATCTGATGTTCGTCACGCGATAATACACGTATTTATGAACCGATTTGGATGTGACAAGGAATGTGCATAGTACATAGCAATGTCTCGACCGAGTTTGTTGGCCAGCCTCAACCACCATCTTGTTTAAATATGGCGGCCATTTAAATATTAAAAAAAAATTAAAATTTAAATGTGAGGTACAAAATAATTAGAAATTGAAAAAGATTTTTTCCTTATGTGTTTGAGCTTGATACAAAGATTCCGGAGCATTTTTTGTTTCGTCTATGTCTTAAAAAATGGCTGAGTTATAGCACTTTGAATTTCTAGCATGGGTGATATTTTGAAACGATCTGATTTTTGACACGCGATAACACGCGTATTTATGAACCGATTAGGATGTGACAAGGCATGTGCATAGTACATAGCAATCTCTCGGCCGAGTTTGTTTGCTAACTTCATTGGCCATCTTGTTTTAAAATGGCGGCCATTTAAAAAAAATTAATTTAAAATGAATTAGAAAAAAAATTAGAAATTGAAAAAGATTTTTTTCTTATGTGTTTCAGCTTGTTACAAAGATTCCGGATTATTTTTTGTTTTCCCTTTATCTAAAAAAAAGCCGAGATATAGCAGTTTGAATTTCGAATGTATGCGACATTTTTAAAAATCTGATTTTTTGCCTGCAACAGCACTCGCATATATCAACCGATTTAGATACGAGTGAGCATGTGCACAGGCATTACTAAGGTCTCGACCAAGTTCATTGGTGAGCTTTGTTTCAGCCATTATGTTGTTTTAAAATGGCGGGCTATCGCCGATAATTCGGGTTAATATAATTATTAATATAATTTGGGATATCACCGAATTTGGCGACAAATATAAATCACTTTATGAAAAGCAGCTTTGATAACGCTGACTAATTTCGCGAAATTCTCATTCATATTCAATATTGACAAAAATTACTATTTAATTTTCTATAGTCGGGTTCCACTAATTTGAGCTTCGTGTGTTTGAGTAATATAAGCTGGCTTTAAAAAAATAAGGAATATGAAAGCTACCTCTTCCTCCCGGCACTGGCCGGAAGGACTTTTTATGAACCGATTAGGATAAAATTTCGTGTGTACATAGTACATACCAATGTCTCGACTGAGTTCGTTGGCCAGCTTCATCCGCCATTTTGTTTGAAAATGGTGGCCATTTAAATAAATTAAAAAAAAATAAATTTAAAATGAGGCACAAAAAATTAGATATTGAAAAAGATTTTTTTTCTTATGTGTTTGGGCTTGATACAAAGATTCTGGAGCATTTTTTGTTTCGTCTATAACTTAAAAAATGGCTGAGTTATAGCAGTTTGAATTTCTAGCATGGCTGACATTTTGAAACGATCTGATTTTTGTCACGCGATAATACACGTATTTATGAACCGATTTGGATGTGACAAGGAATGTGCATAGTACATAGCAATGTCCCGACCGAGTTCGTTGGCCAGCCTCATCGGCCAACTTGTTTAAAAATGGCGGCCATTTAAAAATTAAAAAAAAATTAAAATTTAAAAGTGAGGTACAAAATAATTAGAAATTGAAAAAGATTTTTTTCCTTATGTGTTTGAGCTTGATACGAAGATTCCGGAGCATTTTTTGTTTCGTCTATATGTTAAAAAACGGTAGAGTTGTAGCACTTTGAAATTCTAGTGTGGCTGACATTTTGAAACGATCTGATTTTTGTCACGCGATAACACGCGTATTTATGAACGGATTTGGATATAACTTGGTGTGTACATACCAGTATATACCAATGTCTCGACCGAGTACGTTGGCCAACATCATTCGCCATCTTGTTTCAAAATGGCGGATAATAATTTTTTTTTAAATTTAAAATGAGGTACAAAAAAAATTAGAAATTGAAAAAGATTTTTTCTTATGTATTTGACCTTGATACAAAGATTCTGGAGCATTTTTCGTTTCGTCTATATCTTAAAAAATGGCTGAGTTATAGCACTTTGAATTTCTAGCATGGCTGACATTCTGAAACAATCTGATTTTTGTCACGCGATAACACGCGTATTTATGAACCGATTAGGATGTGACAAGGCATCTGCATAGTACACAGCAATCTCTCGGCCGAGTTTGTTGGCCATCTTCATACGCCATTTTGTTTCATAATTTCGACCATTTAAAATTTAAAAAAAAAAATTAGGTACAAAATAATTAGAAATTGAAAAAGATTTTTTCCTTATGTGTTTGAGCTTGATACAAAGATTCCGGAGCATTTTTTGTTTCGTCTATGTCTTAAAAAATGGCTGAGTTATAGCACTTTGAATTTCTAGCATGGCTGACATTTTGAAACAATCTGATTTTTGTCACGCGATAACACGCGTATTTATGAACCGATTAGGATGTGACAAGGCATGTGCATAGTACACAGCAATCTCTCGGCCGAGTTCGTTGGCCATCTTCATACGCCATTTTTTTTCATAATTTCGACCTTTTAAAATTAAAAAAAAAAATTAGGTACAAAATAATTAGAAATTGAAAAAGATTTTTTCCTTATGTGTTTGAGCTTGATACAAAGTTTCCGGAGCATTTTTTGTTTCGTCTATGTCTTAAAAAATGGCTGAGTTATAGCACTTTGAATTTCTAGCATGGCTGACATTTTGAAACAATCTGATTTTTGTCACGCGATAACACGCGTATTTATGAACCGATTAGGATGTGACAAGGCATGTGCATAGTACATAGCAATCTTCCGGCCAAGTTCGCTTGCTAACTTCATCCGCCATCTTGTTTCAAAATGGCGGCCATTAAAATATTAAAAAAAAAATAATTTAAAATGAGGTACAAAAAAATTAGATATTGAAAAAATTTTTTTCTTATGTTTTTCAGCTTGTTACAAAGATTCCGGATCATTTTTTGTATTGCCTTTATCTAAAAAAAAGGCCGAGATATAGTAGTTTGAATTTCGAATGTGTGTGACATTTTGAAAAATCTGATATTTTGCCTGCAACAGCACTCGTTTATATCAACCTATTTAGATATGAGTAAGCATGTGCACAGGAGTTACTAAGGTCTTGACCAAGTTCATTGTTGAGCTTTGTTGCACCCATTATGTTGTTTTAAAATTGCGGGCTATCACCGATAATTCGGGTTATTATAATTATTAATATAATTTGGGATATCACCGAATTTGGCGACAAATATAAATCACTTTAATAAAACCAACTTTGATAACGCTGACTAATTTCGCGAAATTCTCATTCATATTCAATATTGACAAAAATTAGTATTTAATCTTCTATAATCGGGTTCCACTAATTTGAGCTCCCTGTATTTGAATAATATAAGCTTGTTTTTTTAAAAAATAAGGAATATGAAAGCTACCTCTTTCTCCCGGCACTGGCCGGAAGGATTTTTACATTCTAAAAGTTTTCGCTAACCTAAACATTTTTAATCAAACTGTTGTTATATATAAAACTCGTTGTGTTAGGAATTTATGTATTTTTCTTGAACGAGTGTTAGAAGATATTTTTTCTCTCTCAGCGGAAAGTCAATTTAGATTTCATTCTCATTAGTCTCTTTAATCATGTTTGCTTTGCATGTTGCAAATTATTTCAAAGTATTGAAAGTCGTATTTGTGAAATGGTTGATTTCTAGAAAATGAGTCTTGAAAAAATATTCACGAAAATTATTTGGCTTGGAAAATTTTGAAAGTTTTGAAAATAACTCGAAGAAATTATTTGACTTCTAAAATATTTGAAGCGATGAAAATAACTCGAAAAATTATTTGACTTGTAAAATATTTGAAGAATTGAAAATGATTTTATTGCTCGAAGATGAGTTGAAAAATATTTGCATAACTCGAAGTAATTATTTGACTTCTAAAATATTTGAAAGTGTTTCCATTGAAAAAGAACTTGGTTTCTTGAAAACATATGCTTAATTTCTAAAAATTTCATGAAAATTGCATGCTTGGTAGAATGAACGAGGAGAACCCCTGGTTTCTTTAAAGTTTTTGAACACTTTCGCGGACGAAAGAGCAATGAGAGACCTTAGTTTCATGAGATCGTATGTATGTTTCCTAAAAATTTTATTAAAAAATGCATGTTTGGAAGAATAAATGATGAGAGTTCATGGTTACCTTTTGTGAACTCATTGGTGAACCTTCTTTCTTGATACTTCATGGCACTTGATCATGTCATGATAGTTTGCTTTGAAAATCTATTTAATACCACGATTTTGTAGGAAAAAAGAACGAGAGTCCTTGTTTTCTAAGAAGTTTTGCTTGATTTCTTAAAAGTTTTTGGTAAATGCATGGGTTAAACACATGCATGAAAGAGAGAACGATGAGAGTCCTTGGATAATTCATGAGAACTAATTTAAAAATATTTGTTAGTTAACAAAGCAAAGTTTTTGCTAAATGCATGGGTTAAACACATGCATGAAAGAGAGAACGATGAGAATCCTTGGATAATTCATGAGAACTAATTTAAAAATGTTTGTTAGTTAACAAAGCAAAGTTTTTGCAAAAAATAAGTTAAACAAATTTAGTTAAGAAAAAATTTAGTTAAAAAATTTCAAAGTTAAGAAATAAGTTAAACAAATTTATTTTTCGAACTTAATTTTTATTTTCGATCTTAATTGTTTTTTTCTTAATTTACATTTTTTTTCTTAATTTAATTTTTTTTTCTTAACTTTGAAATTTTTTAACTTAATTTTTTCTTAACTAAATTTGTTTAACTTATTTTTTGCAAAAACTTTGCTTTGTTAACTAATAAACATTTTTAAATTAGTTCTCATGAATTATCCAAGGATTCTCATCGTTCTCTCTTTCATGCATGTGTTTAACCCATGCATTTACCAAAAACTTTGCTTTGTTAACTAACAAATATTTTTAAATTAGTTCTCATGAATTATCCAAGGACTCTCATCGTTCTCTCTTTCATGCATGTGTTTAACCCATGCATTTACCAAAAACTTTTAAGAAATCAAGCAAAACTTCTTAGAAAACAAGGACTCTCGTTCTTTTTTCCTACAAAATCGTGGTATTAAATAGATTTTCAAAGCAAACTATCATGACATGATCAAGTGCCATGAAGTATCAAGAAAGATTGTTCACCAATGAGTTCACAAAAGGTAACCATGAACTCTCATCATTTATTCTTCCAAACATGCATTTTTTAATAAAATTTTTAGGAAACATACATATGATCTCATGAAACTAAGGACTCTCATTGTTCTTTCGTCCACGAAAGTGTTCAAAAACTTTAAAGAAACCAAGGGTTCTCCTCGTTTCTTCTGCCAAGCATGCAATTTTAATGAAATTTTTAGAAATTAAGCATATGTTTTCAAGAAACCAAGTTCTTTTTCAATGGAAACACTTTCAAATATTTTAGAAGTCAAATAATTTCTTCGACTATGCAAATACTTTTCAACTCATCTTCGAGCAATGAAATCATTTTCAATTCTTCAAATATTTTACAAGTCAAATAATTTCTTCGAGTTATTTTCATGTCTTTCAAAATTTTTCAAGCCAAATATATTTCGTAAATATTTTTCAAGACTCATTTTTTAGAAATGAACCATTTCACAAATACGACATTCAATACTTTGACATAATTTGCAACATGCAAAGCAAACATGTTTAAAGAGACTAATGAGAATGAAATCTAAATGACTTTCCGCTGAGAGAGAAAAAATATCTTCTAACACTCGTTCAAGAAAAATACATAAATTCCTAACACAACGAGTTTTATGTATAACAACAGTTTGATTAAAAATGTTTAGATTAGCGAAAACTTTTAGAATGTAAAAACACTTTACATACTTTCAGAAAAGTTATTTGAAAACACACACAGTTTTTAAAAAATTCAGAAAAACACATGAAAAGCGATTCCTAATCCAGCGATTGTTGTCAACCGTTTTATTTATCATGTTTAGGTTACAGAAATGTTTCAGCGAAAGCACTTTACATAATTTCATTTTCTAGAAAATAATCCTCTCACAAACACATCGTTCAATACTTTGAATTAATTTCCAACATGCAAAACAAAATTTTAAAGGCTAAGTGAATGAAATCTAAGGATTTTCACTTTTAAAAGAAAATTAAATTATTTCTAAGATCAATACTTAATGAAATTTAAACAATATAAAAATTAATCACTTATCATTATAAAAATCAATTAACAGGCTAATTACATTTAGCAATTGGGAATTTTAACTAAGTAATTAAAAATTATCTTAACTTACATTATAGCTGAGGTAGCGAAAACAGGCTCAAACAGGCTTCGGATAGCAATGCCATGCATTTCGATAATCTAGCCATTCTTATCGCTTACTGACGTCGTTGATAAACAACGTCGAATAACGTGTATGCCCAATGAAGGACATATGCATTATCAGCCACTCACATGGTAGAATGAAGTCATGTGATAACACGTGATTTTTTAACTGATAAAGAATACGTCATCTTTTATTTTTCTTATTACACGTTGAATCGTTTTTCGAAGAAGATGAATTTCAAGCAAGTGAATATTTGGTATGTCTAATTAATTTTTACAGAATTCTAATTTTTAGCATTAATTTTTCAAATGAATTTTATTTTACAATATAAGAGATTTATGTGTGATATAATATATGTTTCTGAAGTCAGATTTTAGTGTTTGTATCCAATTCAAATGTTAAAAAGTAATTTACATAGTATATGATAATAGTAACGTATGTTAATATGTGAAAAAAATACAAAACAACAAGCAAATTAACTCACATAATATTTATTTTCAAAGTTACAAAATCAAGTACATAAGTAAACAGAGTATTAAACAAGGTATACAAGTTTTAATACATGCCAAGTTTAGCTGAATACACTTCAATAAATTCAAAATTCTATCTAACATCCATCCAGTACCTTTTGTGTGAACTGTTCAAAGGAGTTATTCATTTCGGCAAATGCTTCCTCAATATGTAGAGGTATGTTATCATTCATCAACTCCAGAGTTGCACTTGAATGGAAAAGGGGTGTAGCATAGTCCATTTCACCATCATGTTCTAGACGGCTAACAACCACATGAACTGTTTCATACCATTTCAATGAGTTTTTTTCTGCCGTCTGATGGTAATTTAATTCATTCAAAATATCTGATCTTATATTATTAAAAAATATGTGTAAATCTTTATCATTCCCTTCGTCAGCGTGAGATTAATTACAAAAAGCGAATTAAGAGCATTTTGTCTTTGAAAATGCGTCACTTTTTCATACAAGGCATCTTTTAAAGAAGAATCAGTTTGTTTGGGTAAAACCTTGTGTGAAGTGCTTTTATGTCTCAGTAAAACACTTTTGTTAGAAAAATTTTCATCACACTCATCAAATCGATATTTTGGGGTGGGCTTCATATGAATCTTCTTATGTTTTAATAAGTCATATTTTCTCAAAAACAAATCACTGCAGAGGTCACAACTATGTTGTTTGGGGTTGTTCTGATTCGTTTTGTGTTTTAATAAGTAATATTTTCTTGAAAATGCGTCATTGCATAAATCACACTTATACATTACAAGGGTATTCGAATGAATTCTCCTATGTCGTTGTAAATCACTATTTTGAACGAAAGATTTTTCGCACAAATCACAAGCAAATGGTTTTTTCTTGAGGTGAGATTTCATATGCCTAATCAACACAAACTTTCTGGAAAAGGCTTGGTTGCAAGTAATACACACTAAGGGTAAATTCTGTTTCTTCAATCCTGATGAAGAAGGTTTCACATCATTCGAAACAGGTGACGATGAAAATTCCATATCTTGATCCTTAAATCCTGGTGATAAGGCTTGACTTTTCGAGTTGGATTCATCAACAACACTTAACAAAGATGATTGCATGCTTCGTTCCATTATGACATAAATTAAAACTATTGAATCACTTGAGCAGGTTCTAACACTTCAATGACAATACACAGAATGGTGAAATTATCTCGTGCCATGAAATTTATACAATCATAGGGGGCGCGCGTGTGCAGAAAATTATAAATACTCAACCATGATTGGTTTAAAATATTTTGCTAGTCACGTGAGATGAATGCCGCGTTAACTTAATAGAAATTTTTAGAAATTTCGTGACCTTTATTCCTTTAAATTTATTTAATGCTTTCTGAAAATACGCAGAATATCTAAAAGGGAATTATTTCATCTTTAATTTGCCTTTGTTTCAAGTCTAACATAATTGATTCCTCAAGCAGAAGTTTGAAAAAATTCCTTTTATGTTATAAGTAAATTTATTTCCTAAGTCGAACTATGCCATTTTATAAAAAAAACTTCAAATGATTCCTTTAGAAGAGAAATTCTTTCTCACAAAAATCAAGTTAATTTTCTGAAAAGATCTAACACGTCGATAAATATGTGAATATATAGTAAACACTGCAAAATATATATCAACTCTAAAGAGAAAATTTTATTTATTTGTCAACCAACGAAATATTTCGTTTGCTTTTTGCTTTTTACTATTATTATTATTATTATTTCAAGGTTGTCATTATTATTATTATTATTATTTCAATGTTGACATTATTATTATTATTATTATTATTTCAATGTTGTCATTATTATTATTATTATTTCATTGTTATTATTATTATTATTATTTTTATTATTTCAACTTGCAAATTTAGAATTCATTTAAAAACTAAACACGTATTATAAGAAAAAAAGCAAAATTCATTTAAAAATGGTGTTAAATATCCAAATCTTGAAAGGCATACTCCTGAATATAAAACTTCGCCAAGAAGCGTTAAGATTGAGCTATCAAAAGCTTTTCTTCAAAGAATTGAAATCTTATTTTGGAATCGTTTCATTTTTCTCTTTTAAATAAAAAAAGATTGATCTTTCTTTCTTTTAAATAAATTAGAATCCCCTCTCTTTTAAATAAATTATAGTCATCATTCTTTACTATTTGCAAGTTTTAAAACCTCTGTATTTACTTTAAATATTCTAGTTTTGATAAATTTACTCGAAATGCGTAATGCAGTACTGCGTTAAGGTAGTATACCACAAACAAGAAGCGTGGACTGACTGTCGTCAGTGCAAATTGATAACCTGCGTTGCTTTGCTCTGAGTTTCATTGAATGTTATCATTAAGTGTGCAGTTTTTCTGTCTCCGAAAAGGGTGAAGTTAGAGATAAAATCCGCGTTTGAGATTACTTAAATAGGGAAACGAGGCTATTCATTAGCGAGGTGCTAAGAGACTTATCAAAATGTGGCAATACTCTTATAATAAAACATTTGTATTTTAAGAAATGGCATCTCAAATGATATCTGGTCTATAAGTGTATGCAATTCAGATCACGTCACATTATCTTTCAGCTACTTAGCTGTAATATCATTTCTTTGGGATTTTTATAATTTGTGCGCGTTAAGTTCGTTTATACCATAAAATCAATGAACGGACAAGATCTACCTTCTCATCTTGAAAGTCAAGTAAGCTTTTATTTCATATTATTTTATAAACATAATAAATCAAATAATTTTGCAATTCCAAAATAAAATATTAGTCTATTCTAAGACATATCCTCCCAATTTTCTAACACACATCTATTATATACGAAAAATAGTACATAAAAGTTCTCAAAATAAGATAACATTTTCCTGAAAAATACATTAAGTTCGAAAACAAAAATATTTCCTCTTAATTAAGATCGTGAAATAAATTAAGTTTCCAAAATAAAAAGAATAAAATTCTTTCCCGCGAATTTTCAAAGTTCCTTTAAATAAATAAAATAGCAATTCTTCTCAAAAAATCTATTTCCTCTAAAACAAAAATAACGTTCGCAAAATAAAAAAAATTCTATCGCTAGGTATTTTTAAAAGAAAATAAAAATTACTCACAAAATTCATACCTCGCACGAAAAAAAAAATAAATAAATAAAAGTTCTCAAAATATAAAACAGTTTCCTGAGAAATAAATTAAGTTCGAAAATAAATTAAGTTCCCAGAAATTTGCTATCTTCTAAAAAAAGAAAAAATAATTTCTCAAAATAAAATTGTTCTCAAATATTTTTCTATCATCTGAAAATAAAAATTCATAAAATAATTCCTCAAATAAATCTCCTCAAAAATAAAATTCAGTTCACAAAAATTTTCTAACGAGTCAAAATTAAAAATATTCCCTCAAAGACAGGAAAATAAAATTCGAAAAAAAAAGTTTCTCTAAATATTCCAATCTTCGCTAAATTAAAATTCGAAAAATAAATTAACTTCGAAAAAGAAAAATAAATTTTCTAAGACTTGAAGATAAAAATTCCTAAAATAATTCTAACATCTAAAAATTAAAATTCGAAAATAAAACTTCGTTAAAATAAATTTTCTAACTAGTCAAATTAAGATTTCAAAATAAAATTTATTTCGAAAAATAAAATTATTCTCTAACATCTGAAAATAAAATTCTCCTCAAAATAATATTCATAAAATAATTCTAACGTCTCTAAAATTTAATTCGGAAAATAAATTTTCTAACACCTGAAAATAAAATTAAGTTCGAAAAATAAAATTCGTAAAATAAAAATAAAGTTCCGTTAAAATAAAATTCGTAAAATAAATTTTCTGAAAATAAAATTCAAAAAAATTTTCTAACACCTAAAAATAAAATTCGAAAACTTTCTAACACCTGAAAATAGAATTCAGTTCGAAAAATAATTCTAACATCTAAAAATAAAAATAAAGTTTGCAAAATAAAAATATTTCCTCGATAAATTTCTATCTCCTCAAAATAAAAGTCGAAAATAAATAAAACACCCTCGTACTATAATACAAGTTCTTATCAGTTTCCCGACAGCATACTCTAGCACGCCTCCTCCACCGAAATGCGTTTCCTCCACCATCGACTCTTATCAGCGAGCCACTCCACGAGCCTCCACCTCACTCCACAGACCTCCACACTCCACACGCACGAACGTAGGTGGCGCAGAACTGTCATAATCACACTACTGTTCCCCAATGGTGACTTAGTCAAGTACTTTATGTGATAGAATGTATTAATTTTTATCTCTTGACTGATGAATTTAGCTGATCGACTTTTTGATCTGTACTCAACTTCTACCGATGAACCTTGCTTTATTTCTTTAAAGTCTACTTTTATATTATCTGTTTCATTTCTTTTACTTTTTAAATTTTCGCTGCTTTTTTAATTTTGGATGTTCTTCCTTTCTTTTTCTTGATATATTTTTTCCTTAGGCTCAGTTTCTCATGCATTTTTTACATCCTTTTCTGTATTTGCTTGACTGAATTTTTTCTTATGGCTTTCCCCATGTTCTTCGCCAACCTTTCTAAAACAGTTTCATTGGTTAAAACTTCACTACTCTTTCTCAGTAATTATTTTATTATATGTGTGTAGTCATTTTATTATAAAATATAGAGCATCAGACATTTACTAAAGTTAACACAGGTGTCAAATTAAAATTAGTCGCTATCACAGGAAAGTTAGCTAAGCCTAACCATACCCCCAAATTACCCCACCTCAGAAAAGAGCTCACAATAAATATAATTATAAAATTTATTATTAACTTTCTATGTAGATCTGTTCCTTAGATGTTCCTCTACGAATCTGAACTAAAATTAATAGTTTTTGACAATTAATAATGATTTTAGAAGCAAGTTCATCAGACGCTTAAACTAACATACCATATGCAAAGAACATAAACAAGATAGTTTGTAAATATTAAATTTGTTTCCAGTTTCTAAAACTAAAGTAAAAATATTTGCCGTAATCTCAGTATGTCTCTAACAAAGAATTAACTAAATATCTTAATTTAAAAAGAGAAAATAGGTGTTTTTCAATACCCCATGGGCCCACTTTCCCACACCTGACCCTATCGTGCTTAAACAAACCTGTTTAGAAGCAATCGCAAGTCAGACAAAAAATAAATAAATAAATAAACAGGATTTTTTCTGAGCAGGTGTAATTGTACAGCAGAGAAAAGGAAAGTTTAACATTTAAGACAGTATTCAGTTAGAGTTAGGTTCCGTTTTCGTAGGGTTTTATGTATTATTATGCCCTGATTTAGGAGCCACTGTCCTGCTTTTTTGTCTCCTTGTCCTACTTTTTGTAACGCTCAACCTAACAACTCTAGTTGTCACACAGTTTGGCTTCATCTCACTGTATTCATCCTGGTGAAATGTGATTACATAGCTTCCTAAAGTTTTTCGATCCTTGCTATGTTCTTTTGCATCCGCATGAGTACTTAACTTGTTAACATCTTTTAAACCTTTCAGGGATTAATTAGTACTTTCAGTACTAAATTGTTGAAATAAATGACTGGCACCGGAATTTAAGAACAAATTTATTGGAAATAACAAAAAGGCAATATTTCACATACATATTAAATGGAAAAGATTTTAGCAAAATTCTGGTGTCATTGTGGCGTTTGGGAATTAAAATTAAGTGTTTTCATAAACATAATACTGCCCCTGAAAGGGTTAAGACTGCTGCTTTCATACTTTCTAGTATTTTCCACTGTTTCTATTTACCTATTTAAGTAATATTTAAGTGGAAAAAGTTTCTATCAACTTTCTCATTTATATTTCATTAAAATTTTTCTTGCAGTATCATAGCAATTTTTCAAATCTTTCTTTAATCCTTTTTAAACATTTTATTTTCTTCAGTATGTTTTACTGTAGCTTTACAGAATAAATTTACATTCTATTTTATACATTACCATTAACTTTTCATTGTGCACAGTGTATAATAAAAAGATTTTCAAAACCACTTAATTAAAGGAGCCTTGAACACCTGGTCAATCCTCCCTCACATTGACTGGGTCAAGCCTCCCCACATAGCCCTTTTCTAAAGAATAGCACATTGTTATGTTAAGGCTGTTCCCAAATCCTAAGAGCCGACTTTTTGACATA
This sequence comes from Maratus speciosus, assembly GCA_963932465.1. NCBI lineage: Eukaryota > Metazoa > Arthropoda > Arachnida > Araneae > Salticidae > Maratus > Maratus speciosus. The sequence goes on along the minus strand of OZ010787.1, from coordinate 340,954,698 downwards.
AGTTTTAATTTATTTTTGTTCGAAAATGCATGAAACTAGCAGGTATTGTTGTTCAGAAACTATGTCATCGAGCTGGGTTTTTTTTTTTTCGTTTTTTTTTTTTTTTTTTTCGTTTTTTGCAAACGCAATAGATTGTTCAGAAAATAGTGTTAAAGTGAACGTTTTGAACCGAATTTATGCGCGAAAGGAGAAAATCCACTCAAGAAAGGGTGAAAAACATGTTTGTCACGTGATCAAAATCGCTTCTAACTCAATAGGTAATTGATGTATCAAAAAATGGAAAGCGTAGCTAGATTCCAAATTGCTTCCATGGTTATGCTTTCCAATTTTATACATCATTTCCTTTAAAAAATTAATTTGTAAATGTGTCAAAACGTTTTGCCCTTGTTGAGCAGAGCAGTTGAGAACAGCGTTAAGCCTAATTTATTGTACAATCTTTATGCCTCGAAGGAAAGCTCGATATTTCTGGATTTCTTAAAACCTATTTACTTAAATTTCTATGATGTATTTTATCTGAAAAAAGCTTACAAAATATTTCTAAAAAACATAACTTTTAGGTTGAATACGCTTCACAACTAATTTTTTCCACACCTATCTCGATTATGACAAAGTGTGTGACAAAGATTGTTGTTTGAGCATTCCAGTAGCTTTGGTTGACATCTATTGATAAAACTCTGAAATTCTTTCAAATATGAAAACTGATGGGTGGGTCAAGCCTCCCTTAGTCTTCTCTATATTAGGAAATGAGTAATCGCGCTTCTAAGTTTTTCCATGGGCTAACATGAGATTTCGAGATCCGGAAGTTTTAGTGAATGGAACCCTTAACATAATTTCTATCATATATGCAAAACTGTTCTATCATATATGTAAAAATCTTGTAAAAAATTTTACTTTTTGCAAAATACAAGAGTTCTAAAAGCTTTTCATTTCGGTGCTCAAAATTTTAAATTACAAGTTTTAACATTTTTTTAATATTATAAATTAAAACAGAATTTTTAATCTAACGTATTTAAATTGATTTAAGCTTTGCAGATAGTAATTAGTCTGTATAATTTTAAATTATTTGAGCAGAATATAACATGTAAAGATTGCCAAGGGATTTTTGTTTTTGTTTTGTTTCTCTATATTTATCAAAGTGTTTCTCGCTTTAAAATAAGACTGATAAAAGAAAGTAGCTGCTAACCTTACATTTTTTTTTAAATTACATATAGGAAAGACCGAGGCTTGTTGCTACAAAAATCAATCTTTTTAATGAAAAAATAATCGGTACTCTGTAGCAATTAAGCAATCTGAATTTAAAATAAGTAGCCCAACAGGCAAAATGAAATATTCATTTAGAAAGCAGAAACTAAGTACGACCTTGCGAGAAAAAAAGTGATCACCTCCTATACTAACCAGTGTTCCTTTCAGACCTTCTTTTCCGGGGGGGGGGGGGGGGGGTCAGCACTCTCCCCCCCCCACGGAGAGGTATCTGAAAGAAACACTGCTAGTAACTCTGCCAGAAGTCTTCCTATAAAAATGAAACTGGACAAATCTATTAATAACATCTAATAATCAATGCTATATCTAAATGTTGCTAAGAGGATCGCCCACATATAGAAATTACAACAAACTTTAAAATAACCTAATTTGGACATTATATTTAGATTCCTTGGCATATTTTAGTTTTGGATGCCAAACGGGACGCTAATTAGTAATTGGAATTCCTAATGTTAGGTTCATTTTTAATGGTTGGAATGCGGTAGTTTTTTAACCCCTTGAGGGGCAACTGATTGTGTTCCTGTAATGTTGAACTCACACCGTAATCTTTGAAAAATTCTATTTCAGAATAAGAAAAAGAAATTTTACGACTTTTTTCCACGAAAGTTTGAAAATTAAAATTTAGTAAAATTTTTCTGGTGCAAATCTTCATTAATCGTAGGTGGAATAAAAAATTCCCACCGCCCCTCAAGGGGTTAAGCATAACTCAAAAAATATTAAGCGAAATGAGCTGTTATTTTGGATTCATATATATGAAGGTTTTAGAAATGGATTTCTGTTAAACATTTTATGGGTCATAACTCATATCTGTTTTCGAAAATTAATTTCAAAACACATATGTTTTTGAATTAAAAGTAATGGAATACCTTAAAAAGTATATGTATCTCAAATCATATATTTGCACAAAATAATAAGTAACAAAATAACCACTGGTATTTTAGATGCTTGCTTATTTTCTCCCCGGTATTATAACACAATGCTTTCCCAGAAGTAAAATTATTATAAAAAAAATGTGTAATATATATAATAACCTATTTTAAGGGGTCTCGGGACTCTTAAAATTGGAAAATAATAAAAAAAATAAAATAGACCATTTTCAACATTTAATATCCTAAAATGTATATTATTTTGAAACACAATTTTCAGAATGATGTAAAGCATAAATATGTTGTTTCATTTCATATTTTAAAAAATGTAAAATGTAGAATTAATATTTATAGGGTGCTTCAAACTGTCAGACATTTGTAGAGCAGAAAATTGGTATGGCAGCTTACGCGCAGGATTACAAAATGTATTTTCCAACTAGAATAAAAATTTTGGTGTCTAATTATACTCCAGATTATAATAATTACCCTGAACCTAAATAAATTTGTGTTTAAAGCATTTTTATATTTTTAATACAAAGTTGTTTTTAGCTAATACCAAATTTTGAAAATTTCAACAGTATAATCACATTAAAAAATATACATTTTTTTAGTAATAAAAAGGAAATTTTAGGTTCATATTATAGAGGCTAACATAAAAGATCTATTTTGAAAATTTCATGAAAAAATATTGATAAGTTTTTGAGATATCCCTCGCGTTATTCCCAAAAATGTCAACGTCAAAGTTCCGGAAAAGCCGCTTCAGCCCATGAGCGGGTACAATTCTAAAAGTCATAACTTCTGTACTAACAGGAATTTCGAGGAAACGATTATATCAAAAGTTCAGAAAAGATAGGAGTTTAACGTATAAAAAAATTAAAATCTCGGAAATTTTGAAGCTTTAAGAGTTCTGAAATCCCTTAAATATTAGGTTGTAACGAAAGTTTTCCGCCAAAAAAGTTCTTAATAATTTTAGAAAAAAAGCATGATAGCAGTGCCTTTAATGAGGGTAGTAATCACCACCCGAATCTATGATTTTCTGCCAAGGTTTTGGTAGTTTTTCAAAACCTTTGGCCCAGAAACTTGGGGGCCGGGTGTCCAAAAGCAGATCAACCTCATTTCGGGCGTCCTGTGCAGAATTAAAGATAGTACCAGCAAGATGTAGCTGCAAGTGTGAAAAAAGGTAGTAGTCCGAAGAAGTGATGTTGGGGCTATATGGTGGGTGTGGCAGAAGATCCCATTTCAGTCCATAGAGTCCAGCCGGTGAATGCAGTCATATGTGATCTAGCATTACCTTGATGAAACATTATCTTCTTGCGCTGGAACTCATTTTGACATTTTACCTTGATAGCAGCGTCAACACGTACTAGCATCTTGCTGTACACCATACTGTCCATGTTTTTATCCTTTTCCAGATACTCTTTGTGGATAATACCACGGCAATACCACCAGATACAAAGCATTATCTTTTTGTTAGTCAAATTGCGCTTTGCGACGCTGCCGATGGGCTCACCGGGCGCCCCAAAGCAGAATATGCTCGTGCGTCGCAGAACAATGAGATGTGCTGCAGAACATTTCAAGACAAATGTAACTTTTTTTTTTTTGTAAAAAAAAAAAAAAAGTGCATATTGATGTGAAAGCAAAAAGAATTCGGGTGGGGGGGGGGGGGGTACTACTTTCATTGTGTTCGAATCTATTTAGGAAGAAATAAGAATGTGGCGCGGCAATCAATCTTTCTCCCTCCCTCCTATTTCACCTACTTCCTGAATAACTAGCGATTTCTTTCCGAATGGGAGTTTTCTTCCGCGCATGGTCAAAGAGCGAAACTGGGAAAGTTTTTCACTAAAGCTTAAAAGCTGGGAATCGCGAAAAAGCGTGAATTTCGCCAAGGACCTCGTAAAAAATGCGAATTACGTCAAAACATCGCGGAAAAACGCAAATTTCGTGAAAAGATCGCGGAGAAAATGCAACTTTCGACAAAGAATCGTGAAAAAGAATCACAAAATTCTTCAAAGTATCGCAGAAAAACGCAAATTTCGTGAAATGATCGCGGAAAACGCAAATTCCGTGAAAAGATCGCGGATAAAACGCAGCATTCGTGAAAAGATGGGGGAAAAAAGCAATATTCGTGAAAAGATCGAGGAAAAACGAAATTTTCGTGAAAAGATCGCGGATAAAACGCAATATTCGTGAAAAGATCGTGGAAAAAACGCAACTTTCGTGACAAAATCACGGATAAAAGCGCAAATTTCGTCAAAAGATCGCGGAAAAACACAAATTTCGAGAGAAGATCGCGTAAAAAATACAAATTTCAACAAAGAATCGCGAAAAAAAATCACAAAATTCTTCAAAGTATCGGGAAAACGCAAATTTCGTGAAAAGATCGCGGAAAAACGCAAAATGCGTGAAAAGATCGTGTATAAAACTCAAAATTCGTGCAAAAATCGCAGAAAAAACGCAAAATTCGGGAAAAGATCACGGAAAAACGCAAATTTCGACAAAGAATCGCGAAAAAAAAAATCACAAAATTCTTCAAAGTATCGGGAAAACGCAAATTTCGTGAAAAGATCGTGTATAAAACTCAAAATTCGTGCAAAGATCGCAGAAAAAACGCAAAATTCGTGAAAAGATCACGGAAAAACGCAAATTTCGACAAAGAATCGCGAAAAAGAATCACCAAATTCTTCAATGTATCGCGGATAAAACGCAAATTTCGTAAAAAGATCGCGGATAAAACGCAAAATTCGTGAAAAGATCGCGGAAAAAACGCAACTTTCGTGACAAAATTACGGGAAAAAACGCAAATTTCGTCAAAAGATCGCGGAAAAACACAAATTTCGAGAGAAGATCGTGGAAAAAACGCAAATTTCAACAAAGAATCGCGAAAAAAATCACAAAATTCTTCAAAGTATCGCGAAAAAACGCAAATTTCGTGAAAAGATCGCGTATAAAACTCAAAATTCGTGGAAAGATCGCAGAAAAAACGCAAAATTCGTGAAAAGATCGCGGAAAAACGCAAATTTCGACAAAGAATCGCGAAAAAGAATCACCAATTTCTTCAAAGTATCGCGGATAAAACGCAAATTTCGTGAAAAGATCGCGGATAAAACGCAAAATTCGTGAAAAGATCGCGGAAAAAACGCAAAATTCGTGAAAAGATCGCGGAAAAAAACACAAATTTCGAGAAACGATCGCGGAAAAAACGCAAATTTCGTCAAAAGATCGCGGAGAAAACTCAACTTCCGTGACAAAATCGCGGAAAAAACACAAATTTCGTCAAAAGATCGCGGAAAAACCCAAATTTCGAAAAAAGATCGCAGAAAAAACACAAATTTCAAGAAAAAATCTCGGAAAAAAACGCAAATTTTGTGAAAAAATCGCGGAGAAAATGCAACTTTCGTCAAAAGATCATGAAAAAAAACGCAAATTTCGTGAAAAGATCGCGAAAAAAACGCAACTTCTGTCAAAAGATCGTGAAAAAAACGCAAATTTCACGAAAAGATTGCCGAAAAAACACAAATTTCATCAAAAGATCGCAGAAAAAACGCAAATTTCGTCAAAAATCGCCTAAAAACGCGAATTTCGTCAAAAAATTTCAAAAAACGCAATTTTGTGAAAAGATCGCGGAAAAAGCGCAGATTTCGTCAAAAGATCGTGAAAAAACGCAGATTTTGCAAAAGGTCGCGAAAAAAACGTGAATTTCGTCAAAAGATCGCGAAAAAAACGCGAAATTCATTAAATGGTCGCAGAAAAATGCATATTAGTTAGTGCCGAGGGGGGGGGGGGGGCTCTGCTGTAACCTTTCTGAAAATTTCCTGTGAATTTATTTCATTGCAATTAATAGTAAAAATAAAATTTTTCAGTTGAGTGTAATCATATAGAATGGTAAGTAATAAATATTAGAAAATTACAATGTTGATAGTTAGAAAAAACACAATTTTGTATGGAGCGTACATAACTTTGTTACTGGCCAGTGAAAAAAATCTGTATACTGGCCAGTGGCCAGTGGGTAAAAATGTTAATTTTGACCTATACTGGTTAGAGAAGATATTCATGTATCTTGGGACCCTATGCACAGACTAGAGTTGGTTCAGGTACATTCAGATAGTAAAATTGTGGAAGATTCCTTAGCACTTATCAATACTTGCATGAAAGAATTTATGTGGGGGAAATCATTTGAAAGTCTAAATGAATGTGCAGATGAACTGCAAATGTTTCTCTGCAAGCCTAAAATTTTTAAAACTTTGAAATTTGTTTCTCATGCTTTTAATGTTTTTCAAACATTCCTAAATGACTTCAAGGCATTAGTCGCAGCCTCTGAAAAAACAGAAAATGCAAGTCTGAGGGACAAACTTTTATCAAAAAGAAATATCTTCAGTATAATAGTTATTGCTGATATAATTTCGGTACTTGCTACCATGTTAAAATGTATTCAGGTAACAGATCTTCTTCCTTGGGTGTATACAGATTTAATTACAAATCTAAACTGTTATTTGCTAAACATCAAATCCCATCTGACAAGCCTTCATAATTGTGAGATTGTGCAACAATTTATTGATATTGTCAGATCATTGCCAAAATGTTTTTTCAAAAATACAATACTTTCATGGCACATGTTTTCAGAAGAAATTACTTTCCGAGGAGTACCTCTGCCAGACCTTCCAATAAGTAGCAAAATGTTAAGGTCTACTACTTATAATTCTAGTATATCGTATTTCACCAGTGACATCAAAGATATAGTGCAATATATTGATACACTGTATCAGTACAGTGTCTATTTTGGACAAAGCACAGAACTTAATGAGATCATCAAAGCAACAAAATATTTATTCAATTTTGAATATCTGATTTTTCCACTTTCAGATGTGACAAACAAAATCTTGGATCTTTCCAATTTTTTAGAAATTCTGAATGTACTCCCTTGTGTTCCCCCCTCCAAAGAGGAAGGGAAGGAGCTGTATTCTGAATACACTGTATTTCGTGATTGGTTTTATGAAACTGTCAAAGAGTGTCAGGAGAGTGAAACATATTTTCAAAATAACACCATGTTAAAAAATGCTGTGAATACTTTAAAATCAGAGATCCCGAAATTAACCAGTTTTCTAACTAAAATTTTGTCTATTTCAGTATCTGAAGCCATATGCGAATCATGGGGGTCTACAATCGATAAAAAATTTTCTAAAAGGCCCAATACAGTTGATGGGAACGAAACAACCATTGGTACAACAGATAAACGTATGTTTATTTATACGAATGGACCTCCATCTGGACAGAAATCTGTTAGGAAACTTGTAAAAGCTGGCCTTATAACTATGTATGGACCAAATTTCCAAAGGCATTTTCTTCATAAAAGTAATATGTCTAAATATCTCACTTCCAAAGTCAGTAACTTCTGTGTCGATGCCATGGTTCTTGAAATAAATTTTGCCTCCAGAATATGTTTCTTTTGTTTGACAGTGTTTTACGAAACACATCTTTAGCATTTTCATAAAAGATGAAATTACATCCTTACATATGTATATAAACATCCCCCCCCCCTTTTTTCCCCCATTGCGCTTGCAGAACATTTTTGATCATCTGAAATTCCGTTGCAGAACATTGCAAAGTATTCTGCTTTGGGGACCGGGCGTAGAGCAACCCCCTTTTCGGCTTATGTTATTGAAGTGAATCCACTTTTCATCACAAGTGACGAAACGGTCGAGAATTTTGTCCTTGCGTTGATATTCGAGCAGATTAGTGCAGGCCTGAACACGTCTGTACTTATATGCTTGAGTCAGCTCATGCGGCACCCAGCGATTGAACTTGTACATCAAGTTTATGCATTGCATGCACGGCTAATAGACATGGCACTGACGTCTAACTGCTTAGCTAGCTCTTGAGTGGTTGAATACTGATATTCTTCCACAAGTTCTCGCAAGCGGGCCTCATCAACATCAGTAGGCCGGCCAGAGCGCTTTGCTTCTTGAATGTCATAGTCCTTGTTTTTGAACTTTCGGTACCAAAACTTCACAGTGTCATATGATTCAACAGTAGTGCCTAAAGCTATACACATGATTCGGTGACATTCTGCAACTGACTTTTTGCAATAGAGCTGGAAGTAAATGCTGGTTCTAATCTGGTAGCGTGATAGTTCCATTTCAGACACCCTGTATTTAATGTTAACGATACTGTTTTACAAATTTCACAACACAGTCTTATAAAGCAAGTCTTTTTCTTTCAAATGCCGAAAATCGTTTGACAAAATATTAGCAAATACAACAACGCGAACTGTTAGAAAAGACGATCTTAGCTGTGGCGGGAAACTTTCGTTACAACCTGATATTATGTAATGCCATTGTAAAACTCCTACACATACTTCTACTCCTGTAAACAATTTCTCGGAGATCTGTTTCATTAATGTATTTTTTTTTTTTTTTTTTTTTTTTTTTTTTTTTGTATATGATAGAATTTTTAATATTGCGTTTCTTGTAGGAGATTTTACTAAAGTATACACAGTGTAGTATCTAAATATATTACTAAATTTAGATGAAGGACTAGATTTTATGAGCTCAGTGACAGATAATATCATTTCTATTCTTACATATATCCCCTCTTTCTCTTTATCAACCCCCTCCCGTCTGTATCCTCTTTTTTTTCTGGATCATTTTGAAAATTAAAAAATTTCAGTCACATAAATTTATTTTTAATCATTGCACAATAGATGTCAATGCAGGTGGTGTTTTAAGAGCCTAACTGAAAAACTACTCGGCGGCATGAGCTATAATTTTGAATTCGATGATTTGAAGCTTCTAGGAATCAATTTCTGTTTAAAAAAAAATCATGGCTTACAATCCATATCTTTTCTCGAAAATTAATTTCGAAATACACATATTTTCGAAATTTTCGAAAAAAAAATATGAATTGTAAAATATGAAGTTTTTAACAGAAATCACTTTCTAAAAATTCCAAATATGCCAATTCAAAATCATCTCGCCGAGTATTATTATGAGTTATGCTTCAAAAACTATCCCCGCACTGCAATCTGTTTTCCAACGAAAGCGACAAGCAAATTAAAAATGAATTTAACATTAGGAGTTTCAAACTTTAAACCAGCATAATTCTTAAACTACCTGACCTAATTACTCCCTGTTTGGTATCTGGAGTTAAATTTTTTCGAAAAATCCAAATATGATTACCAAAATTAATTGTTAGTGTAGAAAAATTTATACAGATTGTTACAGTTTTCATATATGGACGACCACGAAGCAAAATTTAAGTATAGCACTAATTAGTAGACGTTATTACTAATCTAGTGGTACTAGTCAAATTTTTATACGATGATTTGGGTTAGAGTTAGTAGTAGTGATTCCTTTTTTTTTTCCAGAAACGTACTTAACAAATTACGTTTAACTATTCGGATGTGCCGATTCAAAAACTTTCTTCTATCTCATACATTTAATGTTTCAAAAAGTTGCTACACATGTTAATACTTCAATGTTATTACTTAAATACTACACCAACTTTGGTGTTCATCTGAAATTTCTGCCTCATTATATTACCGGAGTAAAAACGGGTTAATCTCGATTATGATGTTTAATAAAATCTATATTTTTAGCTGTTGTGTTGTACATCAGCTGTTTGCGAATCGCCAGGTTCGCTGAATGCGAAGTGCCCGTCGCTGCACGAGCAGCCGATATATAACAGGGACTACAAAAATGGAAAAAATTACACACACAAATTGCTCTAAAATCCCCTTCCAGGGGAAAATCCCCATTTTCAACTGGGGCCTGCTGGCTATAGTCAAAAATACATATATGAAATTTGGTTTAATTCTATACATAACTTTCTACACTTTTCGATGATATAATAATGAAAATGGCACAAAGATCTCCCCCTTCGGTCGGAATATTCAAAAATTCAAGTGGGACCTCTGCTGGCTACAGCCAAAAACATATATATGAAATTTGGTTCAATTTTATCCATAGCTTCATACACTTTACGATGATACAAAGAGGACACAAACACATACATATGGGCACACGGACAGACAGACATTTTGTAAAAACATGTTTTTCGGGATCTCTGACCTCTGAAACATGTAAATCAATCAAAAACCGAAAGTCGAAAAAATTTCCATTACAATACTTTCTCCTATTATAGATAGAAGAAAGTAAAAATGCGTAATCATTTTCCTGAAAAACTGGCCTTCATTTATAATTATTTTTCAAATCTAGTGATACGCAGCATCATTGTATTTCACATTATCGGATTGAATATTATGTAACAGTAACAAGAACATAGTTTTTTTTTCAAATGTGAATATCTCATGCTTACGCAATACAATACTGTAACTTGCCCAAACTGAAATAAAAAAAATTAACTTGTTTTAAAAGAATGATGACTAATCAGCCACATTCAGTTTTCTCGTCTTAATATTCGATACGGTCCTAAACAAAAACGTTTCGGCATGAACATTCTAAAGAAAAAAAATCGCCTTTTAAACAAAGATTATTTAAAAAATCTTTATTTAAGTTAGCGTTAGTCCAACTATTTTTGTAAAATTCAGTACACACAGACAGACGAACAAATCGACGCTTAAGTGTATAGATGTATTATGTCCAATTTTACTCTCTCGTGGAAAATAAAAAATATGTTTTCTCTTTTGTAAAATTCGGAAACTAAAACAATATTATTTTTATAGGGATCGTTATAATACACTGGAACTTTGCAGCGGTGTTTTAAAACCAGAGACAGGCTTTTAGAGACATTTATACCTATAAAATCACTTACCATGATTACCAGCCTATGTTTTTTTTTATTACAGAAAATATGTCACGAACCAGAAATTGTACTTTAGCTGTAAAGTGGGATATAGGCCACCAAAGATTATCTTATATTTTATTTTCTGGTTCGGTCATATTTGTTTGATCTGAAGATTATAGACCAGAAATTATGATAATTACAAAAAGTTTGGACATAGGGAATCTGTACAGGAGGGATATTTAAGTATAAATTGTACATAGTCCTGCAAATTCATAATGAATTACAGGCACTTTCATATTGTTTCACTGCACATTGTGTTTTTTGTAAAGCTTCTCGTTTCCTGCGTCTTGTTGCTATTTTAAAAATATTAAATGTCTTTTGTTTTATTTTTATTTTATTTATTTATTTATTGAAAATTTGGGCAAATAGGAATTTTTATGTTTTCTGGTGCTTTCAATGGTTGTTCGGATGCTATTCATTTCCAGGTAGTTATAATAGCTTTCCATAAAATTCAAGAAAGTAACATATTACTTATCATAGTATTTAGTGCATAAAGTAAAGCCGGTAATTAATTTTGCTTGAGATTTTGCCCGTCGCATGTATCCGTTTAGAGCACAACATGCTCTATTTCTTATGGGACAGAGGTGGCACATACGAGCGACTATTTTTTAAAACTTTGAACACATCCATTTCCAAACTAGACTCTTCATGTTAAATTTTTTGTAGAAATTTATGTATTCTTGGACATAGAACATTAGTGCACTAATATAAATAAATTTGCTGTGACATTTTTCGTTTTTCTTTACTTTAACACTTTGTTATTATAAGCTGGATTTGAAACGATTGTGGTTCTGACGCTACATTTGACAACGAATCCAGTTTTGCCAAACTCTCAGACTCGCCAAAAAAAAATGGACATAGCACATCTGTGCTTTTAGGTGTCGAAATGTTTCATGAAGCATTCATGGTAACGCCCAATTATTGTTTTTTATTTCCAAATCACTTATTCTTAATGACGAAAAGAAGCTAATTCGAGGAAATAAAACTGTTATTGGGTTTCATACGATCTTTTATTGTCTCATTAGCTTCACTATACTGAATTAATTAAAATATAAAGAATATAATTCAAATTACTCTACTGAAATATAGAATTAGAACCTTGTTTTATTTTAATAAAATAAAAGTTGTTTCACTGTTTCCACAAACACAAATTCTTTAATGTACAGTCGTAAAATGAAAAAGTATATAACCCATACTTACTCTGCCACAAACCATCGTATAAAAATGGAACATACCAATCGATTAGTAATAACGTCTACTAATTAATGATGTACTTAAATTTTGCATAGGAGTCACCTACATATAAAAATTGTACCAAACCTCAACATTTCCGGACAAACACCTAATTTTGACATTATATTTAAGCCTTTCTTCAAAATTTCCCTTTCGAAACCAAACGGGAAGTCATTCGGTCAAGTAGTTCTGGAACTATGCACGTTTAAAGTTTGAAACTCTTAAAGATAAATACACTTTTAGCCGTCGCAATACTTATTGTTTTTCAAGCAAAACTCAAAAAAAACTACTTGGCGGAATAAGCTGTAATTTTGGATTTGTATATTTGAAGCTTCTAAAAATCAACTTTTTGTTTAAAAAAATTGCAATTCATGTTTTTCTCGAATACTAATTTCAATAATGTATATTTTATTAAATTAATTTTCGTAAAAATATGAATCGTAACCAAGCGGTGTTTGAGTTATATTTCAAAAACTATCCGCGTTCCAATTAATTTTTTCCCAGCGATTAAATTGAATTTAACATTACGAGTACAAAGCTTTAAACCTGCATAATTCCTAAATTTCTTGACCGAATGACTTCAAATTTGGTATCCGAAGGTTAAATTTACCAAGAAATCAAAATATGATGCCAAACATTTTGTGTTATTAAGGAAAATTTTAAAGTTCGCTTCAATTTCTATATGTAGACGACCCCCTAAATAAATTTTAAATATAAATTAATTAATAGACTGTATTATTAATCGATTTAACAATCGAATTCCAGACCATATTTTTATACAATGATTTGCGGTAGAGTTTGTATGGGCCTATACATTTTTTTCCCACTACTCTACAAATCATAATGACATAAACTCATTCAGAATCAGAAATGCTTAAGAATCTCTTAGGGTGTCTATTTTAAAATTGGTTTTGTATTTAACACAATGCTTAAGTTGCACTTTTTACTTTAAAATCAGTCTCTTTTCCCTTATATTTAATTCCGACCTGCTTGTCTTAAAATGAACTAGAGAAAAGGGCCCAGCTTTGAAACCCGACTCGCCATGGCTGTTTGTAGTGGGTCGGATTCCACTTTAAACTGAAGTCCCGGTCTGTTTAGCCATCGCGTGAAAAAGATGATCGTAGCTCCTGCAACCAATCATTCTATTTAATGTTTTACATATACATAATTACTTTTACATATACATAATTACTATTCATTAATTTCTTTTTAGTACTTTGCTTTTATATCTTGCGGTTTTATTTTTCAGTCTACATTCGTATATGTGTAGGGGTTAAAATGAGGATGAATTATCGCCATCAGTTGTCAAACATCTATTTAAGGCAGGCATGTCAAACTCGTTTACCGCCGCGGGCCAAATTAGGCAATATATACAAAGCCGCGGGCCGCATGAAAAAAAGTAGATAATAAATGTTATTATCATTCCACAGAATAAAATTTAAGCATACAAAACACACTCAGGTTAATGAAATTTACATGTTAATTTCCAAAGTTCATATTTTATTTTACCGTATTTTTAGAAAAAAAATACTCGACATTATTTTTGATCAACCAAATCTACAAAATTTAATGTAATTTCCTACATAGTATTCCTTTAAAAAATGGATTGTGCACCGGCATTGTTTTTGATGAACCATATCTACAAAATTTAATGTGATTTTCTACATAGTATTCATTTTAAAAATTGATTGTACACGCTGACGTGTGTATATCAGATGTAAATTCTCAACTGGGCGAAAAATGTCCGGACCAGGATTCGAACCAGGGATCTCTTGGCTGAAATCGGCAATGCTCTACCATCTGCGCTGTCCCGGATGAATCTGGTGGAACTTTTTCACCCAGCTAACCTTACTGATTATAGCTCTGGTCTGAAATCTGGTTCAGCTCAACAGAATAAATCGCAGGCAATGGAACTCCAGAAACCGTTAAATAACCTTTGTGTGTTAACCTTTATCTAACAAAGGCATAGGTATCAGTCCTCTGGATTTTTTCAAAGTAAAAAAAACAAATTTTGTATCAGCAAATTCATTTAATAAATTGTGTCTTGGACCTATGTTCTGTTTATTTCGTTTTATTTATTAAATACATTTTCGGGTTGAAATTATGTTTATTTGACTTGAAAAATAACAATGTTTTAAGCTACGAAAATATGTCGTACTAAAGTACGTTACTGAACATTAATTGCCATACTTGCTTTAAGAAAGCGGTTCATTTATAAATAATTACAGAATTTTGAAAACTCTATATGCATATATTTTCGCTCTAATGTGGAATCGAAGTGAATTTTGATTAATTCTAACAATATATGTTAAACAACAATTTTTACTTCAATTATAAAGGTTAAAGAAACATGTTAAACTGATTTTCATATTTCTTGAAATTTGAAAATTTTCTTTTTAATTTATTATTTATTCTAAAAAACTCAACTCCAATGATTTTTGTAATAATGTTTGGCATAATTTAAAATGAAATGCTTTTTTTTTAGTTGTTTTGTCAAAGTAATAAATTTTACTTGAAAAAAAAAAAAACAATACTATCAAATAACTTGATAACATTGTGAAATTTGCATTGAGGTTGAAGTTTACTAAGATTCTTTGTAATTTCAAATTGAAACTCCAAGTACTTTGCCTATTGGTGGTCATTAAATAATCCACATTCATAACTTGTCAATTTAAAATGAAAATAGTAACCTTCTTTAACAGCTCCAAAGATATTTCCAAGATACTTTCAACATTGATGACGATTAAGCATTGCGCGTACGAACAATTTTATATTTTGCTTTTTTTTTTAAATTGTAACTGTTCTTAATTAGCTCCGAATTTTATTAATTTTACAAATCATTTCTTATAATTTAATAAACACAGCATATGTAAAATCGAAGAGCGTAGTGAAACGGTTTCGACACAAAACGCATAGAAATTACAAATAAGATATCTGCACAAATTTTGCGAATCTTTGAATTTTCAAACTCAATATTCAGCTCTTTACTATACATTTCGATTTTTTCTTTGTATGCACAATTTCTTGGAGATAAAATTTAGCATTAAGTTATATATGTCTATATACATTGCCAGATGAAAGGGATTGTCATTTATTCAGAATGCTATCACATTCTGGAGAAAAATATTTCTCTTATTTAATGACGGAATAAATAAAACGAAAATTACGATTAAAAAATAGTGGTAGATTCTTAATATTAAAAAAGACTTTACTAACTGGCGATACTGATATACACATGTTTCCGATGTTCGCCATCTCTAAGATCTTGGTTGTGGTGTGTTTCGTGCAAAATGCATTTTGAGCACGCGCCTTTGAAGACCCGAATTAAACACTGGTAAAATTACAAAGGCTCGGCGGGCCACAGAGAAGTTGTCGGCGGGCCAGTTGTGGCCCGCGGGCCACGTGTTTGACATGCCTGATTTAAGGAAACACTGAGCCTCAAAAATGCAAACAAACTTTTCTATGGAGTAAATGTTTAGGAAAGTAACGCAATTTGTTTGCGAGATATGCGATTCACGTGAAACGGAGGAAAAATAAAGCATGATTTATTATTTTTAACTAATGGTGCATCGCCTGCTTCACTGGTCGGTTTTACAAAACGAACCTGAAGTTAAACATCTGACAGGCTTCTTATGTTTAAATTTTTGTATTCTTCTACACTTCTCTGAGTACGTCTGGATGGGACACCCCATCCAGATTGCTCTTTTAATTTTACTTACATTGCTATTGTCTTACTTTTTGGTGTTTTTAATCTTTATTTTGTCCCTTAAGGGATTTTGTGCCACAAAAATTCATACAACCAACCAACCAACCAAGCTTCTTATGGCAGCATATACGTAGGCTGGCTATGTCCGCTCGGAATCAAACGAACTTTGAATTATTGAGATTTTTTAATTTTAGATGAAAATCTTTCTAAACGAACCTATAGTTTTTTGGGCCCCACTGTCTTCGGCAGCGTACACAAATCATTATTTTTTATCTTTAAAAAAAGCGTAACTTGTCTTATTTTAAAGGCATGCAACGATCGGTCCAGATTAAATTAAAATTTTCAGCATTGTCGTTCACGTTTTTATAGGAAACGGTTTGGCTTGATTTAATCACAGGAATAGAAAATAATACAGTAGAATTATTCATTCTATTTCAGAAAAAAATTCCTCGCCTTACTTTCTTTAAAAATTAATTTTTAAAGAACTATTTCATATTGCGAAAAGTTCCAAAATTAGCTGCACTGAATAAATTTTACTGAAAAGGGGACGAAATTTGCTTAAAAGATTGATTTAATTTACAAATGTCAAAAATCCCCGCGAAACTCGAAGAAACGCTAAAAATCGCATAAAAAATTAATAAAAAATTCGCAAAAAATTAAAAAATTGCTGTAGGAATTCCTAATCAATTTTATTGAAAAGAGGCAAAATTTACTATAATGGACTAAAAGATTGATACCGGATTCTATTTACTAATTTAACTAAATTATTTTCTATAATGAGGAAAAATTGCCGCGGAAAGCAAAAGAAAAAAAAAACCGCTTAAAATCGTATACAAATTTTAATTTTAAAAAAATGTGGTAACAAAATCGAAAACTGCCTTCGAGATGCTTAATTTCGGATACTTTCCTGCCAAATCGTGTAGTTATCCGCGCAACGGTCTCTGTAATTGGGTAAATAGATAATAGGGTATTAGAGAAATAGAGAAATAAGTAACATAAACAAATTTTACCATACCGTTTTTAATGAGAAGGTAAGCAAAAAAGCCATTAAATTGATTTATACAAGCGAAACAAAATTAAAGATATATATTCACCAGATCGAGTAACAAACGATAATAGTGATATATCATTTACTCAAATTGAAAACATTATTATTTTTTGCTGCTGTTTTAATGAGAAAATGGCAACATTATTACGCGGCATCATTCAATTATTCCTCCCACTTTTTTTCTCTCTGTTTTTTCTTTCTTTCTTCTTCTTTTTTACCAGACTGCCAAGAAGGGTTATGTGTTTCACGGGAGTATGTGGATTTCTTTACACCCTCGAAACATCCCAATAGTCCAGAGGAAATAAACATTTTACCTTGCAAAAGGTCGGGTAAAATATTTTTTTTTCTCAATTGTTTATAATGATGCCAACATGGAAAAACCAAGTTTTCTAACAAAATTTCTTAAGGCTAAATTTTCTGTGGACGAAAAACAATAAAATTTTGGGACATTTTTTGATTTTTTGGAAATATCTCGAGACTTGTTGCCGTAGCCTATTATTTGTCAATTACAATATTAAAGAAGATAAAATTCTCTACAACTTTCATATTTACAACTTTTTTATACACTCAATAGCAAGCGCAGTACGCTATTTCAAAAATGGGACAATTTTTTCAATTTTCTTAAAAACCGTGAAAAACCTATTAAAAAGCAGAAATACCAACGTTTAAAATGCACAAATAATATATGAAAAGCAGCAAACAGCTGTTTCGAATCTACTAGCGAGATTCTTCTTCAGTGCAAGATAGGGAAAAAGGAATAGCGTGCTAGAAAAAGCAAGGCTGAGCAAGCTTACAAAAAGTTGTAAATATGAAAGTTGTAGAGAATTTTATCTTCTTTAATATTGTAAGTGACAAATAACATGCTGAGGCAACGGGTCTCGAGATATTTTTTAAAAAAAAAAGGTCCCAAAATTTTCTTGTTTTTTGGCCACAGAAAATTTAGCCTTAAGAAATTTGTTAGAAAATTTGATTTTTCCATGTTGGCATCAATATAAACAATTCAGGAAAAAAAAATCTTTTACCCGACCTTTTGCAAGGTAACCCCCTTTTTCTACACATTTCCCCTAGACTACAACGGCTGGTTGGATTTTAATGAATGAGGTCTCCATAGATTCGTCTTAACCGTTCGATGGTTATAGGCTAGGTTTTGTTTTTGTAAATTCAAAATGGCGGCCGTAAAATACAAAATGGCGGTGGAGACGAAAATTTCTTTTTTCGCACCCTATTGAGTGGCATATCATTGGATAGGTCTTTGAATGAAGACGATGTTTCATTGTCAAAATGAAGACGATGTTTCACGGACTATTTTACAGTCAGAAGCTCCGTTTAAATATTATACAACCTGGAAGTTGTGTGGGTAGGATCTCTAGCTTTACTGCAACTCTAACCATCGTAGACATCTATAGTCCTCATCAAAACAGTGTTTATAGATAAAACTAACAATTAAACACAACTTAAAAGTCATCAATACAAGTAAATAAAAAAATAGGTAAGTAATATAAAAAATAGTTTAACATTGATGAGAAATAATTAATTAGTTCGCTTTTTACGCAGTCGGGGTTTTGATCTTTTAAATTTAATTTTTACTTGTTTGTTGTTGTTGTTGTCGTTCAAATTGTAGCATATATATATTTTTTACATCATTATAAAAATTCTTTGTAAATTACAAAAGAAATCTCGAAAATAATTTGAAGATTCAACATTTTAAGAGTTACTATTACATGGCTGCCAACTTGTACGGATTTTTCTTACCTCTAAAATTTAAAAGAAAATTTTGTCTAATTTAATCTCCGAAACGCAGCGATTTTTAACGATTCAGCATGGCAAAAATTTCTATTAAATTTTAGTGGTAAGAAAAATCCGTACAAGTTGGCAGCTATGCTATTATATCCTCGGATCAATGGGAATAACTCATGTTAGTGTCATCGAACATTGGTCCATATTCTAGGAGGAGTAGTTGTGAGATACAAGCACACCGTCAGATTTTTAATATAACAGATTCTGAGCAGCGTTATCTATTTTCATTCACTGTAATTGTCCTGGATGATAATTTCATTCCTCATCATTGATGCTAACTCGGGCTGTGAACACAATTGCGGAATATTAGCTTTTATATTTTTTATTTCAATTGTAAAATCAAAATGAATAAGCTGTAAGCTAAAAATCGGATCTATATAAAATTATTACAATTTATAGATCTACCATAATCGTGTCCACTAGAAATTAGCATATCTTAGAGAGCTTAGCTTGGCGCAAAAATAAATATATTGTTCAAGCCATCTTTGTAATTTTTATGGTTCAAATATTTCATGCATCATAGGTGATTTTTTCTTTGCTTATCATTGATACCGATCTGGACTGTGTTCACAGTAATTTAATATAAGCTATCTATACTTCTTCATCTAGTTTTTAAATTAAAATGAATAAGTTTTAAGCTAAAAATTAGATATTTATAAATTATTATAATTTATAGATGTTCTGTAATCATGTCCAGAGAATGAAAATCTTGGCTGTGGACCCTACTATGGGATATTGCCTCCTTATACTTAACAATATAGCTTCTAAATTAAAATGCATTAGGCATGAAGTAAAAATGTAACTATTATCATTTTAATCCTATTGTTATCATTTTAATCCTATTATTATCATTTTAATCCAGACATTTCAATTGACGTAAGATTCCTTAAAACTGATAACTGGTTCTCAAATTTTTGAGTATTGAAAGATCGGTTGATTGGCTGATTCTCCCTGTTTTTTGTTTTGTTTTCTCAAAAACTATTTTGGATATAGGAATGTGACAAATTGCAGACTGTAGCCAGCGGTACTTTCTATGTGCCTCAGATGAGTCTAGTGTTCCTTATGAGATAATTGCAGGCAAACAAAAATTTTAATTTTGTTTTTGACTTAACGTCGTCTAGATAGTCAAATCAACTTAGAAATAGGTGTTTTCCATAAAATCACAGGCAGGCATATATATATATATATGGGCAATTCCATGTGACTCACGTTTCCATTTGACACATTTTTTCCAAAAGTAAATCCTATATACATAGGCGAAATATCACATTTTGTTTAAAAAAAGTTCTTCATAGATATCTGGGGCACAGTAAGAAACTAAGGATATCAATATAATAAATTTTTAAATGAACAGGTGGCATACGAACCGTAATTTGGTACTGTGACTCACATTACAAAATAAAGGAAGTCAAGTTTTATGGGTTAACGAAGACGTAGAATTTCTCCTCATTTTTCACAACACAGTAAAAAAGAAGTATTTCATAGAGTAAAACACACTTTCAAATTTGATACAAACAATAAATAACATCGTTTTAATAATAATTAATTATATCAATCAATATTTTGAGTGTGACTCACATTACATGGCATTGTGACTCACATTACATTTCCCTCTTTGGCCATTAATGTAAATGGCATACAGAATTATAAACATTTAATTTTGTAGAATTTAATGAAACATTACTCAATTTAATGAACAGGTAAGCTTAATTACGTATTTTAACAAATTAATAAATTAAAATATTTAATTAAAATTTATAATTAAAAATGCATAAATAAAAATAATAAAAATTACACATCACACATTTTAGAATTAATTACAATCGTTTTATTGTTAGAATTACGATACAAATTTTAAAAAAACCTTTTGAATTTACAGGAATTGGAGGTTTTAATTTTCGAATCAACTTTGATCGAGGATAAAATATTTTATCTTAATTTTCAGGCCATTTCCAGTATTTGCCTTTGGGTAAAACTTAGTATAAACTTCTCTTATGGAGTGGGTGAGATGTCGAGCTTGCTTTTTAAGTTTTCTTTCGTTTTCCCATATTGTAACAGCATCTTTCCTACCAGGAGCTAGTCTGCTAATATCATCTCTTGCATAAAATTGAAGAATTTTATTTAAAGTATCTTGGCATAAGGGATTTCCTTGTGATGAATTCTCTAGACACTGAAAACTTCTATCCAAATTCATATTGTATTCACAGCTAAATAACTTTCTCACAACTACTTTCCTATGACGAGGAGAATTGGGCAAACATCGTTTTGCTTTGGCTTTCCTATTGTACTCATATATTTGTGTATTGTTGTGGTGACTCCATATTTTTTTTTACTTGATAGCTTTTCTTTTTTAAGAAGTTGAAATCTAACCGCTCCTTTTCTTGAGAGTTCCCTGTCTTCATTTTTCAGCTCATCTCGAACCGCTTGAGGCAAATTCTTTAATTTTTCTGCCTTACTCTTCCTATATTCCTTCGTTTGCAGGCAGTGTTTCTGTTCATATTCATTGTACTTCCCGTGTTTCTTCAATTTTTTTCTACGCTTTTTCTGCTGTTCTGCTGCTGTTGTTGGTGTCACAATTAAAAATTTTCCTATAAAAAAAAAATGCAAAAACATAAATACAAGTGGAATTTTAACTATCTATAAAAAATTGCAATAAAATTACAATAGTTAATTAATTCAATTATAGTAATTAGTCATATATGAGTATGTATATATCGAAAAAAACAACAACCCATAAAATAATATTACAATACATATAAATACTATTAAGAACTCTTATCATGCAACGGTAGACGTGACACACATTACAAAATAAATGTCTATTTCAAAATAAAATATTTTAGAAATATAAAATCACTCTATCAATTCTTTTTAGTAATATAAATAAATAGGAGAAACTGTAGTTTTTTTTTTATTTGTAGCAATAAAATGTTATAAATATTTTTTTAAATGCACATTTGTGACTCACATTACATATAATTTATTGATTATTAAAGTTGACCCCTCTCATTTATTTTAATTTCAAATTTTAAAAACTTTTACATTTGCCTTATAGGATAAATCTTTCACAAAAAAATTTATCTAACAGAAGCATGCTAAATCCTAGAAAAATACATACCTTTAAGATTGATTCAAAGCTGAGAACAATCCACCAGAACATGTGCTCTTAGAATAAGTCTTCACATGGGAAGAAAATAATTAACCAGGTGTTGCCAGATTCTAATTTATAAACTTTAATCAATATACAACTATTACAAAATAAAGTTGAGTTGTTTTGTTTATTTTTATTTTTTACACTATAGTTCCCATGTTATGTGGAATTGGCCAGATATATATAGACTTTATTTTATACATAGCAGCTTGTTTATTATGTTTTTGGTATCCATTCAGTGTGTTTGGGGACACTGTATTGTTGTAAATTCATTCATACTATCACAATTATTGATGGTGGTCAGTAACGTTTAATTAAGGGTTATATATATATATATATATATATATATATATATATAGAGAGAGAGAGAGAGAGAGAGAGAGAGAGAGAGAGAGAGAGAGAGAGAGAGAGAGAGAGAGAGAGATGGGTAGATAATCACTCTGTAATCAAGCTGTTTTCTCTAAAATAAATTAAAAAAAAATGAATAGAATTTTTTTTTTTTCAATCAAGTTTCAAAATGTTTAAGAAATAATCTAAAATATATAGCTAATATAAAATTAAAAATTAAACTTTAATATCTAAACTCAACATTTGAACTGCAATATGCTATTTAAGAAATCTATCATGTTTGTCATGCTAAAAATAAATTCAATACTGATATACCATTGCTTATCCGCAGATTGGTCATTTTTAGGTGAAGTGAATGGTTAAGAAAGGAAGTAAACAGTGTTATAGAATCATTTTAAATTGGAAAGTGTGCTTTATATTATGCTTAATGTATTGTTTTATGGTTTTAGCTTTTTTTTTTTCTCGAAAATTTATACCATTCTTATTATTCATTAAACAAAATCAAAATATAACTACTTACTGTTTTATTTTGCTTTATAAAAAATAAATGAATAAAGCGGCTGAGAATTATTTTACTTTGAGAAACTAATTTAACATGGAGAATTGGAGAACCGAAAAATGTCCATCAATCGTAATACTTTGGAATACGGAGCCCAAAAAGTAGCTATTATTTCAGTGGATATCTAGAGTACTAAACTACACATAAGAGTACAAATTTGTGTCAAAATTCTACTTTCTTAGGTCAATGAAGCTTAACATATAATACTTAATTTATAATGTAGTCAGCGCAAAAAAACTGAAATGCATTTAGAAAGAGAATAATACCTCCATACAGTAGAAGTAATAAAAATATTTGACTTAATTTGCCTAAATAGCATTAATAATCATATTCCTAAATATGGCGTACATAAAAAAAATCTTGAAAATTATCAATGATTATTGAAGAACATATTAAATTCAACTTAACTAATTAACTTTAAATAACTTTATTAAATTCCATCCCGCGTTTCTATCAGCACATCTCCGTCATATCTGTCAACATTCTGGCTTCTTTCAAGTGAAATAAAGAGGTTTCGAATCAGAAATTTAATGAAATATTTCTTGTTTCTATGTGGTACTTATTTAATTTCGTTTATTGAGTAAATTTCTTGTTCAAAATATGTTTATTTTGCAGAAAAGGAAGCCGGAAATTTGCCAGCTATACATCTCTCTGCTACCTATTTCTTTTTCCCTTTTTAACCTAAAGATAGAACAGGAATGTAGTGGAGGGTATACGGTGGTATACGCCGTATAACTTCTGGATTTTTTGAGGAACACCGTATACCCTCTGTTTCTCAAAAAATCTATAGTATATACACTGTAGGGTATACCCTCTGCCTTTAGCGTATACCCTCTGTCTAGTGCGTATGCCCTCTGCTTTTTTTACGACTACACCACTGAGATAGAAACGACGTCATATGAAAATAACATTATAGTTTAAAAAAAAATTTTTAGTTTTTTTTTTCCTCTTCCAATTCAGTGAACGATAAAAAGAGGAGGTAGAATAAAGATAAAAAACGAATTGGTGATACACAAATGCCATTCTTCACAAGAATTTCAGCGAATTTCAGAAAGCTTGAACTTTGAAATCTGTAGCGAGAGTTTGGGCTAAATTTGAGTAATTGTGTAAAATAAGGGTACCATTAATAAAAATGTAAAAAATGGGAATCATTTCTAATTTTTTACCCCCAGATAAATTGCAAAGTTATTTCAAACCAAACTATATTTTTTAATTTCCTTTAGGCGAAATGAATTGAGATGACTTCTGAGATTATTTTTTCAAAGGTAAGCATTTAAAACAATGGTTATGATTTCTTTTATCAATATAACATTATTCAAAGGCATAAAGAACAATTTGATGTTCCTTTAATATTTTTCATAATTAAGATAAGACAGCATTTTTACGAATTAAAGATGACAATCATGGTAAGAAATTTATTCCTCTAAATTAATTTAAGAATTTTCCTTTGAGAAAAAAAAAATTCAATTGAATTATTCATATTTTTCCCAATAATAATTTACTACGGAGCAAAACAACAAGAAAGTGCGTAAGGAATGCTCAAAGACTTAATTAAAACTAAGACTACCTCTACACAGTACATACATTTGTCTGTTAAAATAAGGGATAACCCAGCAAGAAAAAAAGAAGAAAATTTGCATTACTGTGATAGGCGCCATTATTATTATCATTATCATTATTATTATTATTATTATTATTATTATTATTATTATTTATTGATTACAATGATAAATATCTTGATATGAAGAACATTTCCTTTAAAAGTCTGCCGACGAAACAACTTATATGGGACTGTGCATCAAGGGAGGGCAAATCAAAATTCGTCTACTTTCTCGTTGCATTGTTTTCATTCTATATAAATACTGCTTCTGATTTAACACTATTTAACAGAAAATACACTCGAAATTCAATAACTCTTATTTTTACTGTTTGTATGGCGTTTCGCAATTTGTTAAAATAAATGTTCATTAAAAAAATATTGAATGCAATATCTTGCCCACTTATGTCAGATCTATTTCAGTCTAAGTCGAATTACCCTAAAACACGACAATGCATGAGTATGTTGCCCTTTCCTCACCTTTACCTTCGAGGTAGCCTACATGATTTTTTCAGCAAGCACTTAATATCGTATAATGACTTTCACTATTTGGATTCACCTGAGTTTTCATTGAGAAAGGCTGAAGGCCAAAATAATTAAGCGTCCATGATTGCTGTTGGGCAACCGCATTAGGGCACGGAGCCGCCCGCTGCCAAACTTGCTGAGTCATTAATGACGGCTCCTTGTTTGTCTGCCGTGCCCCAGGTCACTTGCGAGGGCCGCTTGCCCCACTTCTCAACCTCATTATACAGCCTGTCAATGAAGTATGGATGCTGATGTTCAAGGGTTGCCGAGTTCTTCAGATCGCCAACATTATCATGAAATCAAACCTGATAGATGTGAAAAATATGCGATAACATAAGTTGCTCAATCTTAATCGGAATCTTTTGAATAGAATTAAATTTAATTATAGCTTACGCCGCCAAGAAAATGTAACGACATCGAATATACATTGGTTTTACTTGTAAATATTACGTATGCAATATAGCTCAATTTAAGAGGATAGATGACAATTTATTTTTGGATGAATCTTTTGATAAATTTTAACTCTGATATAGTTTGGTTAATGACTAGGAATTGCAAGCCACAAAACTGCGGAATCCTGTGGCCAGCGTTTTATTTTAATTTAAAAAACCTACCAATATTTCCGAAAAGCAATCCTC
Source organism: Maratus speciosus (assembly GCA_963932465.1). NCBI lineage: Eukaryota > Metazoa > Arthropoda > Arachnida > Araneae > Salticidae > Maratus > Maratus speciosus. Next base: position 340,929,171 of record OZ010787.1, on the reverse strand, counting down.
GCTTTATTTAATGACAGACTTTTCATCATTAAATAAACCAAAGAATACTATTCGGACATTTTGTTAATTTGAATTAAAAAAGTACGCTAAATTGGCAACATAGTGTTGTAGATAGTAATTTTTTTTTTTTTTTTTTTTAATGGTGTTCTGAAGAAAACGCGCTTAAAGTTTTCGTTACTGTTTACTTAATGTGCCGCGCTCCACTTCCTATAGCTCTAAAATTGCCTTTTCAGTTTTTATATAAATTCTTAACTAATAAGTTACGATTTTGGTGTGTATAAATAGTCAGAACGACAGAAATGTTTCAACGATTGTTTCAACGCAGAATTTTTTTCGAAATTGTGAACCGATTAAAGCGATGTTTTTAGTGGTGGGATTCAAATAATTTAACAACCGGTTCGCTGTCCGAATGATTTTTGATGCACAAAAACGAAAGAAAAATGAATCATCACACATAGATTATGAAACATTTTCCAACATTATAAGAACGTTGTTAAAAAAAAAAAAAAAAAAAAAAAAAAAAAAAACCTTTGATGCTTTAGTACAGTGAAAAAAATCCGAAAACATATTACCCTATAAAAGGACGTTAATAAATATTCGGCAATCATGAAACCCTGATCATAATTTCTATCAGAAAATGCATCAAAACAATCAGGGCTGAATTTCCAACAAAAAAAGTACCGGAGTCCTAATATTCTGCAATGCTAACAACCCTACCGTGCTCCCCCCCCCCCCCCCTCCCGTCACTCTAATCTGCATATTTATATTTCATACATTATTTGCAAAATTTAAATCATTTTTTTCTTTAGTAAAATAAAAAAATTAAATATATCTATAATCATATACTATTATTTGTCAACTATTTCTGTTTTTAGTTATCATTCCTTCCGAATAGAAATCTTTGCCTAATTTTAAAGTTAATTAATTGAATAATTCTGCGGTTAAATATGATAAGGATTATAATTCAGAAGTGTTAACACAAAAAGGGAATAGTTCGAAGCTGTGCATTTTTATTAAAAAAAAATGAATGAAATTTACAGAAATTAATATTTATATGATGAAGAATGGAACAGCGTTTTTCAATTTCCTATAAGAATATGCTTACCTTAAACTATATTCGATTCCTTCTTCATAACAATCTTTCGTGGTTAGTTCCTGAAAATCAGATTAAATGAAAATTTTGACACCGTTATCGGAAAGATTCGATGCTTTTATAGAAAAAAAGGTAGCACTGCTCGATTGCTTTCTATCAGAATAACGATACATGGCAATTATATCTAGTTACAAATGAAAGTAAACTGCAGAGCAGAGACTTAGCATTGTACATCGTTCATGTTACAAAATAAACAGAAAAATCACTAACGTGATTTTTATACTTGTACAAAATAGAAGACAAAAACCTCAAACAAACAAAACCTCAAGCTGATGCCCATTGAATATATTCTTTTCACGTTCGATATCTAAATCAAAAAATAAAATAAACCAGCCAATTAAAAATCATTGTAATGTCACAAAAATAAATTGAACTGTGAGCAAATTCATTGTTCAGTCTCTCGATTGGCGCCGTATCAACACGTCGCTGCCATCAATACCAGACATTAATTTGAAAATAGAATAGAAAAATAAGATTCCTGTTTCCCTTTATTCTGACCAAAATAGCATTAAAATGATTTGAAATAAAATAGAATACGTAATTTTTAAGGAGGATTTCTTTCCCTATGCATGAATGAATAAAATTTTGAATGTAAGACAGATTGAGCTTGAGCCAGTCCAAGCCCAAATCTATACTCCTATTATAAAGAGGAAAAAATTGTTTATTTGTCGGAGATAAGCTCTGGAACTACCGAACCGATTCCAAAAGTAATGGTATCAAAATGATGGTGTTAGTCCAACTTAGAACATAGGCTATATCTTATGTCGGTGCCACTACCTCAAAGGGGGTGTAGGAGCAAAAAACGTTCTAAAAATGCGATTTTAGCGTTACTGAAGGGCTTAGAAATATGAAATTTTGAATATTAGTTACTTATAAGATATACATGATGTCTAAGAACAGTTCTTAAACAATTCGAAATTTAAAAGGGTTGAAAATGCACAAAAAGTGTTCTAAAAAACGTTCTAAATGGTAGTTTCTACATAATCTCAGGAAATACCGAACCGATTTAAAAAATATTGGTGTCCAAATGATGGTGACGACGCTTGCTCCAACATAGGCTATGTTTTATGTCGGTGCCACTACACCAAAGGGGGTGTAGGAGCAAAAAACGTTCTAAAAATGCGATTTTAGCGTTACTGAAGGGCCTAGAAATATGAAATTTTGAATATTAGTTACTTATAAGATATAAATGATATCTAAGAACAGTTCTTAAACAATTCGAAATTTAAAAGGGGTGAAAATGCACAAAAAGCGTTCTAAAAACGTTCTAAATGGTAGTTTCTACACAATCTCAGGAAATGCCAAACCGATTTAAAAAGTATTGATGTCAAAATGATGGTGACAACGCTTGCTCCAAGATAGGGTATGTTTTATGTCGGTGTCACTACCCCAAAGAGGGTGCAGGAGCAAAAAACGTTCTAAAAATGCGATTTACGTGTTACTGAAGAGCCTAGAAATATGAAATTTGAAATATTAGCTACTTATTAGTTATAAAGGATTTCTAAGAACAGTTCTTAAGTAATTCGAAATTTGAAAGGCGTGAAAATGCGCGAAAATCGTTCTAAAAAACTTTCTAAATGGTGGTTTCTACACAATCTCAGGAAATACCAAACCGATTTAAAAAATAATGGTGTCAAAATAAGGGTGTCAAAATGACAGTGACAACCCTTGCTCCAACATAGGCTATGTTTTATGTCGTTGCCACTACCCCAGAGGGGGTGCAGGAGCAAAAAACGTTCTAAATTGCGGCTTAGTGTTACGGAAAGGCCTAGAAATATGAAATTTGATATATTAGCTACTTATTAGATAAAAAGGATTTCTAAGAACAGTTTTTAAATAATTCGAAATTTAAAAGGAGTGAAAATGCGCGAAAAGCTTTCTAAAAAACGTTCTAATGGTGGTTTTTACACAATCTCAGGAAATACCAAACCGATCTAAAAAATAATGCCGTCAAAATGATGGTGAAAATGCTTGCTCCAACATAGGCGATGTTTTATGTCGGTGCCACTACCCCAAAGGGGGTGCAGGAGCAAAAAACTTTCTAAATTGCGGCTTTTGCGTTACGGAAGGGCCTAGAATCGTGAAATTTGGAATGGTAGTTAGTCATAAGATATTAATGATCTCTAAGGACATTTCCTAAAAAAATCGAAATTTAAAAGGGGCTCAAAAAGCGCAAAAAGCGTTATAAAAAACTTTCTAAACTGCGATTTCTATGCAATCTCAGGAAGTACTGAACCGATTTCAAATATAATGGTGTAAAAATGATGGTGACAGATCTTGCTCCAAGATAGGCTATATTTTATTTCTGTTTCCACTACCCCAGAGGAGATGCAGGAGCAAAATGCGCGAAAAGCGTTCTAAAAAGTTCTAGATGCCGATTTGTCGGCAATAACTCAGGAAGAGTGAATCTGATTTCAAACGTAATGGTAGGAAATTGATGCTGACAGCCTCTGCTCTAACATAGACGCTATTTTATGTCGTATCACTATCACCAAGACGTTGCAGGAGCAAAAAAGCGTTCTAAATTTCGATTTTTGTGATTGGTAGGGGCTAGCAACTTAAAATTAGGCAACGTACATATTTATTAGCTATAAATGATCTTTAAGAACAGTTTCGAAAAAATTGGAAATTTAAAAAGGGGTGAAAATGCGAGAAAAGCGTCCTAAAAACGTTCTAAATTGCGATTTCTACTCAATCTAAGGAAATACCAAAGCTATTTCAAAAGTAATGGTTGCAAATCAATGGTGACAGTCCCTGCTATAACAGATTATATTTTATGATTCTGTCACTACCATCTGAGAGTTGCAAAAGCAAAACATGTTCTAATTTGCATTTTTTGCACAACTGAGGAGTCTAACACTTTGAAGTATGGCATGGTATTTACTTACAAGATGCAACTGCCTTCTAAGAACAGTCGAAAGAAAATTCCAAAATTTAAAAAAATGAAGTGAGTGAAAAACGTTATAAATTACAATTTTTAAGCAAACTTATAAATTACCAAACCGATTAAAAAAATAATGATGAGAAATTTTGGTGATAGAACCTGCTCAAACATAAGCTATATTTTATGTCTGTTCCACTAACACCAGAGGGTTGCAGGAGCTAAAATCTTTCTAAATTGCGATTTTTGTGATACTGAAAAGGCTAGAAACTTTAAATGTGACATGGTAGTTACTTATAAAATATAAATGCCCTCGAAGAACTGTCGAAAATACATTCGAATTAAAAAGGGGTGAAGCGAAGGGGAGGTGCGAAAAGCATTCTAAAAAAGTTCTAAATTACGATTCTATGCAATTTCAGGGAATATAAACCGATTATAAAAGTAATAGTTGCGAATCAGTGGTAACAGTCTCTGATCCTACACAGGCTATATTTTATGCCGGTGATTCTACCATCTGCGGTTCACAGGAACAACAAACTTTCTAAAAAAGGGCTTTAAAAGCTTTTTAAATTACGTTCCTGTGGAATATTTCGAAATAACAAACCGATTTCTAAATTAATGTTGGCAAATTAATGGTGACAGTTCCTGTTTCAACATAGCCCTTTATGTTGAGAGAGGTGGTAGGACTTGGAATTCGACATGATGGTTAATTTTAAGATGTAAGAAGATGGTTTCTAAAAAATTCAAAACTTCAAATGAATACTGAAATGAGCGTATTAATTGAGCAAAAAGTTTCAAAATATTTTCTAAATTATCATTTATTTAGTTTTATTTCATTTTATTAATTTAAGTCTCATTTCTGCCTAATACAGTGTAATAATGATGTTTAGTCAAACTGTGTTTTAAATAGTAATTTTTGAATTATTCCTAAAAGTAATAAGTAACTTTTAATAAAATAAAATATTACATTTTAATAAAATAAAAATTTAGTTAGTACCTTTTAATAAAAATTAGACATATAAATATCACTTCGCCTATTTCAAATATTACGCGAGCAAAGCCGCGGGGTTTGCTAGTACTGATATAAAAATTGAGTTGAAACAGCTCCTTACGTCACGTATAAGTGTCTTGATAAAAAAGAATGCAAAAGCTTGGAGATGGGAAGGAAAGGAAAGGGTAATTTAGGCTTCCGTTTTTCGGAAGCGCTATTGCACTGTGTTTTGGAGCCCTGTATTTATGAGCTCCTGTGAATTCCGACCAATATTTAAATATGTACGAAAAACAAAGAAATACCGGAGCTAAACTCCGGTGGGGTCCGGCGCAAATTAAGCCCAGAAAACCATATAATATAAAAAAAGCAGAAATGTAAGTTTAAGAATTAACCCATGTTCAGACCAATGTCAGACGGGCGTCTTTTTTGCTGCTTTTTTGTTTAAGTATTATCCATTCACAATGCTATAGCATTGTGAATGGATAATACTTAAACAAAAAAGCAGCAAAAAAGACGCCCGTCTGACATTGGTCTCATGACCTAAAGTTGTACATAAGATATTTTGAAAAATATTATCCATGCTATAGCAAGTGAGATAAATTTTTGCGCGACCATAACTTCTCGAGTTATGACATTTAGAGATTTTAGGAATATTTACCACTTTTTAGTAGAAAAAAAAAAACCAGGCCAGATAACGCTGAAAATTCGTAAAATACAAAGTGTCATGATTCGGCAAGTTTAGATCATACAATATCTTTTCATTTGTTAGAGCTGGAAAAAATATTTTTCTAAATATAACTTATAGGACTCGAGGAACTTATCAAAATTTTGGATTTGTTATATTTACGAAAATAATTACCTTCATTTAAATAACTTCTAAGATATGAAGAACAACATAAAAAAATGTGCAGTTGGAAGTATATAATCTAAATCTGACGATTTAAGTATTAGCTATAGATCAGCGATAACAGGGAACATTCCGTGCCGAAGCAAAGTACCGTTTATTCGAATAATAGCTTTGCCCGGGCTCCTGATGAATGACCCTTAAATTAACCTAAAATTTGTATGATTTTATGTCTTTAAATCTATTTTATCTGAATTTATATTTTTAAATGAAAAAATATTGAATTGAAAGTATATGCTATTTGGTGCTTTACTTTCTGCGCAATTTGATTTGTGGAGTCTATGCGCACTGAAAGCGGGCGAAACCGCGAAGAAACACTCAGGTTTTCACTGATTTTGTCGAAATTTGATACATTTTATTTAAAAAAAATATTTCTACCCGTCCGAATGTTTCAAAATTTTTGTAGATGATGTAAATCTGATCTATTGAGAATCTGAATACCATCTCAATTTTAGATATTCTTAAAAGATTGTGTTCAAATGCAGTCGTTTAATTATAGTGTAGAAAAATATTGTCACCGTGAGACACGAAATGACATGCATTTGCCGGTGTATTTGTAAGGGTTGAAATTCCTATTTTTTAAAACCGATTGCCCCATCGATAAGAAAGTGGTTTCCGATTTACGAACATATTATTAGTTTGTACAGGGACCTCTAAAGTACAGGGACCTGTTTAACCTCTAAAATTTCGTTCTGAAGGAGCGAAACCCCGACGAAATATCCAGATTTTTACTGATTTCGTCGAAATTTTCATACATTTTATTTTGTAAGAAATATTTCTACGCGTTCGAACGTTTCAAAATTTTTGTAGGTGATGCAAATCTGGTCTATTGAGATTCTCTAAAACGATTGTGTTAAAATACGGGCGTTTAGTTATTTTTAGCGTAGAAAAAATATCGTCTTCGTGAGGCGCGAACTGACCTGCGTTTACCGGTGTATTTGAAAGGGTTAAAATTCATATTTGTTTTAAACCAATTGCACCATCTATTAGAAGAGGGTTTCACTTTAAGAACATATTTTTGGTTTGTCGGTAACTCCAAAATTGCGCCTTGGAGCGGCGTTGCAATAAGGGAGAAAAAGTTTCGGAAAAACGACCCTTTTTGAAAATTGTTTTTCAAGCGGTTAACTGCGATATATTTTTTAATTGATTGCGGCATTTGAGACGTAGATCTTTCAGAATATGTCTTTCATTTTTAACTTTATTAAGCGGTTTGACTGATGTAAGTTAATACAGTGTTGAATTCAGACACTTTTCTCCGGGAGGGATTTCTGTGGCTCCGGGGGGGACATTATAGAGTTCCGGGGGGGAAATTGCACTTTTTGACCATTGAAAACCCCAAATCTCAAATCTTCGGGGGGGACATCTCATTGCTCCGGGGGGGAATGTCCCCCCCGGGCCACCCCCTGAAATCAACACTGAGTTAATACATAATAACGAAATACCCCCAAAATATCTTCTTTTCGTTTTTAATTTTCAACTGATGCGTAAATAAGAATTCTGTGCGTGCGCCAGAGTTTTTTCTTTCTGGCAAGGACCGAGTTGAAGTTTTAATGAGAGTGAGTTGCGATTTTTAATTAATAACTCAACTAATTATTAGAATTTTAAAATTCTGTGTCTCAGGTGCATCAGGAGACATTTAGAGCTAGCCTCACAAAAATTTTCAGTCTCGTACGCGCTGTAGATTTTGCTAGCCATCGCACACACACAGATAGAGCAAAACTTTCTTTTATTAGTATAGATAAGTAGTTAGTGTAATTTTTAATAACAGTGCCATATAACTAGGATTAGCCTAGAGCTGTCAATTTAATTACCAAAATTCTTCAAAATTTCGTTTTTTTTAAGTTGAATTTTTCCTTACAGGACTGATGAAGAAAAAATATATTATTTTTCCAAATGAAATATTATTTTATTAAATGAAATTAATTAGGACTTATCCCAGAGTTATGCCTAGAAAACAATTTTGTGCAGATAAGCATTTAAAGAAAGAAAATTAATGTAAATGCTATGTTTGCACTTGAAGTATCATTTTAAAAACCGGTTCGCCGAACTCAACACAAATTAACAACCGGTTCTACCGAACCGGTGCGAACCGGCTGAATCCCACCACTGGCATGTTCCCCTCTTAAACGAATGTTGTAATAAAGGTTTAGGGTCAATAAACAATTCTAATTGGCACCCTATCAGATAACAGACTTGATACGCAAGTGTAATCATACATAACTTTCTTTTTTTACTTTAATGTTTACTGTATTATTTTGTCCTTATGCTACAAAAGTTCATTATTAATTTACTATTGATTAAAATTCAGTCAAACTCCATACTTTAACTCAGATAAATTTCATTACAGTTACAACCCCAAATATGTTATCGAAAATTTAAAAGCTTATCTATATGATGGTTTGATCTTTGCCATGAAAAATATTTTATTTGAATTCTAGTACGCATTTTTCATGAGATGGTATGCATCACATTTTGTAAAAATGCTTTATTAATAAAATAACTTTTAGAAAGCAAAATTAAAAAATGCAGTTTTTCGAAAACCGTAAATTTCATTTATGTATTTTACTAACTCTAATTGAAAATAACAAACCCCCTTGTCCTTTACTTTCGAACTACTTACTTTTGAACTTCTCTTTCCACGGGAAAAAGTTTTTTAAAATCTGTTTAGGGGTATAAAAATACATTTTAGCATTTTTACATTTCTGAGCAAATCCTATTATACATAAATATGTCGGTTTTTCATGTGATTTATAGTTAATTACTGAAAAAAGTTTTATTATAATATACATATATATATAATAAAACTTTTTGCAAATAATAACTATTAAAACAGAGGAAAATAGACACTATATAAAGGAACCAATAATTGTAATAAAATATAAAAATGTATATCCAAAAATGTAAAATGCACATTAGGGTTTAAAAACATGATCTTAGAAAAAATCATGAAAAATTCCCTTAATTTTAGCTAACTGTCATTCTCATTGAAAATTCATAACATAAAGTACCTTAATTTTTTTTACGAAAAATAGAAAGAAAAATTAGTATTTACCCTGAATAGATTATTACTGATGCACCAGAAAGATGAATGGCTTCAGCTTTTAGAAATGGCTTTATTTAAAAATTGCTAGAATTATCATTCGAAAAATCGCATGGCATGTTAATTAATTATTTTTAAATAATTATTTAACAAATTCATAGGGTGTTTTTGTTACATACAAGAATGAGATTTCGCCGCTTTTTTCCATACCAGTATGATATTAGAGAAAATGTTGCTCTGTTAAATCGCAGTATTTTCCGATTAAATAAAATAACATTTTCGCTAAGATTATACTGGTATGCTAAAAAGCGGAAAAATCTCATCCCTGTGTATGTTACTACTTGTATGAGGACTTTGTTTTTTATCAACCAATTTTTACTTGATACCTAAGTCATATAACGTTGTATTTTATATCCCTGTATAAAGGAAACTTTCGAAAATCGTTCAAAATATTCAAAAAATATTAATAATTTGAATTTATACGTTTTTTTAAGACATTAAGAAAAAGCTAAATTTCTGAAGAGCAGAATGAAGTTCTACAAAGAATACTTTATGCGTTGGTTTGCTACAGTAACCTTTTATCGCCTAAAGGGCTGTTGTTATGACGACAATGTTCCTTCGTAAGTGAGAATGGGCCCACCATGGTTGAGTGGTAAGGCACCGTGCCGCTAATCGCTTGAGTGCTTTGGTGGGCTGCGGGTTCGACTGCCACTGGCTCCGTTGTACACTCTTTGTGGAGCTCCCGGTTGTAAGTGTTTGGTGTTGTAAATTTCCTTTGGCTGTCTCGTCCTTGTATATTGACGATGACTTAAAAGCGGATGTCAAGCACACAAGTCAGATGCATGTGTTCAATAAATAAATAAGTGAGACATAAGTGATTTCGTTATGTAACCTTACGACAGTCGAATTTTTCAAATTAGATTTTTTTTTCTTTACGAAGACTTTTCTATTTGTTTATTTTTATAAAGCTGTGTTTTAGATTTCGAAAAGCCAGCGAAAACGGAAATGATTTTGTTTCTATGGACACCTTTTATCTCCAAAGATTTATAATGTTATTACTTCATTATTACTTCCGTTTATTAATATAGATTATAAATCGTTTTAAAGCTAAAAAAAATTTATTTTTACACTACAATAAAATTAAACTGGGCCCGTGACCGGGAAAGGGCAGGTCTGCTAGTTGTAAAATTTGTTACGCTTATTGATAACAATAGATTGCATGTTTCATGCAAAGTACATTGCTTCACCATATTTAGAAAAGCACGGCCAATTTTACAAAACTAAATATCTTTAAACTGGATTTACGTATGAAAAGCCTTTATTTTTTTTTTTTTTTAAGTACAATATAAATTTTTCCACTTAAAATAATATTTCTATATTCAGATAAAATCAGAGTATATTTAATTTTATTACTTTATAACAATTGAAAGATTTTTTTTTAAATGTCATTTGTTACTTAGTCAAGATATTTTCGTAAATATTTTACAAAAAGTCCCATGATTATCGATTTAATAAGATTTAATGAAATTCCTACATAAATTTCACATTTTTTCTGAATAATTTTTCTTCAGATATTAAGAAGTGAAATTATTGAGGCGGAAGCATTCTTAATTTATAATTTTGAACATAAATAGTTGAAATAGTTGAACAAAAAAGAAGCGAATTTTTTTTCAAATTTTCTTTCATAATTTGAAGTAAAATGGCTCCATGGATAGTATTTCGTTCTTCGGGGTTAGTACGGGTACCGTTATTTTCAAGGCCAAATATCAGTAAATTTTTATAGAAAAATAAATGTAGTTTAAACATGTTAAATTTCGCTTTTTTTGAGGATGCATTTTGTATAAGAAAATACTGGTACCGAAGAATTTCTTAGTCTGGAAATTCAAGGACCCGTACGAACCCTGTTCTTAAAAAAATTCTTAAAGCTATTGTTATTATTATAACCCTACTAGTATAGGAATATGTGTGAGCAGGGGTGTAAAAATTTAGGCGCCAGCGGGCAGTCTCCCACCACTAAATTTTATTAGTTTTCTTCGCTTAAATTTTATTAGTATTCTTACAAAAAAAAATTAGACGAAAAATAACGAATAAATTTTAGTGGTGAGAGACTGCACGCTGGCGTCTAGATTTTTACACCCCTGAGATTAAGTACATAATACAGTTTTAAGAAAAAAAGTTTAAACGTATAATTAGAATTTGAAATTAATATTGCAGGTTTCTTTTTACAGTCGTGATATAATCATATTATATAGCTTTATTACATGTGTTTAATCCCGAGTCTGTATTAACTACAGAGTGTTTCTAAAAAAGATGAACATAATTTATTCGCTAATAACTGGCATGCTCTTCTTTCTTTTCAGATTTTACTAACTTGATATATTTTCTCAAAGCAGACACGGCTTTGGGCGAAGAAAATTTATCCTAAAAGGCTACTGGAAGTCCGTAAACATAGCTGAACTGCAGAAACAGTTTAAGAGAGAGACGGAAAACAGATTCCCGTATGCAACTTAGAAACGCTAAAATTACAGATTATTTTGAAGTAGACAATACTTCACTTCAATATCAAAATCATAATCAAAATGTTAACAAGTAACGTTCGGCCATCAACAAACCTCTTAAATGAAAGTGAGGCTAGAAGATTAGTTCGGCAAGCGGCAAGCGAAATAGGATTTCCGAACTCAAATTTCCATCGCATTTTATAGCGCCTACATTGAAAAAGATATATTCCAATATCAGTCCACGCTCTCAATGACGATGACCGTTATAATTGATTAAATTGTATATACATTTTTTTAATCACTCTGTATATTAACTATTGTTTGGTGTAGACTGTATTAGCTATGTTAACACATGTGGACACTTCTAGCCCTTTTCATGATTTTGTCATATTTCATAAAAAAAAACATGCTAAATTTGTTTAAAATATCATTACAATAACTTCATTATCGTCAAATTTATGAGTAAATATCCAGCCTCGAGCTTGAAGTAAGATACTTTATATTTTTAACTGAAATAATAGAATGTACCTTAGGCCCTTTGAAAATAATGTTAGTTTTGTTAACAAGCCTGTATTGCAAGAGTTCGGGGATACCCTGTAGAATCATTTCATGTCTTTAATCTTTTATTGTATTTGAACGCAGCTGTCATATTTTACGACTTTTTGTTACCACTATTATTTAATTGAAATTTTTACCTTCAATTAATCGCAGATTTTGACGATTAAATAAGTCAAAATTAACTATTAAATTTTAGTGGTAAGGAAAAAGTATAAATGTTGGCAGCTAGGTATTTCATTCTAGAGTCTTTATTTAAATCACTACCCAAAATCAGAAATTTTTTTCAATAATAACCACAAACTAGTAATAGACAAAGTAGTTATTTATTTTCCTGAATTATATTTATTACAAGAATTAAAATAAGATAATATTTCTTTATTCTGAAATAAATTTCTTTATTCCTTCAAAGATTATCTCAATCCATGCTAAATGTAAAACAGTGTTATATTGCAAACAAACTAATCACAAATAGTACAGTGAAATGAAACATTTTTCCAGTAGCAAACAAATACCTCAAACGAATATATTTTTTTTCCTTAACCTACATCTCAATCGGGGTAATAAAACACTTAACAAGTAGATCAAGAAGAAGAAGCATGAATACAAATGTTTTCTTTTCCCGTAATATACGTCTTTCTTTCACATAAAATGTTCAGAATGAATTCAATGCTTGTTTATTATTGAATTAAATGCTTGTTGATGATTGAATTAAATGCTTATTGATTAATCAATTAAATACTTGTTGTGTTAAGAAAAAAGCTGGGTGTTCTTCGAAGAGTAATCAATGGAATAAACTGCACATTTCAGCGTAAAGTATTTTTAGTTTTAAAGTTAGTTACTTCTTCAGATTTATGTTTAAAAGTTCATGAATCAATGAAAAAATATGATTTATTGAAGTCTGTGGTATTATAATAGTTAATTTATTTTGTTTTTTATATTTTGTGTTACTGTAACTGTGTGTAGGATGTCCTTGCTGCACCATTCATGATAAATACATTTTGAAGATTGTGTGATATTTCGGCAAAAACTATTAAAATGGAAATATAAAAATTATTTGTTAATACTATACAAGCCGCAAACAGTGTTTCCAGATCTGGCGGGTTTTTTATTCAGAAATTTCGAGTTCACACCAGAAAATTCTCAATACTAATTTTCCTTTATTTTATTCACGAAATATCTTTCATTATCATACCCAAAAATAACTATTAAAACTTTCTTACGAGGCTAACGAGAAAGACAGGCTACCGTGGTGGGTCAGATTCTTCTTTTTTTACAGACCACTGGAGTCACGTGATGCTCTTTTCGCACACCTTCATTGGTGCATTTGAGCATCACGTGACTCCAGCGGTCTGTAAAAAAAGAAGAATCGGACCTACCGCGGTAGCCTGTCTTTTTCGTTAGCCTCGCTTTCTTATAAATGACGCTTACATGCATCAAGCGGCTTGTATAGTGTTAATACTCAAGTAGACATCCATACAATATCGTTGGCATACTACTACTTAACACAGATTGAGTGTCGGGAATAAATGAATTTTCAACTTTAATCTAAAGTATGCTCCCTCAAAGTTGGCGATTACACATAAAGTGGTTCTCTGAACATAGCACATTGTGAAAAATTAAGCCCTAGCACGATTTTTTAGGCTGCTCGGCTCGTAATATCGTCGGTACCATGTCAAACTATCTAATGTGAATATAGTGGGCTACTTTTTTAAAATCCAGATTTCTTGATCGGCATCACTTTTTTCAAATAGTAAAATTCGCATTATTTAATCATGTTTAATAACATATTTATTAAGGCGAAAACAAGGGGAATTTTACCATTTCAGAAAAGTGGTGCAAATCAAGAAATCAGAATTTTAAAAAAGTAGCCCACTGTTTTCACATTGGATAGTTTGACATGGTACCGACGATATAAGCCCTACCCAGGGCTCGCACCGTTCCTAAAATTTTCGCACTTTGCTACCAGTATTTTATATAAGAATTCTTCGTGGTAGAATCCTTTAACTTTTATAATAGAAATTTACAACAAAGATTATTGTTTTAATTTAGTGGTAGCAAAGTGCGAAAATTTTAGGAACGGTGCGAGCCCTGGCCCTACCTCAAAAATAAACCCTACTTCAAAAATAACCCCGTATTACTTTCTTGTAATAGTCAGTTTCTAAGATATAAATAGACATTAATTCCAGACGCGATCAAAATGATGCATTCAGATTTCGACAATATTGATTTAATTGATGAATTTAATTGAAAGTAATGGTTTTAAAATCGAATTTAATTACAATTTACAACAGTGAATGAAATGAGAAATATCTCGTAAGTCCCTTATGTTTGCTTCAGCTCTAAAAAATGAAATGCACGTTTTCTGTAAGTGTAACATGATTTTTCCCGTGAGGTATCATCTTGTTCTTTTGAGAATAGATCATCAATATCTCTAAAGTTGAGTTATAGAAAATTACGTTATTTTAATGCAGTCGTATCAAAATATGAATGTTTAATGAATTAAAATGTGTGTTTTAATTTAAAGAAAACGTAATTTACCATCCACAGTAGCGTTTCGTCATTTTGCGATTAGGACCTCATGCTTGTAGAGTAGATAAAACGAAATTTTAACAACACTTACCTAATCGCAGTGCTGTAAATACGAAAATTCAATGAAAATTCAATGAAACTTGCGTCATTTTAATACAATCGTACATAACTAACATGAACAAAATTTAATATAAGATCGGGTCTTTTTTCGGGGAACCATGATATTTCCTCATAACGTGACAACCAGTTGTCAAAGAAAACGAAAATGTATTTTACCGGTTTTAAATTATATTTATTCCAATGAAATCGAAATAAAAAATACGTTTCCATTTATAAATTTTAATGACTGCACTATATATTAATATCTTATATTTGAAAAGTAGTTTAATAAAATATGTTTTTTTAAAGCATTATGTAAAAGAAACAGTAATGAAAATTATTGGAATTATGTCTAAATAACCGAGGTTTCTCTACAACGTTGATTGGTTTATCTTTCAATAATTTATATCTCATTATGTATTCATTAAAAATTGATGAAATCTTGTAATTTTACAGTTTTTGGTAGGCAGGTTTTAAACGCCTAATAAAATTGTTGTGTTGCAATTGAACTTTTGAAAGGTAAGATTAATTTTAACATGTGGATGGCGGCTTCTAACAAAATGAACGACACATAATTATATATATATATATATAAAGCTTTCCATGAATTAAAGCAATGCTTTACTTTTTTTTTCTTGCACCAGTTAGAACGGAAGTCTGTGGATGGATTGTATTTTATTTATCGATTTTCGCATGCAGCACATTCAGTTTTTGAAAGTGGCTTTATAAAAAATATGTATATAAGCACCGATGACTACATTCAGAAAAGAATCCATATCAATAATATACTTAAATCTTACGATGCGCCAAATACTTTTTGAAAAAGAAGAAACTTGCATGAGAATGCCATCAAATCGACCCCGATATTTATTTGAAATCACTTCGAAAATGTGCCGTTTAAAGTAAAGAACTAAAAAAGAAAAAAAATAGCTTGCCCCCTATGCCAAAGTTATGTGTAATATTGCATTAAGTAATAATAATGATAGAAATAACGACTGCATAACAAATTTTAACACTTAAATGCCTGATTTTTCAAAAATCATTGTAATAATGTTTTTCGGCTTTCATTTTTTAAATAATTCATGGGAAAAATACTTAAAAAAATCATATTTTGTTTTAAGTATGGTTTACGGCTAAAACACAGTTTGTTACTAATCGGCAATACTGGTCTTTAATTGAAAAAATAATTTTCCTTGATAAAATTCTATAATATTAAACACACAAGAATTTCAGGAACTATAATAAGAAATAAATTTTACTTGTGCACTGCAGAACAAAATAGGGTATTTCGCAAGCTTCCAAACAAAACAAAAAGAACAAGTAACAACAATTGAAAAAATGAATCTATCTTTATTCTTAAACAGCACAAGTGTTGCCATCTACATGTTGAAAATCGATTTAATAATATTTTCAGAATGTATTTTATTGGCAACATCGGGCATTATAGCGAAACAGCACCGAAAACTGGCGATATGAAGCAATTAAAGTAATAAAACTTTGTAAAAAATCACCATAAAATTAAAACAAAACACAGGACGCGTTTCGAGCTAAAAACATAACAGCTTGTCATCAGCTACAGCATACACGTGTCCGTAAACGAACAAGTTCAAAAATGAACTGAAGATAAAGAATGTTGCGAAGAATGCGACAGATGGCGCTACCTGATAGAGGGATATGCAAAAGGGAAATGTGTTGAAAAAAGATAGAAGAGAAAATGAAATGGAAATAAAAGAAAAAATAAAAATAAAAGAAGTAAATTAAAAATATAAATAAAAATAATAGATAAAGAACTATAAAAGAACAAGAAAAAAATCCAAATTATTATTATTATTATTATTATTTTTTTTTTTTTTTTTTTTTTTTTTACAAAATAAAAAGAAAAGAAACAAGAGAAAAGGGAAAAGAATTACAAAATTAATTTCCACGCTGGAGATAGGAAAGGAGATGATGGGAGATCATTGACAAGATTAGCAGAATTTTTAGAAATAAAATATGCTTCATGAAAATCCAAGTGAGAGGGAGAGGCAGGGGAAGAAATAATTTTGGCCATGGAGAAATTGAAACAATGACTGGAAGACCAACAGTGAGAAGCAATCGAAGATTTAGAGATTTCTTGATTTGCAATATATCGCTGATGCTCGCCTAATCTGAATTTTAAAGCTCTCTTTGTTTGACCAATATAACCTAAATTGCAAGAGCAAGGAATGAAATAAACACCCCACCGGTTCTCAGTAGGAACAGGATCTTTTAGAGAAGAGAATTTAATTTTATTCATAGGTTTGAAGATAACTTTAAAGTTAAAACGAGAAAGTATTTTAGCAATT
The DNA here is from genome assembly GCA_963932465.1 of Maratus speciosus. Taxonomy (NCBI): domain Eukaryota; kingdom Metazoa; phylum Arthropoda; class Arachnida; order Araneae; family Salticidae; genus Maratus; species Maratus speciosus. The sequence continues at coordinate 340,912,194 of OZ010787.1, read as the reverse complement.
TTGAAACACAGAAGAGAATAAAAGGGCAGAACTATTATAGAATTAAAATTAGGAGGATTATTTGAATCAGAAATAGGACGTTTAGTCTTATTAAATTTATACAAAGCTTTATCAATCAAAGAGGGATTATAACCACGAGCAAGGGCAAGAGATTTCAGATAATTAATTTCATTATTCAGAGAAGAAGAGTCAGAACAAATGCGTAACGCCCTAAAAACAAAAGTATAAAAGGACGCCACATTTTGTTGAGGAGGATGATTTGAAAGGGCATGAGGAGGAAGGGAGACAGCGAAAGGTTTTCTATAAACGGAGGTAGAGAACCGATCTGGGAGTTTTGAAACCAAGACGTCAAGGAAAGGAAGAGAATTGTTCTCTTCGACTTCGAGAGTAAATTGAATACAAGGATCAACAGAATTAACAAGAGAAAGGAGATTAGAAAGATCAAGGTCAGATGGAATTAAAATGAAAGTGTCATCAACATACCTAAACCAGAAAGGAAATTTATATAAACTGAAGAGTTTTTCTTCAACAAAATGCATATAAATATCACATAAAAGAGGAGACAATGGATTACCCATGGCCAGACCCTCAGTTTGAGAATAGAAAGAATTGTTAAACTGAAAAGCAGTTTGCCTGACACAAATACTAACTAAATGCAGGATTTCATCAATCTCAATGGAAGAGTAATGAAATTCGCGCAACCTTCTTTCCAAACAATCAATTGCCCCTTGAACAGGCACGTTAGTGAAAAGGGATTTAACATCTAAGGAAACCATTATATAATTGCAAGGAGAAAGGCGTTTAATTTTATCAACAAAGTCAAAAGAGTTTTTCACGGTATGAAAGTTAGTGGAAGATAAAGGAGCGAGTAACTTAGAAAGGAACTTGGCAAGTTTATAAGAAGCAGTACCAATATTGGAAACGATAGGGCGAAAGGAAAGAGTAGGTTTATGGACCTTAGGAAGAGCATAGAAACGAGCACAATTAGCGATAGTAGGGGTGACCAAACGTTTAGTGTTATCATTAAGAAAGACAGAATTTTTAATGACATGCTTGATGTCAGATAAATGCTTAGTAGAAGGATCCTTTTTTAATTTGGAATATGGACCAGAGTTTAACATAGATTCAACGTGGGAAATATAATCAGATTTATTGAGAAGAACTGTTTGACCGCCTTTATCAGCCTTAGTAATAAGAAGGTTAGGAACGGAATTAAGTTCACTGAGAGTAGATTTCTGAGAAGAAGAAAGATTAGACTTATTAAAAGATTTATTAGAAGAAATGACATTAGCCAAAAGGTAGCGGAGAGAATCAAGTTGACCAGAAGAAATTATATTCTTTGCATTTACAGTTAAGTAAAACTGTAATTTATTTCCCTTTCCTTGAGAAACGGAATTTTGCTTACGTCGATTTCAAATCTAGGTGTCACAATGCTATTTTGGATAAAAAGTTTTCTTCTCTTCTGACTTCTAATTCTTCTGCTCCTAGTATTTCTCCTCTTGAGCAAAATTATGTTGTCAATTTATCTTCTCACTCTCTTACTGATTCTCAGCGTGATGTTCTCTCACTTGGCTTGAATTTTTCGTGCATTTCTAAGCCTTCTATTCCGAACTTAATTGCTCCCATTGAACATTCTTTCAAAAACAGTAAAATTTCTTCTGGTCAACTTGATTCTCTTCGCTACCTTTTGGCTAATGTCATTTCTTCTAATAAATCTTTTAATAAGTCTAATCTTTCTTCTTCTCAGAAATCTGCTCTCAGTGAACTTAATTCCGTTCCTAACCTTCTTATTACTAACGCTGATAAAGGCGGTCAAACAGTTCTTCTCAATAAATCTGATTATATTTCCCACGTTGAATCTATGTTAAACTCTGGTCCATATTCCAAATTAAAAAAGGATCCTTCTACTAAGCATTTATCTGACATCAAGCATGTCATTAAAAATTCTGTCTTTCTTAATGATAACACTAAACGTTTGGTCACCCCTACTATCGCTAATTGTGCTCGTTTCTATGCTCTTCCTAAGGTCCATAAACCTACTCTTTCCTTTCGCCCTATCGTTTCCAATATTGGTACTGCTTCGTATAAACTTGCCAAGTTCCTTTCTAAGTTACTCGCTCCTTTATCTTCCACTAACTTTCATACCGTGAAAAACTCTTTTGACTTTGTTGATAAAATTAAACGCCTTTCTCCTTGCAATTATATAATGGTTTCCTTAGATGTTAAATCCCTTTTCACTAACGTGCCTGTTCAAGGGGCAATTGATTGTTTGGAAAGAAGGTTGCGCGAATTTCATTACTCTTCCATTGAGATTGATGAAATCCTGCATTTAGTTAGTATTTGTGTCAGGCAAACTGCTTTTCAGTTTAACAATTCTTTCTATTCTCAACCTGAGGGTCTGGCCATGGGTAATCCATTGTCTCCTCTTTTATGTGATATTTATATGCATTTTGTTGAAGAAAAACTCTTCAGTTTATATAAATTTCCTTTCTGGTTTAGGTATGTTGATGACACTTTCATTTTAATTCCATCTGACCTTGATCTTTCTAATCTCCTTTCTCTTGTTAATTCTGTTGATCCTTGTATTCAATTTACTCTCGAAGTCGAAGAGAACAATTCTCTTCCTTTCCTTGACGTCTTGGTTTCAAAACTCCCAGATCGGTTCTCTACCTCCGTTTATAGAAAACCTTTCGCTGTCTCCCTTCCTCCTCATGCCCTTTCAAATCATCCTCCTCAACAAAAAGTGGCGTCCTTTTATACTTTTGCTTTTAGGGCGTTACGCATTTGTTCTGACTCTTCTTCTCTGAATAATGAAATTAATTATCTGAAATCTCTTGCCCTTGCTCGTGGTTATAATCCCTCTTTGATTGATAAAGCTTTGTATAAATTTAATAAGCCTAAACGTCCTTTTTCGGATTCAAATAATCCTCCTAATTTTAATTCTATAATAGTTCTGCCCTTTTATTCTCTTCTGTGTTTCAAAATTGCTAAAATACTTTCTCGTTTTAACTTTAAAGTTATCTTCAAACCTATGAATAAAATTAAATTCTCGTCTCTAAAAGATCCTGTTCCTACTGAGAACCGGTGGGGTGTTTATTTCATTCCTTGCTCTTGCAATTTAGGTTATATTGGTCAAACAAAGAGAGCTTTAAAATTCAGATTAGGCGAGCATCAGAGATATATTGCAAATCAAGAAATCTCTAAATCTTCGATTGCTTCTCACTGTTGGTCTTCCAGTCATTGTTTCAATTTCTCCATGGCCAAAATTATTTCTTCCCCTGCCTCTCCCTCTCACTTGGATTTTCATGAAGCATATTTTATTTCTAAAAATTCTGCTAATCTTGTCAATGATCTCCCATCATCTCCTTTCCCATCTCCAGCGTGGAAATTAATTTTGTAATTCTTTTCCCTTTTCTCTTGTTTCTTTTCTTTTTATTTTGTAAAAAAAAAAAAAAAAAAATAATAATAATAATAATAATAATAATAATAATAATAATTTGGATTTTTTTCTTGTTCTTTTATAGTTCTTTATCTATTATTTTTATTTATATTTTTAATTTACTTCTTTTATTTTTATTTTTTCTTTTATTTCCATTTCATTTTCTCTTCTATCTTTTTTCAACACATTTCCCTTTTGCATATCCCTCTATCAGGTAGCGCCATCTGTCGCATTCTTCGCAACATTCTTTATCTTCAGTTCATTTTTGAACTTGTTCGTTTACGGACACGTGTATGCTGTAGCTGATGACGAGCTGTTATGTTTTTAGCTCGAAACGCGTCCTGTGTTTTGTTTTAATTTTATGATGATTTTTTACAAAGTTTTATTATTTTAATCGGGCATTATAGCTTCAATATTATTCTAATAGTATTTTAGAGCCTAAATTGGGTATGTTGCCGAAAAGTAACACCAGGCATTTAAGGGTTAAGAAGATTTTTTAAATGATTAACCCTTTATGCAGCAAATTATGAATCAACTTTCTCCACCTCAATAATTATCTTCCTTGATGGCTGAAGATATATTAGAAAATTTATATTATAATAATATTACGAAATTTAGATATGAGTTTTCATTAAAGCTGATTTAATAAGTCAGTAGTTAGAACTCTTTTTGTAAAATATTTACAAGAATAATTAGATTGATTAACAAAAATGCCGTTATGAAAATATTGCAATTCTTTATAAAAGCAATGTAAATTAATGTATTGTGATCTATCTGCAAATGGAAAAGTTTTTGAAGTTTCACATGTAACATGTAACATTTTAATAAGAGTAAAGTTATACTTATGTGAATGGTGGAGAAAATTACCATTTTATGAAATATTTAGCTTCGACTGTTTCGCTCTGCTTTCTAAATATGATCAAACAAAGTATTGTATGAAAAGTAACATCCACTTTTATTATTAGACTGATTAAATTTTATGCTAAATTTTCTTTAATGGTACAAAAAAACGAACTCTATTATCGAAAGTTGTTGTGTAAATTTTAACGGTTCACTTCACTCATCTAAATAATACAATTTTCAGAAAATTTTAACGTGTTCTTTTATGACATTAATATTTTGTTATTCGTATTCGGTATTGAAACCAATTGTTATGAAACTAAAACGAAAGGGGGAGGGATGGTGCCAGTTGGTAAGTACGTATATAATATATCTGACGGAGACTCTGTTTTGGATGAAATTTTATTCTGAAAATATTACAATCAATAAAAGCTATTAATACAAAACACTGTTACTTACATTCATTAATGCTTAAAAAAATTAATTTCGTTTAAAAGTTTTTGTTCGTCAATCATGTTCGCGAACTCATATTTTCTTTTTGCATAACTACCAACTCAACCTTCCAGTGCTTTTCAAGGCAAATGAACATATCTTGAACCAGAAAATGTGTCTTGTTTGTATGGTGTATTTATTTGATTTTATTTGTTAAATAAAATTTCAAGTTCAAAATATGTTTGACTTTAAAAAAAGACGTAATGTGGCGAGTTATGCTTTAGCACATTGTCACAATTAAATCGTAAATCGGATGGCATTTTAAAAAATTCAGAATTATGTATTACGCGGTTTTCAAATTTTTCGTAGTCGAGAAATGAGTACCAAGATTGCTTGGGAACTAAACATTGGGAGTTCCGCGTTAGGCTGACTATCCAGCCGGGACATGTGTTGCATAGTACCTCAGGACCCATGGTCAAGAAAACAGGGCAGGGCACAATTGGACAGCATTCTTAATGGATTGTACTTTCACAGGTTTAGTTTAGTAGGTTTTCAAAATTTCATAAAATTTTTAAAAAATCATTTTTATAAGATTTAAGATTTACAATCTTTTTCATCGAATGAACGTATTAAAGACATTTTACACCGCAGTTTAACACGAAAGCTGGAGACGATGCTCCTCCCATTTTTTATAAATGAATGTATATCGTAAATGGTAATGGGACGGAGGGTAAAAGTAAAAAAAAAAAATAATTCAATGAAAGCGCACATGCACAAAAACATAATTATACGTTTCCGGCTTATAATCTGTGGGAACGTTACCAATCGCTTCTTTTTTAGGGTTCCGTACTTTAAGAGTAAAAACAGAAACATTATAAGATCACTACTGTGTCTATCTGTCCGTCTGTCACAGCCATTTTACTCGTACACTATGAAACGTGGAAAGTTCAAATTGGGGGACGTAATAAAGACTATTGACCCACATATTTACAGATTAGTAAACATTTGCTAATATTTTTTAGGAAAAATGTACATATATTTCTTTTAATTTTATGTATTATATTTTCAGAGATATTATTGCAAATGTAGTGCAAAAATATGTCCCCCCCCCCTTTTTATTTCCGAATCTACTGAAACTAAAATTATAAAAAAATTAGAGGTAGTAGACATCAATTTAAACCTTGCAGGAAAACTATAGCGATTACCCTAGGTCACACAGTTTTTGAGAAAATCGCATTTTTCCGTTACACACAAATTTCGATTTGCGGGCATTCAGCAAATGTGTTGAGAAGCGCTGGAGATACCTATCGTAGCAGACGTATAAAAGCATTGTTGATAATGATTTTTGAAAAAAATCGTCACTAATTAGCCGAGATATTAACCCTTAAAAATACGAACGGTTTGGACATACATAATGACAGGGGCGGTGTACTGTATGCACCATTAGCCGAGATATTAACCCTTAAAGGCACGGACGGTTTGGACATACATAATGACAGGAGTGGCGTACTGTATGTATCGTCTTTTAAGACTCAGACAACAATTTTTAAATTATATATTTATGTAATACAATGCCCAGTAGCAGTATAAAAGCAATAAACGTCAAATTGTTAAAAACAGACTAATTTAATTAGAATTAATTACATAAATACTATGAGATTCGCGACTAGTTTTTGGATTGAGTGGATCTTTCAAAACGCCTTCCGTGTCTTTAAAAGTTAATTGAAAACCTATTTGGAAAAACGCGGCACGGACCAAGGTGGCGTTGCAACTTTGCGACCTCCTTTCGAAGCGCGCTTGGCACAATGCCAAGTTTACACTTTGAACAAGGATTTTGTTTTAGCTACACTGTAAAATAAAAGACTATTACTATACACTGAATTTAGTTTTATGAAATGCCAAATGAAGTTTAAATATGCACTACTTTCATTGTTTGTAGCGATTTAATTTCGGCATAAACAGATTAGGATAAGATTTTAAAACGTGTCATACAGAATAGCAATATTTGATATTATTTAGGCTTCATACCTCTTTGAACTTTTATGGTATCGCCATTGATACTTTTCTAATATATACAGCTATACCCAACCCTACGTTGTATGGTTTTTTACAAAGTCGTATTATTATTTTAACAACTTTTTTTTTTAATAATACAGCGAATAATTCATATATTTATTGTACGGGATCCTCTGAGCGCGAGTAATACTCGCAATTGACCGTTTATTTATTTTTTTTTACTAAGCCCATCTATGGGCGTTATTCTAGTATGTTGCATGTATGTTAATAAAAAGTTTTCTTGTATGCTTGTTTACATTGGAAATTAATATATATACATACAATCCTGATACTGTTTCTAATCGGTGTATTTGTATGCATAGTACACTGATTGCATAAATATGAATATTGTGTATATTTTTGAGAATTAATGTAACATATAAAATGCAAAAGCAACGCCTAATGGGGGAGTTACAGAAATCCAAAAAACGGGGATTCACGTTTTCGATATAGTCAGTATTCAAACTTTTTATAGAAAACTACAACCAAAACTAATGTGATTGTTTCCGCAAAATGATTTGTTTTAAGACTGAAACTGCAGTTAACTTATGCGCAAAATGTTTTGTATGAGAAATTTGATTTTATTGTATTTTTTGAATCTGAATAAAAAAAACTGTTCGCACTTATCGAAAATCTATCTTTGATTATGAGGGCATATATCTATAATAATAAAAAGAAGACGTTTGTTGGCTATGGCAACCCCCCAAAAAATTGATTTTTTGAAAAAATTTGGTTTTTGAGAAAAGCGCGCGGGGAATGTTCCGAGACAGCCCCACCGTTTATCATCCCAGATAGCATGAACATTAGCAACAAGTTTGATTTTTTCTGACATTATCTTGCCGTGACAAATTTGAATTGAGAAATTCGCAGCAAATTTCCCGCGAGGTATACCATCCCTTACTTGCATAAGCAGTTTGTTGTGAAACTGATGGCAAGACTGTCTTTAATTTACGAAAATGACGAAAGCATAAAATTCCTCTGTTGAGAAAATAGACAATCAGCCTATAGGTAGAAATTGCCAAAATTTTTTTCGATTGGCATCGCTTTTTCTAAACGCTGTACTTATCAAACACCAAAAAAAGGCTCGGGTTTAATGTACAAATATTACCTTAACTTGTTTATGGTGATGAAAACTATGGATGCTACTTTGGACGGTGTGGTAGCATCAATAGACCTGATCAGGTCTATGGACCCCTCCGAAAGGGTTAAATTTATAGTGTAACAGTTGTAAACATATAGTGGTACTTGGAAAGATTACTACTTTGCAGTAAATTTGCAGTATTTTTGATTATTTGTTTACCGTTAGTTAGCAATAAATTTGATACAGCATGAATTTAACTTGCACGACAAGTTAGCTGCAAGTTCAAAGTGTGGTGACTTCGACGTTTGCGTTATCTTGCTGCAGTCTTGTTATGAACTTTCAGTCTTGTCATGCTGAGCTTGCTGCAACTTTGCAGGTTTCTAAACCAAGACTGCTGCAAATTTTCTTCAAATCAAAAATGCTATCTGGGATACGTCATAATGTCATATATCCCATTTGTTGCAAATTTTGTCTAGTTTCTGAATTTCGTAATGCTTTTCCCCTAAAACAATAAGAAATTTAAGTTAATAACAACTATTTTGTGGGGTATCCGAAGAAGGGAATTTTGGTGGTAAGTTAAAAATTCGGATTCAGCGACCCAAAAACTTAAAGTAAAACTTATAAGGAAAGTTCGGAGGGGAAATGGGAGGGCAAATGTAAACATGTGAGTGGTTAAGTGGAATTGCACAACTTAGTTCATGCAGCACCGCGCGCATGTTCCGAGGCAGATTCCCCCTTCCCCTTCATGCCAAGTCATAATGTCATATATCTAATTTGTTGCAAATTTTGTCTGCTTTCTGAATTTCTAGATACTTTTTCCCTAAAACAATAAAAAATTTTATTTAAAAACAACTTTTTTTTCGGGGGGGGGGGGGGAATTTTGGGGGGAAGTTAAAAATTCGGATTCAGCTACCCAAAAAACTTAAAGTAAACCTTATAGGGAAAGTTCGGATGGGAGACGGGAGGGCGAATGCAAACGGCGAACTTAGTCCACGCAGCACCGCGGCGCATGTTCCGAGGCAGATCCCCCCCCCCCTCCCCATTCATCCTACGTCATAATGTCATATATCTTATTTGTTGCAAATTTTGTCTACTTTCTGAATTTTTAGATACTTTTTCCCTAAAACAATAAAAAATTGATTTTTTTAATAAAAACCTTTTTGGTGGTATTTTACCAAAATTTGGGGGTGTTGCCGGGGGAAATTTTTGTGGGAAGTTACAAATTCGGATTCAGCAACCCAAAAAACATAAAAGCCGATTTCCAGAACTACCATTAATTTTGCAAGGTAAAATCCCTTATTGCCTGGACTGTATATACTTGAGTTTATTTAATTGAAAAAAAAGAAGAAAAAACTTTCTATTTCAGAAACAAGAATGTGGTGTAAGTTTCTTAGTGTTTTAGAATTGCTTAAAAAATAAGTTAAAAAAAATTATAGAATTGTATTGATGAGATATAAGGAGAAATATTCTCATTCTGAAACCTTTGCAGTGTTAGCAACATAAAGGTCCGTGGGATATCCTTGTCTAACTTAGCTTTCTCTTTGATGTAATTCCTGAAATATTGTGAAAAAACAGAGCTCATGTCTTTCTGCCACAGTTGTACAGTGACATATTAAAAGAATAAAAATTGTGATTTTGTAGATTTTTGTCAGTGGTTAGGTTTAAATAACAAATTAAATAACAAAATTATTTTAAACAGACTTTTAGGGACATGAAAATCACGAAATGTTGTCATGGGTGAGTTTTTAGGAATTAGGACTAATACTTATTTCTATGTAAAAATAAATTTTTAAATGAGAAATTAAATCTTGAACAATTTTATAATGTTATTAACAATTTTCTTTATGTGTACTCTGGCTCTGATGACACAAAATATTTCGTTCTCGTGCCCGCTCGGTTTTTGAATCATCTAGATTAGTCTACGAAAAAGAGCCCAGACTCGTATCTTTTTGAATTTATTTATTTATTTATTTATTTTTTTCGTGACACATTTTTAGCCGTTTATACATCTTTAAAATGTGCATGCGTTCAAATTATTGTTCAAAATTCTTAATATCACTAAAGAATAATATTGATACATACTCACAAGAAAGTTGTGCTCGATTTTTTAATTCGACAGACAGTTATTTAAAAAAAGACAAACAAACTAGCACGAAACTAAATTTTTATGAAACGTTCAGATGTTAAAAGATATTGTTACTAATTAGTGGACCTTAATAAACCAACATTCAAAAATGGAAATGGATGCACATATTTCTTGTTGCATGCATAAAAATTGTCCCTTACCGATAGTGAGAATTTTGAACAAGAAATAAAACGCACGGAACATTTAAAAAATGTGCAGTCTGTGAAAAATTTGTTTGGGGAAAAATACTTTTGACATGCATTATATGTTATTTCCATTGCTTAACTTTATAAGAAATATGAAAAAATATTTTCTACGAAGTATATAGTAACATATTAATATATATTTTTTAATTTATCAATGCGTTTTAACACAAAAACAAATATTCGTATTTTTTCTATTTTTGAATTCCACCGTCCCCTTATAGAAAAAAAAATATAAGAGGCATACATACACAATTTCATATTCTTGCCGATAATGAACTTCAGCCTTACACTGCGTAAACTTTCAAAAATAGCCACAGGGTTAGCAAGAAATATGTTACTCACTTCAGAGGTCTCCGGAGGAAGCCTTCGAATCTCGCGAGACTTCAATTACCGTATATTCTGGCGTATAACGCACAGCTCAAACAAAGATATTTAGACCCAGAAATTTTAATTAGTAAATAAAGGGAAATTATTACGTTTTATCATTAAGTAACATGGCATTAAATAAAATGTCTGGTTCTAAATATATTTGTTGGAGTTGCAAGTTTTACCCCAGAATATATGGCAACGATAATTCAAATGATACGCTTAACATTTATTAAATAAAATTTTTACTTGGTAAAATTCGGTAGGTAAAATTCGAAAGGTTGCGTTATAGAATTCAAATGAGTGTTCAGTAGGATTATGTTTTAATGTCTAATATGCTTTTACATAAACGCTTAACATGCTTACAATGCTCAACATAACTGACTTCTTTGCCAAAAACGCTATGTAATCGCAAAACTATTTTTCGTATATTCTTTCGCATATTTTTTTCAGTATTTTCCCCAATTATAATCGTATAATAATGGTAGCACGTATGCACGTGCTAATTATATATTTAAACATAAATACCTTAGTTTTGTAATTTAAAATTTTTTATAGTATTAAATAGTTATTATACTAAAATTTTATATATATTAATTATGAAATTAACATTAGAACGATTACGAACTAAAAACTATATAAACTATAAAAATGTTTTCTGAACTCAATTCCTGTTTTCTTTCTATATTCCTTTTTTTCAAGTAGATATTTAGATACTATTACTATTCAGAGATTATTTACATTATTCGGAAAAAGAAGTATTCAAAGAATCTGACCCGTAACAATCGTCAAAACTGTTATTATCAACCTTTAACCCCTTGTGGGGAACCGGTATATATTATATACCACCTACGATTAATGAAGTTTTACACCAGAAAAATTTTATTAAATTTTACTTTTCTAACTTTAGTGGGAAAAAGTCGCAAAATTGCTTTTACTTATTTTGAAATACAATTTTTCAAAGATTCCGATGGGAATTCAGCATTTCACAAACGTAATTGCTTGCCCCTCAAGGGGTTAACTGATGTTACCGGTTTCACAGACCGGTGCTTTTTTTCAATTTTCATAGTTTAACTTGCAAATTTCAGTTTATCTACAAACACTACTGAAATTTTGTTTCTTTTGGAACTTTAGTACTAACACCAGAGACTTTTGAAAAGGTGAATTTTAATTATAACACTCCTGTACAAAAAGTTTAGTACAAAAACAACATCCTATGAGTTAATCGCAGCTTTTATTCATCTTTCGATGGAGCGGTCTCACAGACCGCTTCACACTAGTTATGTGACAATTTCTGTGACATCAGTTAAAGGTTAACAATTGCAATAAAACAACAAGTTTGGTTCATTTTATGCTTTCTGAATGTAGAGTCATGGAAAAAAAAAAAGTAAACACCCCCTACTAACTTCTCAACAAATTATCGTAGAAGAAAGTGACTGGTACCGAACGATTGGAAATAAAGACTACTTTTAAATGATGTATATAAAATTTGCTTAGGGGGCCATCTACATATTAAAAGGAACCATAACTTTGTTTTTTTTCAATAGCAGTACACAATTCTGACAGCATAAATGAACTCTACACCTTTCAATTAGCCTATAAACAAATTTTTATGCAATTCGTGCCATAAGTTTCCGAGAAATTAATTATTTTAAAACGAGCGTATTTTAAGGGTTGTATCCAAATTGAAGTTCCGAACTCGATTGTTAACCGAGAGAGCCGCCTTCTTGATCAAGGCACGTTTAAGCCTCAATGAAACCTGTTTGATTACAGGATAGCAGAATAAGTTTCAAAAATTTACTCACTGCTATCATAGACGGCCCCTTAAACCATAATTTTGCCGTTTTTTAAGCATAATTTAAAAACTACTTGGAAGAAAAATGTAAAATTTGGGATTTCCATAAAGTAGGACTTAATAAATCTAAATCCATCAAAAAAATTGTAGGTTGCAATTCATAATTTTTTCGAATATTAATTTCATAATTCATAATTCATATCATAAAATTATAAAAATTGCAAATTCAACGTATTTATATTTGGGTATATTAGTATTATTGCTACACAAAAAATTAGCTCATTAGGAACATAATTTCAGGAGATATAAATAAAAATATGAAAATGTAATTTACATTAGAAGTACTAAATTTTGAATGGCTATAATTCAATAACTTATCATAAGAATGACTTGAAATTTGGTTTCTAGGCATATTTTGAACCGAAGATTTGAAATATATCGTTACATTTGGGTACTGCTATTGAAAAAAATGAAGTTTGGAATCGTTTTAATATGTATATGGCCCCCTAAGCAAATTTTATACACACCATTTAAAAGTAGACTTTATTTCCAATCGTCCGGTACCAGTAACTTTCGTCTACAATAATTTGTTGAGGAGTTAGTAGGGGGTGTTTACTTTTTTTTTTCCACGACTGTACATTAAAATGTCCTGAGAAATGAAAACAACTTTACATTTTTGTGGAACACAGAAAACTGGAAAAGGTTTAGAAATCCGTGTAACATTTACAGGGCCGTGCGAAGAAAAAACAGCGCCCGGGGCAAGGTTTCGATTTGGCGCCCCCCCCCCCCCCACACACACACACACACACCTCCTTCATTTTGTGACAGGTGTCACAAAATTGATAAATTGCAGAAACAGAAATAAATTGTATTGGATAAATGTTTAGCGTTTATTTTGGAACTTTAAAAGGGTTCGGTTTAAATCAGAAATCCATACAACTAAATAACATACAAGGAAATTGCACTTATTTGTTATAGAGATCATAATGTTTTGCGACAGATTTTTCTCAATCTTTGTAACTGTATTGTCTAATAATTTTGAGTTGTTGTTGGTATTTGAGTTGGAGAAAAAGGGAAAATTGGCCAGGTAAAAAATGCTAATAACCAGGTTGGAAACTAGTGGTTTCTCGAACGGATAAGTAATGAAAAAGAAAGCAAAAAATAAAAAAACCCTGCAGAACATGCTGTGGTACATGAAAGTAAATTATAATTTCAGTTCAGCAAATAAGGAAGAAAATGGATAAATTGTTTTAACTAATATAAAATAAAAAATATATCAGGAGATACATTTACTTCAATTTTATTTTTCTCGCTTTTAGGGTTGCAAAATCGGCTATTATTTTTTCTGTATAAAAAGATTGCATCAAACTGAATGCAATCTAAATGTGAACTCAAGTTGCTTAATCTCTTTTGACCCATAGTAAGTCCTGAATAGATTTTTACTGCTTTCAGTTTACATGAAGACATTTTTGCTGGTGGAGTGGTTACTGGAATGCTCAGAAAAATCCTGTACGTTGTTTGTAACACCCTGTTAAGTCAAATTTATGGAGCAATTGAAGGATTTGTAAATGATCCATTTTGTAAAAGTTCTCATACAATGACGGAAATAATGTTTTTGCTCTTAAAATTTCCTTTTACAATTCAGGTCCATTTAAGTCAGCAGTATATTTATTTGGAAAGCTCATGCAATATTTATTTAACAGATTTTTTATAAATGATTTTAGATTCGCAATAGTCAGAAACTCGAAATTTTGTGATACATTTCGCAGTTTCGCGACCCTCTAGTTCAGTTGCTCAATTACAGTGCGTCTACGAATGTAATAGATCGGGAGCTGGCAGCACAGACACATGGTTCGTACGGACACCGTTATTTCTACAGGAACACTACCAGTAGCTTTTTATAGAAAAAGAAATCTAGGTTAAACGCGCAAAATTTCGCCGTTTTTTAAGAAAAGATTTTCTATAAGATAATACTGGTGCCGAAAAATTTTTTGGTCTGCAAAATTCAAGGAGGCGTACGAACCATGAGACAACCACCTCATCGAGTTGGAGACTGAACTTCCAGAATTATTTAAAACTCGATTCCCATATTAAAAAGCAATCGGTCTATCGTCTCCCAAGTCATATCTTGGTGGAAAATACCTAAAAACCAGATTTTACCGGTTGACTCATAGGTTTACCATTGTGTTTTCCTGCTCCCAGTTCGCCATGTTTACATACCTTTGGGTGCAGGAAAATGGAATGGTTAACCTACGAGTCGACCGCTAAAATCGGGTTTTTAGGTGTTTTTCACCAAGATATGACTTGGCAGACCGATTCCGTTTTAATATGGGAATCGGGTTTTAGCTAATTCTGGAATTTCAACCTCCAACTCGATGAGGTGGTTGTCTGTGCTGCCGGCTCCCGGTCTATAACACAAAATTTTCCACTTTCGTTTAAATCGCCTCTTTCATCAGGAGCTTCGTAGTCAAATTCAATTGTCTGCGAATTTTACGTTTTCTACTTTGCTCAAATAAGAATTCTGCAGTTACGGATACAACCAAATCTTTGCTTTCTTGTTCAAGAATTTGAAAATTTTCACCTCTTATTGTCTGAATTGTGTTTCTCGGTTTGCTGGCAGTAAAAACATTGATAGTTTTTTGTGGAGAATAATATTAGCTTTTTTTTATTTCATTTAACATGTTGCACCAAACTACTGGGCTACAAATAAAGTGAACATTTTTTATTTGATTTGTTAAGCTTTGTGATCCCGAATAAGTTTCCGGATTTTTCTTAATTTTTATAAGGTTTGCCAGAATTTCTAAAATCTATAACAATTGTTTGTAAACTGCAGATATAGCTTAGTTTTTTGTTGACCGTCGAGTATCGTAAAGTTTTTTTAAAGAAACTATTAAATGGGACATAAATATTTCCCATCTTAAAAGAGAATAAATAATCCCATCTATAAGGAGAAGAGGGGGAAAAACCAATTAATTTTATACAGGTCTCGAAAATGTCATCCTTTTCGCATATGCACCAACAGCATTAACTCCAACTATGTTTAGACCGTGTGCACAGATGGTAAAAAAAATGAGAGTTTATTTACTTCGACGATTCAAGGTTGCTCTCCCCTAAATTTGAAAGCCATATTTGCACCATTGAGCTCTGCAATTGTAATTGTCGATATTGTTGTCTATTGGATTACCTAAAATTTCTTGCGCTATTTCTCACTTGCTTTTTTGTTTTGACTCAACGAAGTCGAGAAACTTTTCCTCGATTGAACAATTTCCACTTTCGATTATTTTCACGTGTGTTATCCCCTTGAGGGGCACCGGTATATATTATATACCACCTACAATTAATAAAGTTTTACACCAGAAAAATTTTATTAAATTTTACTTTTCTAACATTGGTGGAAAAAAGCCGTAAAATTGCTTTTACTTATTTTGAAATAGAAATTTTCAAAGATTCCGGTGTGAGTTCAACATTACAGGAACACAATCACTTGCCCCTCAAGGGGTTATAAGTTGCATCATTTGTTCTTTGGGATATATCTGGAGCGCAATCGAATGAAATTGAAAAATACTTTGCTCTGTAAATTTCTTCTACAATTACTTTTCGTACTTCATTTGCAAGAAGGTTAACAACTTCATTTTGGATATTATTCGAAAAGTGAAATATGTGTCTTCCTGACTGTGTTGCAGTCTCGACATACTTGGAAATTTCTGTCCCATATTTTACAATTAATTTAATAGTTTGGGAAAAAAATTCCGCAATCTCTTTTATTTATATCATTTGACGTGCCTCTTAATGTCATATTGATCTCACTACAATGAAGAATAAAGTTTATTGTAATTTTTAATATATTTAGCAACTTATATTTTTCACTTCTTATATAGTCAAATTCGCTGTCTAGTACGTGATTTAATATTAACTGCCTCCCAAGTTTCTTCCTACTAATATGCTTTCCTGAATTCAGAAGCATTGTTATGATCAGGAAATTTAGGATTTAATTTTTTTTTTTTTTTTGACTTGGGAAACACATAATTTGCTTGGACTAACTTTGGAGGGCGATCATGATAACTGTCGAATAATAAACAGGGAAAACAAAATAGTGATCCCATTATTCGGCTATACATAAGCCAATCATGGTTAATTATTACGCCATGAGTCATAATTTTCTTGAAGCATACCGTGGAGAATTTTTGTCCTTCTCCATCCGCAGATCTCATGTATTTAGCATCTTCGCTCTGAGATGGACCTTTTTTACACGCAAAATAATGACCGAATGACTTAAGTATGTTCTCATGTAGCTGGATTACAATAGGTTAGCAATTTGCCTTTGATTTCACTCACTTTTTTTTTTGTTTTTGTTTTTGTTTTCGGCAGCTGCAGTAATAATTAGATTAAGTAATCACTCTTCTTTGACAATTTCTATTGCTTTACCATTGTTACTCAACAGTTTTTTCAATCTGAGAGACTAAGTTTTGTTTGGTTTCTTCTTTTCAAGCTGTAAAAGTATACGTGTGGTCTGTGTTTGGTTTGTTATTTACCCATTTTTACCAAGCTCTTTGCGAGTTGCTTTCGTTCTTTTTTGCGCTATTTTGTTAATTTACGAAGATGAGACCCAGATTTTTTTTGCCATGTTCCTTTTATGGGTACTTAATATAACGTAAGTAGGCGATCACTAAAATCAAAAAATAGATAGGATAATTTAGAGAAATTACAAAGCTTCATGTTAACCAAGTTCAGTATAAAGTTCAATAGCTATATTTATTAATGTGTTAGTCAGTTTTTCTCTATGCTAACTTGCTGACGAGAGAAGAGGTTATGTTTTTCAAGATAGCGTATCGGGCAATATGGAATATGAGGTAGACAACTGTTTCAAAACGAGTCTAAAAATTAAAACAACTTTTCAAAGAATCTGATGATATATAGATGACGTACTGATATTTACTAAATAATTTTGGTTTTTTATTTAAATCGTGGTTTTTCATGCAATTCCAATATTCCTTATGATTTTATTCCATATTACACGACTGGTTGCCATTACACAAAAGGTGTAATTTTTTTTAACCTAAATATTGATATCTATTTTTCTCTTCCACTTTAAACTCATTAAAAATGTGTTAAGAAATAGTCAAAGTTTGTTCTTTACTAACTTTTAATGTATCTCAATTTTTTTTTATATTGACTTAAAAATAAAATGATATTCCATAATACCCGAACTTCATCTATACATATATCAAAGATTGATTTTCCAGCTGAATGTTCGAAATGGAAATTTTTTCGCTACTTATTGCTGTATTTCACAATCATTAAGGAACTTATATTGAGGTTTATATGTGATACAGGATTAAAAATAAAATATGCGCAGTTCTCTGGGGATTGTTTTTCAGTACAACCTTATACAAAGTTTTCGTGCATGAGATGGTTAATAGTGTTTTTGTCATGCATTATTTAAAATTTTGTATGTTATTGTACATTATTTTGTTTTTATTTATTATATTTTGTATTTATAGATATATTTTGAATTTATATTATGACCCACTTTATTATAATTACAGAACTCAAATGATACAAGAGAAATATGATTATGTTGGGGATAGAATTTGTTATTTGTAAGTATTTAGAGATAACTATCTAAAACTCGGGAGATCAAGACTATCTTAAACATCGAACTCTGGACAAGACTTTGCACCATCTTAAAGTAGTTACATTAATTCGTCAGTAAGAAACTGGATAAAACAAAGAAAACAGCTAGTAAGAGATTTTAACACTTTCCAACATAGTTGAAAGGTGTTTAAGACTTCTATTTATCTGCCGTCTGCCAGTACCCAAACTCTCGTAAATACATTCGGATTGCCATGCAACTGATATATATTACTGAGGTTTACTATAGGATCTTTTCTGTTGAAAAGTAAGTGTGTAGCATTTACAGTTCGTTTACAGGGACACTCAAGACAATTTTGTTACATTATGGTGTATGTGGAAAAAATGTTTAAGGTGTATTTTAATTATTTACACTTTTTCAAACATAATGATGCATAACTGAGATGCAGTACAACAAATTTTTATGTCGAATATGAAATGAAAATCATTTACACAGTCAAACAAAATAATTCCGTTACATATTGACTACTGCTAAAAACGTTTGACGTGCAATTTAATAGTTTAAAATATAATGAAATTTATATATATAACTTATGTGTACTATAAGATACTTGCTGCAGAATACGGTGTGTACAGCACTTATCATTCATTTGCGAGGACACACTAAAGAAACAGGTTGAAGCGATAGGATGAGCGATAATTGCTGGAAGTACGTTTTCAATTGCGGTATGACTTTTTAAGTTTAACTAAACTTTTCCATATTACATGGTATGTAAAAATACTATACATAAAATAGAGGGATTCACAAAAGAATTCCTAAGCATGGGCGTGAATTGTTTAAGCGTTGTTTTTGATAGTGTTGTGCATTTTGCAGCTAAACTATTTTACTAAGACATGTTTGTAAAAAAGAAAAAAATATATACAGGGCTGCGAAATTGCGGGATGTGCATTTTGCTTGCATTAAATTTTAACTTAATAAGCGGTGTGCATAAAAATCTGTATATAATATACAGGTCTTTGCAAAAGAATTCGAGTACATTTCCGTTTATTGGCGGAAATTGCTGAATGTTATTTTTTTAACTGTATTGTGCGTTTTTTAACTGAATTAAATTTTAGCATACTACTTTTTATAGTATATACACAAATCTATGGATCATACACAGAGCTGCACAAAAAATTCGACTGTTTTTCGGACTATGTGCAGTAATTACTGGAATTGGGTTTTCAAATGTGTTATGCATTTTCTAAATTGTTTACTTAGACTTTTCTTCTTTCATTTTATTAAAAGTTGAAGTTCCGTTCGATCATTCTGGAAGTGTTGGAAAATGCTTCATAATCTATACTTGAAGCAAGATTTTTCTTTCTTGTTTAATAATTATAAAGGATTTGAATAAAAGACGAATACAGAATTAATAAACTTGAACTTCGTTTAAATAACTCGCAAATATTTATGTTATTCAATTCTGTATATCGTTAAGTTTGTTGCAAAAAGTGTGATTAAATGTTACTAACATCTAATCTAATTTTTTTTTAACTTTATAATCTACTATAGGTAAATTTTATTATAAGTTTGTTCACATGCATGATTATGTTAATACAACTAATAATCAAAAGTGCACAGACTATATTATGTGTAAAAAATGGTAAAACTATTGGGTCGATCGGAAAGTCGTGTCGTGTTGGGAAAATCAATTCGTAACGGAAAATTCTATCATTTAATTATTAGACACTGATTCCGATATCTAATGTCTAATAATTACCGGGCAGAACTTACCTTTACGAATTGATTTTCCCAACACGACACGATTTTCCGATCGACCCAATACTTAGTATTCCTGTATTAAAATTTAAATAGCAGTTCAAAATTTTCAATAAGAAGCCGGTAAAAAGCACGGTTTTTTAACAATAAAATGCTGTAAATCACGTGTGGAACAGAATAAAAAAGACAAAATTAATATAAATGAGAATGGTATTATTACCCTCATAGCATGCATGGTCACGGTGACGTCGTTGTGACGTCACTGTAAGTCACTGTGGTCACGTCACATCTGTGAGCAAAATGCTACCACTCAGTGATGTCACATTGTGACTGAGATGTGAACTTCTTAGAAAACTTTTAAAAATTACGAAAATTATTCAAAACATGTTATTTACTGTAAAATTATATTTTTCTGGCAATTAAAAAAAATTGTGACGTCACTGTTATGTCACTGCTATGTAACGTACGTCACGTCACATATGTGACAAAAAAACCACCATATTGTAAGTCACAGTGTGACAAAAATATGAACTTCAAAAATCTTTGAAAATGAAGAGAAATACTTCAAACAGTCACGAGTTACAGCGGCATAAGGAAAGAAAATATATTAGTGGATAGCAAATGGTAAATTCTGTCACTAAAGGGGAGGGGGGGGGTCATAATAAATAAAGTGCACGATACAAGCATTAATAAACTAAATTTTCAGGCTATATTTTATCAATTTGATATCTAAGACAGTGAATGTATACTTTTTCATGATTTCAATTTTATCTAGCATTTGGATAATATATTTAGAATTAGGAATATTAAATTTATACACTTTACCTATTTAGTTTGCTGGGAAGAAATTTCTTTCTTTCTTTCTTTCTTTACCGACCAGGATTATTCGAAACACTTCTGTGGTTTCAAACTAAAAATTTTCTATTACAGTTAAATCTGCACCTTTTAATGAGCACGTAGAAAGAGTCTTCAGAGTTTAGTCATCTATGCACTTCTTGCTTTAGAATATTTTTATAATTTGTATTCAAGTCATAAATTCTACTTCTTTCAGACTTTTTAAATAAAATTAGCATTTTCCGAAAATAAAAGAAATATACAAAATTTGTGCAAAACAAACTTTACTTTAAAAAAAAAAAGGGGGTGGTGGTCGTTATTACCATTAAATTTATTTTTACAACTTTTAAAAAATTAAACAATGTTTTATCTAATAAACTCTAATTATGAATATTATTATTATAATTATTTAGAAAAAAGGAACTTTACAATACATTTTAACTTGAATTATTTGGTACGGATAAAAAGAAAAGGTTAAATACATTGGACATTTCTTCAAATACAAAATTTTAATTAACGATACTTTCAGAAAATTACTGCGCATTCATGTTCCAAATCTCTTGTATAGAAAAACAAATAATCTGTAACAGACCATCTGCTTGAAAATCGTCTGCCCACAGAAAAATAAATATGAGAAGACGCGGGAAATAGTTCACTGTTTTTAGAACATCACCACGTCTACAACACTTTAAGATAAGGAAATGACCATTTTAGGATACACGGATATTAATGGAACGTATATGTAAGTCTTATTTAATTTAAATATTTTATTCCTGATTTGTATATTATGAGTTAAATAGTTTTATGTTATATTTGTAAGAGACTGATCTTTAACTGTCAGAAGCGATATTTTCCAATTCGATAACTGTAAAGAAAATATCGTAATCTGCCATCGCTTGAAAAAAAAAACTACGCAGAGACTGATTCATGCCTACATTCATACTGGAATTAATATAAACATTAATTTACTCTTACTTGAGATTGAAAATGCATGGAACGACAATGATTTGGAATTATTTTATCGGCTTCTTACTATTTTTTGATTACTAACACTTATAGCTATTATTATTTTGGGGTTAAATATGATGTTCGATTATCATGAGATTACGAAACTGTTTCAGATTAGAAATTAACATTATACTGGGAAAATGTATTTTTACATATTACAGTAGTGAAACATTTGAAAGAATTTTCTTTTAATGCTAATAATATTTTAAATTATCTTTTAAAATCCCAAATCTTCACACCAATGTTTTCAGATTTAACATTTGCCAAAATTATAAAATAATAGGAATTCCTTATACCATATGGAAATATTTTTGAGATATTGTTAAATCTAATAATGCATTTAATTTATCTATTGTAGTTTGCTGTTGTTTAATAGTACAATTATAAATACTAATTATTATTTTTAGTGTTTTTCAAATTGGTATGTTTATTTTTTTAAATTGTATGTAAGCATTTTTTCTGTTTGTGATTTTAATCAAACATTTAATTATAGACATTCTGAATCGGTTATTATATTTTCTTCTATTGTAAATTCATTTTCTACATTTATGATACGCGTAATTATTGGCACTAAAAAGTAAAATATGCCATTTAAGCATTGAAATAAAGTGTTTTTCATGCCTGATAGGAAGTTATAGATTAAACTGCTTTAGTATATATTTTTTAAAAGTTCATATAATACAGGATACATAATATAGGACACAAGTTGAAAAGTGCTTATGACTTCGGTTTGTCTCTCCGTCTGTCCTCTAGCAGTCTGTCCGCACTCTAACTCACGAAAATATACTCGGATTGCCCTGAAATTTTTGGATGTTATTAACGTTTACCATAGCACGGTACCTATTTGTAATGAAGTTTGTAGCATGCTTTGTTCATTTACAGGGACAGCCAAAAGTTTTCCGTTACATTACGGCCTATGGGAAAAAATCGTTTCAATTGATTTTTAATGATTTTACTCACGCTTTCAAACAGAAAGCATGAATTTTATATGCATTATATTTTATATGCGCGAATTTTATATGCATAATTTTATATGCGAGTAAAATTTATATGAATTTATGAAGTGCACTAAAATATGCATTCTGTTGACTATGCGATGCAAAGAATAGTTATTGTTCATTTACAGGGCTAAAAAAGGAATTCAAATACATAATGATATAGGGGTGGAGGGAATTGTTTGCGGCATACTTAATTATGTTAATCTATTTCATATATAATGAAATTGATATATGTCGCTGAGGTTTACATACTATGAATTACTTCATACGAATAATACGTATATAGCATTTACAGGGACACACAAAATATTTCAGATACTATATTGTATCCGAAGTACTGTTCATTAGCGATGATTGCTGGAAATGTATTTTTAATTATGATATGCGCTTTCATAGGCGTAACCAGGGGGGGGGTGCCCTGGGAGCCCGGGCACCCTCCCCCCCTCCCCCCGCTTGCGCAGACTGAAACACAATTATTTAAAAAAAATCGAAATCTACAAAAGAAAAAAGAAGAAATGAAAGCAGAGTTCAATTAGTTTAGCAAATTAGTTTAGTTCAGAAAATTAACAGCCTAAGTTTTGAATTGTGATAAAAAAGAATTCCACTTTCTTTTTTTAAATTATGTTCTTTATCTTTTTTAAAACTAGAATACTTACAAGAATCTGTATTAGTCATAGTAAGTCAAAAAGGTTGTTTTATAATCCCACTTCGAAGTCTTTTGTTTGTGGGAAATTTTTTTTAACACCGTTCTCTCTATTGCATGTTTCTGAAATTTCATGAGAAATTAACGCAAGTTCTTGACAAGGATAGAAACACAAATTATTTGTCTCATTGATTTCGTTGTCTAAAGTCTAGAAAGGTGCAAAAAAATTTGAAAGGGAATGCAGATGTGAAACAATAATTCCAAAATGCGATTAGCCGGGGAAAAGGTGGGGTGCACCGACCCTGCCTCCTTTGAAAATGAGAAATAATAGCACAGAAAATTAAAATTAATCTAGAGTTAGTTGGTTGGTTGGTTGAATTTGGTGTTTCGCGACCACATTTTGACATTCGTAAAAGGAATATGGCTGCAGTCTTTCAAGTCAATATAGTAATTTTTTCCCTCTGAAAATTTTTATGCGATTTTTGGAGTTTCTTCTCGTTTCGCGGCTTCTTTTGAAACTAGGAAAACGACCCGTTTTCAATCTTTTAGCGCAGTGCAGTAAATTTTGATGAAATTCGCGATTTTATTCTGCGATCATTTCTTGATATTTACGATTTTTCCCAAAATTGTTTGACGAAATTCACGTCTTTCTACGCGATTTTTTTGCCGAAATCCGCACTTTTCACCACTAACCTTTGACAAAATTCGTGTTTCTTACAGCGATCCTTTGACGAAATTCGAACTTTTTACCGCGATATTCTGACGAAATTGGCATTTCTTTAGCAGGATCCTTCGATGAAATTCGCGTTTTCTTTACACGATCTTTTGACGAAATTCGCATTTTCCTTCTGCGATCTTCTGACGAAATTGTCATTTTCACCGGGTTCCTTTAACGATTTTTTTTTTTTTTTTTTTTTTTGCGACCTATTCACGAAATTGATTTTTTTACAGGGGTCATTTGTCGAAATTCGCGATAGTTTTGCGCGACCGATCAGGAAAATTCTCGATATCTTTCCGTACCAATTATCAAAATCTTCTACTCTTTTCCGCGACTTTGAAATTTGCAACATTTTCTCGTCAATCGTTTATCGAAATTCGTGATTTTTTGTGCAATGTTTGACGAAATACGCGATTTCTTTCTGCACTCTTTTATCGAAATTCACGATATTTTCCACGATCGTTTGAAGAAATCCTCATTCTTTTCCGAGACCAAGTCACGAATTGATTTTGAGAAGTTCCATAAAAGAAATAAAAATCGCGGGCTTCAAAAATTTTTTTAAAGAATCACAGATCTGTGAAAGAATTTTGAGGGCGGAAATATTGCACAGCATTTTTTATTATGCGGGACTTTTCTTTTCTGTGCACAAGTCGCGCTATCCCGAACGTTATTTCAAACCCTGCCCCTCAAAGAAAACTTCATTACTAATGGAGTTTCGCTGGTGCTTTTTTATTTAAACAAACATAGATTTAAAGAAATCTAGGATTTTTTCTTTTTTTTTTTTTTTGAAGGGGGGGGCACTGCCTTCGGCAACGTACCCCCGAGCAAGCTACGACCACTTCTGTCTCGAAACAAACGAATCCTGAATTATTGCGATTTTTTTTTATTTCGAGCCAAATTATACTGTCAGCTTTCTTATAAGAACTGATTTGACATTCTTCCAATTCGAATTTAATCACGGCGATTGCAAAAATTACCGGAAAGTTTTGTTTCAAAAAAAGTAAAAATATCGCCTCAAAGTACAAAAAAAAAACCCTCTAAAAATAACATTAAATATTTGTTATAAATTGAAAAATCGCTGTAAGAATCTCGAAAAAACTTTATTGAAAAGAAGACAAATTTTACTGTATAAAATATTGAAATCGGATTCTTTTTTACTAATTTGAAAAAATTCGCATAAAAAATTAATTAAAAAATTCCAGAAATTGTCTTCGATATGCAAGACTTCAGGCATACAGGTACTTTCCTGTCAAATCTTGCGGCTGTGAGGACTGCATAGTTTTTTCAGAGTTCAGCACTCGCGCGTACACACACACAGACAGACAAGCACCTATCTTTATTATTACAGTCGCATCATGATAATATAATTTTTATCATCTTGACAAAATTTAGTGTTATTATCATGACCTGCTTTACCTAGTATATTCGACACATTCTGAGGTAAAAACATGAATTATTAATGAATATTATAATTATTTATAATATTATAACATTTATTTATGTAGACTTTCCTCCAAAATTTCTTGGGTCCCTCCGGTGATCCCTAAGAAATCATGGAGTCACATTCTGAAAAACTTTCGTGGGTATGTAGTAATAGTGTACAGCATGTATTATCTGAGATTTATCATCCAGCAAAATTTCGTCTGCAAGACTTTGACAGAGATAATGTTAGGTCTCATGCAATGTCCCTGTGCCTATAGAAGTTTCCAGCATGATTAAAGGCCTTTTTTTAATCTTTATAAGAAGTTAGGGTGCCAAAACGTTTTACACTTGTGACCACACATAGTCACTGTCTTATGCCACTGCTTCAAGGAGATTTACATATCTTTTTTTTTTTACTATTAGATTTAGTTTTGATGTTTTGAACCCCTTCTCACACACCCTCACGCAAACAAAAATCATGTTTGAGACCTTTTTAAAAGAAATACCACACAATTACATCTTCTAAGATGAAAACCGGTCTAAAACCAAAATTCAACCGATTTCATGGGGTTCCGTTTTAGCAGATTTTACTATACAGGGTGTCCGGTCTCAACGGTGTCCAATGGCTAATTCGTAAACCGTTAGTCATAGACATATAGTTCCAATTACAAAAATGTTTTAAATGAGGTAAAGAAGTACTTTTAAAGCGATTTGGGACAAGAAAAACATTTATTTAAAAATTACGAAATTTAAATTTTTATACGGTCCCCCGGTCCTATAAGTGATATTTAGTAAACTTTTCCTATTCCTCTAACAAGTATGGCAAAAAAAGTCCCATTCATCTAACCCTAAAATTGACCGAGTTATGACATTTTCAATTTTATGACTTAAACCACTTTTCTGTAACTGAAAACAGATGAGTTGGACCAAGCTTTCAGGGGCCGTACGCGAAGTGCTTAAAGTATTATAAAGGGCGTCCACTCCAAACGATGTTCAATGGCTAATTCCTAAACCGTTAGTCAAAGACATATAGTTCCAATTACAAAAAGGTTTTAAATAATATAAAGAAGCAATTTTAAAGCGATTTAACAGAAGGTGCTTCCCCCGTATAAATATTACGGTAGTGTTAATTTTTAGTAATTAAATTTCAGATTGGTTAAAATAATTGAAGAAGTGAGTTTCAAAGCTCGCCTTATCGAGAAAATCAAATTTTGGGAAATCGCGTAAAACCTTTAAATGCGCCCATTGGTATTCATTGAAAATTTGGATATTGTAGTGTTCGGTACAGTTATACCAATAGAATAGATTGATAGAGAAACGCGATTTTTTAAATTTCCGATAAGGTCAGTTTCGAAACTGACGCCCTCAATAATTTAATATATGTTTTGATTTAACAATATTTTTCCCTAATTTTTAATTAAAAAATAATTTTAAAAAAATAACTGATCTAATGAATGTTTGCTGAGGGGAGAGACAGTGGAATTTTCAGAATGGGTAATGTAAAAATAATAATAATTATTATTTTTTTATCGTTATAATAAAATGACAAATGGAACAAAATCTTAAAAAAAGAAAAGTTAATTAAAAAGAGAGAATGTGGGCGGTTATATGATGTCCGACCTTTAATAGATAAATCTGTGCTCTATTAGAACAAAATATTAAAATATTGTAACAATTTTGTTATGTTTATTTAAATCATTGAAGTAATCGCACAGGTTGAATCATATAATTCAAATAATTGATGTTTATTGTAAAAGAAAATAAAAGTGATACGAGGATCATTTTCAAAAAAGGACATATTAATTTCCTTAACATATTCAGAGCAGCCATTCAAAAGATATGTATTAAAAAAAAAAAAAAAAAAATTAAGATGGTACAAACAAATTACTTACAAATTCAGCTTTCTTGTGTCTGTGCTTGGGACGGGAAGGATGGAGGGGGGGGGGGGGGGGGGGGGGATATGTAACAAAATTTGGAGAGATTTCAGGGGGAATTGATACGGCTGTTTAGTGTTCATTACTACAACAGATATTGCTGCATTAAAAAAAAGTCCTTCCGGCCAGTGCCGGGAGGAAGAGGTAGCTTTCATTTTCCTTATTTTAAAAAGCCAACTTATATTATTCAAACACACGAAGCTCAATTTAGTGGAAACCGAATATAGGAGATTCAATACTAATTTTTATCAATACTAAATCATTATGAATGAGAATTTCGCGAAATTAGTCAGCTTTATCCAAGCTGCTTTTATTTACAGTAACTTATATTTGGCTGCCAAATTCGGCGATTTCTTAAAGTTCCTGCCATTTTAAGACAACATGTGGATGAGGCTAACCAGTGAACTTGGTCGAGACCTTAGTAATTGCTGTGCACATGCTCACTCACATCGGAATCGGTTGATATATACGAGTGCTGTCGCAGGCAAAAAATAAGATTTTTCAAAATGTCACCCACATTAGAAATTGAAACTGCTATATCTGAGCCATTTTTTAAGATAAAGACAAAGAAAAAATGCTCGTGAATGCTTATATCAAGGTCAAATGCTTAAGAAAGAAACCTTTTTCAATTTCTAATTTTTTTGCACCTCACTTTACATATAATTTTTTTTTATTTAATGGCCGCCATTTTGAAACAAGATGGCTGATGAAGCTGGCCAGCGAACTTGGTTGAGATATTGATGTATACTATCCACATACCTTCTTACATCAAAATAGGCGAATACGTGTGTTATCGCGTGACAAATACAAGATCGTTTCAAAGTGTTAGCCATACTAGAAATTTAAAGTGCTATAATTCAACTATTTTTTAAGATATAAACAAAAGAACAAATTTTAAGAAACAAAAACTGCTCCAGAATCTTTGTATCAAGGTCAAACACACAAATAATTTTTTTTTTTCATTTTCCAATTTTTTAATACTTCATTTTAAATTTTAAATTACTTTTTTTAAATGGCAACCCTTTTGAAACAAGATGGCGAATGAAGCTGGCCAACGAACTCGGTCGAGACATTGGTATGTACTATGTACAGACCAAATTACATCCAAATCGGTTCATAAATACGCCTGTTATCGCGTGACGAAAATCAGGTCGTTTTAAAATGTCAGCCACAATAGAAATTCAAATTGCTATAACTCAGCCATTTTTTTAGATATAGACGAAACAAAACCTGTTCCGGAATCTCTGTATTAAGGTCAAACACATACAAAGAAAATCTTTTTCCTTTTCTAATTTTTTGGTATCTCATTTTAAATTTAAATTTTTTTTAAATTTGTTAAATGGCCGCCATTTTGAAACAAGATGGCGGATGAAGCTGGCCAACGAACTCGGACGAGATATTGGTGTGTACTATGTACACACCGAATTACATCCAAATCGGTTCATAAATACATCTGTTATCACGTGACAAAAATCAGGACGCTTCAAAATGTCAGCCACGCTAGAAATTCAAAATGCTATAACTCAGCCATTTTTTAAGATATAGACGAAACAAAAACTGCTCCCGAATCTTTTTATCAAGGTCAAACACATAAGAAAAAAATACTTTTCAATTTTCAATTTTTTGGTACCACATTTCAAATTTAAATTTTTCTTAAAAATTTAAATGGCCGCCATTTTTAAACAAGATGGCGGATGATGCTGGCCAACGAACTCGGTCGAGACATTGGTATGTACTATGTATAAACGAAGTTACATCGAAATCGGTTCATAAATACGCCTTTTATCGCGTGACAAAATTCAGGACGTTTCAAAATGTCAGCCACGCTAGAAATTCAAAATGCTATAACTCAGCCATTTTTTAAGATATAGACGAAACAAAAACTGCTCCGGAGTCTTTGTATAAAGGTCAAATATATAAGAAAAAAATATTTTTCCATTTTCAATTTTTTGGTACCACATTTCAATTTTTAAAAAAATTTTAAATGGCCGCCATTTTGAAACAAAATGGCGGATGAAGCTGGCCAACGAACTCGGTCGAGACATTGGTGTGTACTATGTACACACCGAATTACATCCAAATCGGTCCATAAATACGAGAGTTACAGTGTGACATAGGTCAGATATATATATATATATATATATATATATATATATAAAACCAATAATTAAACATAACCTACCACCATCAAAAACCGTAATATTATGAATTAAAGCTGTAAGTATATATAAAAAAAAAAAAGATTAAATTATTTATAAGAATTATTATGGAAGAAAAATAAGAAAGTGGACACCGACAATTAATGGAAATGCTTATATATTGAATTACGTTTTCAAGGGCACAGAATTCAATGATATAAGCAAAATGGTTGTTTTCTGTGGGAAAAATAAGCTAAAGCTAAAAGTTATTTTCCCCTGTGCCCTAACAACCATTAAAATCAAGTGAATTGATTAAAAATGAAAACAGAATAGAAACAAATAATATGAATTGGAAAAAACAATAAAACCTATTTAAATATTTATAGGATATAAAATGAAATAAAAAACACCATACCGATTAATATTTTAGAATAAATCCACGCTCACATGGCACCCATATCGTAAAGATTAAGGTTAATAAAACAGTTAAGAAATCACAGTAATTGATACCATAGGATGCAGTTAATACATATTGAAATAAATGTTAAATAACTTTTAATATAATATAAAATAATATAAATAGAAAGTAATTACATAATTAAAATGCACTATTAAATTAATTAAAAACCGTTAAACAATATCGTCAAAATTTAGCTAAAAATTCCCCTGGTGTAGTAAATTATAACTGAAATGTAGCTGGAAGAAGTAAATCTAGAACTTATCGAAAAAAAAAAACACAAATTGTGGTGCTGCCATCTAGTATTACATTTATGATTTAATTGTCAAAAGACTTGCTTCAGTTGTAAGCAATTGAATGTAACAATTCTTTTATTAACAGCAAAACCAAAAATATCCTTATATATAGATAATTATAAACAGAATATAAACCACACAATGTATTTAAAAAAAAAAAAAACTATTGTTAATAAAATTTAAAAAGCATACAAAATATTCTATTAGCAAATTTATTTAAACTACACTAAGAATTTAAATAATTCTAGAACATCGATAAAATATAGCATATAGCTATATGCTATAAAACAGAATAACTTCATTAATTATTAATATAAATAATTATTAAAAATATAAAAATCTTTAATAAAAACTATTATATATAAGATAATTATAAAATGAACAGGAAATAAAAAACATATGGTAGTATAATGAAGGTGAACTGATACTTAAATTCCAATTACCTAAAAAGCACAAATATAGTGTGTGGATTATTTTATACATCCATAAAAATCCTAAAAGTATGAATGTGGGACATTCAAAAACAATAAACCGATAATAAATTATATAACACTAGGTGAAAATAAATAAATATTAAAATATTAATAAGAATAGAGGAATAATAATAAATATAATTACCCAATTTTAATCCATACAGTATAACTTTATTTATATTAAATATACTTATATGTATATTAATCACTATAAAAATGGCATACTATTAGTAATTAATATGATATTGTCCTTATTAAATTAAAATTTATAACAAATGATTGTAAATAAGATTAAACAATAATAAAGCTAATAATTAATGAAATTCACCAATAACATATAAAATATCAAATCAACATCCTTATAAAATACGTATTAAAAATATAGTAATAATACAAAAGCCCCATTTTTTTTATATATGTAAATTAACCATTGCGTATTATCCAGACAACACCACCCTCCTCCGTACTCTAACATCTACCCACCCATCCATCCTATAATAATTTTTTATGTTATTTTACAATTTTTATTTTTTATAGAGATTTTTTTATTTTATAATTTTTTTTGTAATTTTGTTTACGCATGTGTTAATTTGTTTTAAAAGATCATGTAAGAAAAATACTAATTGTATATTAATGAATATATGAATTTTTTTGGAAAACCATGATTTAATGCATCATAAATTAGTTTTTTAATATTATTGTTAATTAGAGGAGAAGAACATAAACATTTTATTCTATATAAATGATTAAGTATTATATTTCGAAATACAGAATGATGTAGACAAGATTTAAAATTTGTAAATGTATTAACTTTGAATTTAAATTCTTTACGTTTGTCATATAAATCTGTGATTGTTTTGTTGTCTTTAATTGTAATTTTAAGATCTAAGAAGTTAATTGTATTGTTAGATAAAAGGTTTTCCGTTAATTCCAAATTAGTGGGATAATCTACTGGAAATGGAGTAATTGCAGAATGATCAGTATCAATTAAAATTATGTCATCAATATAACGATATAAATGTAGATTATTATTAGTAAAATTACGTTCATAATGATATAAGTATAAGTCTGAGAGTAAACTGGATGTACAACCGCCTTGTGGTATACCGACATGCTGTAAATATAAAGTGTTATCTTGCAAGATATAATTATTATAGATAATGAAGTTAGTTAAAGATTTAAAATATGCAATATCAATATTAGATGGTAATTCCAGTTTTTTATAATACTTTTTAAATAATGCATTTATAATTTTATGTAAATCTAATAGGTCTATATTATTAAAAAGATCTTTGAAGTCATATGTTGTTATATTATATACACAATGAAGATTTTTTAAAATATTGACAAGTTGATAGCTATTTTTTATACAATGTGTATTATCATTGTTTGTAGTAAGTACATATAATTGATTAAGAATTTTTAAGAGAAGTTTATTGGCTTTATTATTATATGTATTGCAACCAATAGTTACAGTCCTAAATTTAATTGGAGTTTTATGAAATTTGGGAATAAGAACTAAATATGGATAATTAAAGTTAGTAGATAAAATATTTAATAGTTTATAATAACTTCGAATTTTACGATTATTTACAATTACATTTTCATTAGTTTTTTTAAATGACTTATTAGAAGAAATACAATTTGTAAGAAGTTGGTGATAATAAGATTTACAAATAATAGCATAATTATTAGGAGATTTGTCTACATATGTAATAACGTAGTTTTTTTGTAATTTAGTAATTTGTTGGAAAATATGCTGTTTATTAATAGAAATCAAATCAGCCATATTATTTTTTAAAGCCATAGTTAATTTTTCAATTACTAATATTTTCCACTGATTAAAATATTCAATAGGCTTATTATAAGAGATAGAAATTTTATAAATAAAAATATCAATATCATGTGTAAACTGTTTGATAATAGATTTAACATTAAATTTAGCTGGAAGTCTATATTTAGTACCATAACCCATTAGTTGTTTCGATTTAAAATCATTAACAATATCAAGATTTCCAGTGATTATATGTCCATGATCATTGTTTATGTATTTTTTTAGAGTGGGGTCATTGCATTTACACGGAAAATTACTTGCAGCAGATGTATTTTTTGAAAATGTATTGTAGTTAAAAATCTTTCTACCAATTGTATTAGGATATTTAAAGGTTTTTGAGATATGAAGATTATTAATAGGAAAAAAACAATTTTTATCATTAATTATAGAATTGATATTAATTTTATTAAATATGTGATTTGAAAAAGTAATTAACATTTGAGTATTCATGTTTTGAATTTTATGTTTTTTTTGTAAATTAATATTTAAAAGATTAACCCTAGACATAATGAGGTCAAAATAAATATCTGAGAA
This sequence comes from Maratus speciosus, assembly GCA_963932465.1. Lineage (NCBI taxonomy): Eukaryota > Metazoa > Arthropoda > Arachnida > Araneae > Salticidae > Maratus > Maratus speciosus. The sequence continues at coordinate 340,879,215 of OZ010787.1, read as the reverse complement.
ATGTTTAGAGAAAGATTTACTTAGAAATACATTTAAATGTTGTACAATCTGTTTCTTTTTAATAGCAAAGATGTGTTTTCGAATTAACAACCAGTTATAATTCTCTAAATATTTTCTTTGAAGATCATTTATATGTTTAGTGATAGATTTTTTGGAAACTACAACTGATGATGAACCCTTTCCTCGTTTATTACGTGTTGTTTTACTATTTAAATTATGATTAAGAGTAGGATAAATTGGAGAATAATCAATATTGTTATTTATAGATGTGAAGACTTTGACAGGTCTGTTAAATACTTCACTGTTAAGTCCATAAGGATAAATTGTGTTGTAATATTTCATAAATGATGATTCCATATAAAGACGTTCTGATTTATTTTTTAGAATTTGAAGAATTTCAATTGTCGTATTTTTAAATTGATGTATATGAAAATGTTGAATTTCAGCTGTAGATTGTATATTTTTTGCTTTGTTATTATTAGAGTCTGAACGATGATGATTGATACGTTTATGAATTGGACCTGATGTTTCACCAATATATTTCATATTACATAAGTTGCACTTTATACTATAAATCACATTAAATGCTTTACAAAAGCTTGAATAATTAGGATCTGAGATAATTTGTGTCTGAGAAGCGTATGGACATGTCTTGCACAGAGCATCATAACACTTACGAAAAAATAAAGGACGAGGGGGAGAGTATAAATGGTTGCTGGATGACGATCCAGGAACAACCCAATTATTGTTCCTGTACCGGGCACTACACTGCATAGATGCTAAGTGTATCTTGCCCGGATCGAGATGTTTACTAAGAACTGCCATATAAAAATAATGTTTGGAAAATGCAATAATTGCCATAAAAAAAGAAAATTTAATAATATAATAATTAATTATTTAATTAAATTAGTCTTGAATAAATAATAAATCTTGAGTAAGAATAATATATACAATATTTACAATAATAGAAGCAGAACATAAAAACAATCTTCAAATTTACCATAACCAAATAATGATAACCCTTATTTCGTAGACTAAAAAAGCAAGATACCACTGGAGCCATTGATAACAAGTAAGGCAAAAAAAGGTCTATATATATATATGGATATATATATATATATATATATATATCAATTTTGAACGGAGGGTGGTTTCGGGGTCTGGGGGTCATGATCGATGAAAATATACCAAAATTTTTTGAAATCGCTTTCCTCCGAACGGCTGCAATAGGTAGCTTTTTGTAATGAAAGCTACCTAAAATGTAGTTTTCAGGATTATAAAATATGTGTGTATGAGAGCCAGTGAGGGAAAAGTTTAAATTGCAATTTCAGGTGGAATTTAGATTATGGATTACTTATTAATTATTGCAGCAATAAAGAAGACGGACCTTTTTTCGCCAAGTTTTACAGCGTGATAATTCTTTGCACATCAGTAGATTTTCGCTTTTTTTTTTTTTTTTTTTCGAAGACTTCATCTTAATTAATCGGCCCCTTAAATTTCTACTTCCCCACTTTTTGCTTCATCTGCACGCAAAGTTAAAAATCTATAGAGGTTTATATATTTTTTTTTTACTATTGTACTCTATTTGTCTAATTAAATAATGCATCTTCTAAAACTCCACGCCCGTTAAAAATTTTATTTCCTATTGGCTTAATTATAACACTTAATTATTAGAGCATAAAGAGGTAATAATTTTAAAAATTATTAAATTTAAAATCATTAAAAAAATATTCAAATTTATAATTTATATAAGCAATTATAGATTTCAATTATAATTTTATTTAAGTATAAATTACTGATTAAATTAAAAATATATAGACATACTCTTAAATTAAAAAATATAAAAAAGTATATTAAATTTAAAATTATTAAAATTAATAACTTTATTAAAATGTTAGGAAAATTTTCTACTTTGTCTTTGTAGTTAGCCGCTACTTTATAGTTATAGTAAGTTACTAATCATCTCAATCCTCCCTAAAATTTATACTCCCCCCCCCCCCCAACTTTTTCTCGGCCAATACATACTGTCAAAATTATGTATGTATTTTTTCCTATATTTTATTTGATTATGCAATAAATAACTAACCAATCTACCACATCAACCCCCCTGAAAATTCTACTCTCTCTTCCCCCAACTCACGCGAAAACACCCGTTCGCTATTGTTAATCCCATGGAAGTATTTTTTTTTTTAAGATAGCTCGTCGCAGAATATCCCCCCCCCCCCCTTCTGTTGTACATGATACAGATTACCTTTTTTTTTGTTCGAGCGTGGGGGCGATATTTAAACATTAAAAGTTCAAATAACGCAAGTTAATATTTAGAATTGATTGATTGGATAAAAAAAAAAAAAATCCAAATAGAAAACTAATTTAATATAATTCTATTAGTTCTAAGATAGTTTAGTTTTTCTAATTCTCCTGGTCCTGATACGAATCACTTTTTTTATCGAAACTCTATCCTCTGATGGCTTTCGTCAAGCACGATTCCCGCCAAGAATTGTCACTTTGATGCTGAAACTCTGACCAATCAAATTACGAGATACAGCATAAATGGCAAAATGTGGTTGGAAAAAAAAAATATTTTATTTTAATATGTGAGAATGAACAAAAATCTCAAAATATATTTGTAATGTTAATTTACTATCAATTTTAATGTTAAATTTTATATCTGATGATTATTTTTATTTCTAGTAAATTTGTGACTGACCCCTATTTTGAAGCAAAAAAGATACTCCAACTTTAAACATCTATTACTCGGTCAATTTTAATGGCAGAGGAATGGGACTTTTTTTGTCTTACTTGTCAGTGAAATAGGATATTTTTACTAAATATTACTTATAGGGCCTGAGGACCGTATAAAAATTTAATTTTCGTAATTTTTTTAAAAATGTTTTTCTTGACCCAAATCGCTTTAAAAATACTTCTTTACCTCATTTGAAACATTTTTGCAATTGGAACTATATGTCTGTGATTAACGGTTTAGGAATTAGCCATTGGACACCGTTGAGACCGGACACCCTGTATAAGATACTGTTTGTATCAACATGTTCAGGTTAAAAAGTCTGGGCACCCCCCCCCCCCCCGTTCAAAAGGCTGGTTACGCCTATGGCTTTTATGATTCACTATATTTATGCATAGTATATGGTGCATATAAATGCTATAATTCCTATACAAGGCTACACAAAAGTATTCGTAACGATTACTGGGTATGGGCGCAAATTGCTTAAAGGTGGTTTTTAAATGAGTTATGCTTTTTTTCGCTGAACTGCATTTAATTTACCAAGAAATGTTTATAGAATATAGATAAAATGATATACAGGGTCACGTAAAGAATTGGATACATGGCCGTCTATATATTACAATTTCTGGAAATGTGATTTCAGCAGTTTTAAGAGTGTCTTAGTTTGAATTAAATTTTAACTAAATAGTGGCGTGTAATAAAGATTCTAGGTAAACTACAGGGTTGTACAAAAGTATTCAAGTATGTTTCCATACATTAGTATAAATTGCTGAAAAAGAATTTCAACCTGTTAGGTGTTTTCTTGCTAAACTAAATTTTCCCATTATATAGTATATATACACTTAAAAAAAAATGGGTACTCAAAATTGAGTAAAAAGTACTCAATTTTAAATGCATCACATACTCAAAATAGCTCCGATCCAAATGTACTCAAAGTTGATAAACACATGTACTCATTTTTTATTCCATGGTTGTGATCAAATATGAATCGTTATGTACTGCACCCCCCCCCCCCAAAAAAAAGCCTAAAATTTAAAGTAAAAATGTACTGACATTTAATTCCCGTTCAAAGTTCTTAACAAGAAATGTTTAAATGATTATTTATTAAGAAAAATAGCAAAATTCTTAACAAGATACTCAAATCGAATATTTTTATGACAAGAGCATTATTTCCAAGCACTTTTAAATTATTTTTAAAATACTGTGCATAATTTAATATTTTCATTAATAAATATCATTTATGCCGCCATAAATGAAATGAACCATTACAGGGTACAAAACTATTCGTTTGTTTGGGTTTGATAACATGTTATGTTTCAAAATAGAGAAAGCATAGGTTCATTTTTGATCCAAAAATATTCAATTCGATATGCGTACGTCGGTTTACTCATTTTTGAGTACTTCATTTTTTTCAGTGTATCAACCTACAGATCAAATACAAAAGAGGGTACAAAAGGCTGTTCAAAAGAATTGGAAAACATATTTGGCTATGGACGGTAACTGCCGAAATCAGTTTTTCAAATGTTTTATGCGTTTTCTAAAATGTTTACTTAGTTATCTTATTTACGTCATTTCCCTAAATTACGATGTTTTGTTAAAGCATTCAGAAAGTGTTGGAAAGTATTTTATAATCTATGCTTAACGCATGATTTTTCTTACTCGTTTTTTTTCTATTTCCCAGATCAGTCTTTTCCTATAAAACATACCAAATCTATTTAGCTCATATTCACAAAATACAATATACACGGGAATAAGAAATTTAAATAAATATCGCTTATGATGCCGCTTATCATGCTCTATAAATAATAGTTGTATTAATATCCGTTTGTCTCCATGTTCGTATTTAATAAAGCAATGACAAATCACAACAAATTAAAAAACTTACACATTCTAAATATCAAGTTTGAACTCAATATCAAGTATTGAACTTAATAAAAAATATGTCAGTTGATAAGCATTGTTTTTTAAGTGGAAAAAATTTAAATGTTTTAGAAGAATAGGACTCCAAAATAGCGATATTTTGCTAAAAAGTGCGGTAAAAAGATAAGATTTTATATTTACAGCAAAAGTTTATTTTAAAATTCATCGCTGTATTAATACTTAGAAATTTTTCCAGAGAGAATCATTCGCCTTATATACAATATTTCAAATGAAAATCAAATATCAAATTAATTGCTTAAAAGGCGCAAAGGCCAAGATAGTGAAAAAGATTCCATGCCGGAACTCGAACCCGGGCCATCAGTATAGCACACTGACATTCTACCGACTAAATCACATGGTACGACGCCCAGCCTGTAAAATTTCTCACTATTACATGTTGGCAAGGCTACAAACGCAGCCCAAGATGGAATATTTATCGTGAGCCACCGACATGGGGTAAACACGAAACTTAATTAAAGCCAGCATCGATTGAAACTATATTAATAATTGGAAAATTTTCCAGGGAGAAACATTCGCCTTGCATACAACATTTCAAATTAAAATTGCCTTTTAAGCAATTAATTTGAAATTTGATTTTCATTTGAAATATTGCATCCAAGGCGAATGGTTCTCTCTGGAAAAATTTCCAAGCATTAATATAATTTCAATCGTTGCTGGATTTAATTAAGTTTCGTGTTTGCATCATGTTGGTGGCTCACGCTAAATATTCCATCTTGTGCTGCGTTTGTAGCCTTGCCAACATGTAGTAGTGAGAAAATTTCCAGCCTGGGTATCGTTCCATGTGATTTAGTCGGTAGAATGTCAGTGCGCTGTACTGATGGCCCGGGTTCGAGTCTCAGCATGGAATCTTTTTCACTATTTGCGTCTTTTAAGCAATTAATTTGAAATTTAATTTTCATTTGAAATCACAGTGTTTATGACAAGTTCGTCACAAATGACACATATTTCACAAATTGGTCACAGTGTGACTTCAAAGCACTGTCGCTTTCGTCACAAAGTTAATGCCAAAATAGTCACAAATGACACAGTTTTCACAAATTTGTCACACCGTGACTTCACAGAGTGGTCACAATGTGACAAACGACAATGTCACAAACGACCTCTAAATTGGCCATAACGACCTCGCATTCTAGTCACTATGACGTCACATCGACGGTCACAAAATCACAGTGTGACTTCACAACGACGTCTCCGTGACGTCACCATGCCTTACGGGTAAGAAGCCTTTACTGTTTTTATGATGTTAAGACGCTTTCATTCGTACAATTATTTAAGGTTAATAACATTAAAATTATTTTTTACATTTATTAAACTTATTACATTTATACTTGTAAAACTTATTATTAATATTTTATTTTTTTTATAAAATTCTATTAATAAAAAAAAAAGTAAGGAAAATCATGCGTACAGCATAGATTATGAAACACTTTCCAACACTCCCTGAAAGATTTAACGAAACTTCGTTACTTAGGAGAATAAGGTAAATAAGGTAACAAAGTAAACATTTAAAAATCTGATTTCAGTAGTTACCGCTCATAGCCAAATATGTATTCCAATTCTTTTGAACAGCCCTGTATTCGATCTCTATTTTGATATATATACTATATAATGGCAAAATTTAGTTTAGCAAGAAAATGCACAACAGGTTGAAATTCATCTTTCAGCAATTTATACTAATAGATGGAAACATACTTGAATACTTTTGTACAGCCCTGTAGTTTACCTAGTAACTTTATTACATGCCACTATTTAGTTAAAATTTAATTCAAACTAAAACACGCTTAAAACTACTGAAATTACATTTCCAGAAATTATCACCCATAGACTGCCATGTATCCAACTCTTTGCGTGGCCCTGTATATCATTTTATCTATATTCTACAAATATTTCTTAGTACACTAAATTCAGTTCAGCGTAAAATGCATAACTCCTTTAAAACCCACCTTTAAGCAATTTATGCTCATACTCAGTAATCTTTACGAATTCATTTCTGTAGCTCTGTATATGAACTATAGCATTTATACGCACTTTATATTATGCATAAATATAGTGAACAAGTAGGTAAGTGTGATCACAGATCACACAGAGGGTTTCGTTTAATATTCCTTTCAAAACACTTTATCCTTTTGAAAAATCTGTTAGTTCCACATTTCGCAACCAGGGGCGCACTCTATTCTAAACAAACCTCTATCCAAACGAAACTCCGTTTTATATACTATCCGTCGATATATTAGTCGAGGGGATTGGGCCGATAGCACCCTAGATAAGTAAGCGCCCCCTGTCGGTAAAAAGTGGAACTCAAATATGTAAGGCTATGGTGCATAATATGAAAGAATGGTCAAAGGGGTGTCGGCAAAAGTTGGAAAAGTGCTCCCCGGGTGAAAAGGGCGGAGGTTAGAAAAATTGCTTAAAATACACAAGTTAGAGCCCGGAGGAGTAAATAATATAAGACTTTTTGAAAATTTTATGATTTGTCGTGTGGTTTGAGGTATTCAGCTATACATATGCAAAAATTCATGTCTCCAACTTAATTAAGGGGCTCTCTTAAAAAGAATTGCTTAAAATACATATGTGGTAGCTCAAAGGGTTAAACGTAAGACCTTTTCAAGATTTTATGATTCGTTGCCTGGCCTCAGGTGTTCTGCTATAAGTATGCAAAATTTCAAATCTCCAATTTAATAAGGGGCTCAGTTAGAAAGAATTGCTTAAAATACGCATGTGGGAGCCCAAAGGGTTAAAGGTACGATTTTTTCAAAATTTGTGATTTGTCGTATGATATGTGGTGTTCAGCTATAAGTATGCGAAATTCCACGCCTCCAACCTAATTAGGGAATCACTTGAAAGAATTGTTTAAAATACACATGTGGGAGTCCAAAGGGTTAAATGTACGACTTTTTCAAACTTTTATGGTTTGGCATTTGATGTGAGGTGTTCAGCTATAAGTATGCAAAATTTCACGCCTCTAACCTAATTAGGGCTCACTTAGAAAGAATTGTCTAAAATACACATGTGGGAGCCCAAAGGGTTAAATGTAAGACTTTTTCAAAATTTTATGATTTGGCGTTTGATGTGAGGTATTCAGCAATATGTATGTAAAATTTCACGCCTCCAACCTAATTAGGGGTTCACTTAGAAAGAATTGTTTAAAATACACATGTGGGAGCCCAAAGGGTTAAATGTACGATTTTTTTATGTTGAATTTTTCAAAATTTTATGACTTGTCGTATGATGTGTGGTGTTCAGCTATAAGTATGCAAAATTTCAAGTCTCCAACATGCATATTTTCTGAGAACGGTATCTGTGACAGACGGACAGACAGACAGATAGCGGAGCGAGACGAATAGGGTTTCGTCAGATGATCGAAACCCTAAAAAAGCGCATATCATAATTAAAATGCATTTCGAGCAATCATTACTAATATACAGTAATTCGGATACAATATAGTATCTGAAATCTTTTCAAATACACCGCAAACAATTTCCCCTATACCATTATGAACGGAATTCTTTTGTGTGGCCCTGTAAACGAACAATAACTATTTTTTGCACCGCATATTCAACAGAATGCATATTTTAATGGGCTTCATAAATGAATATCAATTTTACTATGTTTGAAAGAGTGTAACACCATTAAAAATCATTTGAAACGATTTTTTCCCATTGGCCGTAATGTAACGGAAAACTTTTGACTGTCCCTTTAAACGAACGAAACATGCTACAAACTTCATTTGCAATAGGGAACGTGCTATGGTAGAGGTCACTAACATCCAAAAATTTCAGAACGATCCGAGCATATTTACGAGAGTTATAGCGAACCCGGTATATCACGAACTCCCGGATATAAGGAACGAAAATTTTGGTCCCGTCGTTTTCCTATTGTATTTAATGCTAATTTATCCTTTTATAGCGAACTTCCGAAATCTTAATAAAGGGCTATAACGAACTTTTTTTTTCCAGTCGACCATGTTTTTTTTTTTGTTTTTTTTTTTTACTTTTCCGCAGTTGTGAAAACAGGACTTCAACTCCAAATTTATAAGAAAATGCATGCTGGCTAGTGAAACATGGTGCAAATCAGCGATTGTTTTTTTTAAGGGTAGAAACAACTGCATTTTTTCTCTTTAAAGATAGACACTCTGCAGGTGTGATCCCGCTTACCCGTCAGTCATTTTCCCTTATTCCTGGTCACAGCTGTGTACAAGACTGGAGGCAGAGCCGAAAATGAGGGGGGACGACGCAACGATTTTTTAATGCTCATATTTAATAGATTTTACCTTTTTTTAATACATCATTATTGAATATATACATAGCAACTAATAAGTTATACATTTTGTGAACACTAACATTTTTCTTAACTGTTCGGATATTGCGAACCACCGGGTATAGCAAACAAAACATTCGGTCCCTTGAAGTTCGTTATAACGGGGTTCAACTGTACTTGGTTTTCTGTGAAAATCACGATAAGTGTTGGAAGTGGATAATAATTTGGTCAGTGACACCGTAAGTACGTCTCTGAAATATGGAAGTTTAGTACTATTTTGACGCTGATGGCACACAAAGGAAGGTAAGTCTGTTGAAAATATCATTACGATATTTTCATTATTGTTCATTTATGAACTGAAATCCAGGATAACCTTGAAGTGCTGTATTTTTGACTGAATAAGTGGATTGTAACTTAAGCTTTATGGCATATGTTTTTTTCTTGTTGTATATTATTATCCTTTTTGTGTGTGTGTGTGTTGTTGTTGTTACACGATTTCAAAAGACACCCTATAAATTATTATAAATTATTAGAGGATTTTTTTAGATGCATTTCTCGTACTTTTTTCCCCCAAATTGTGAATGAGAAAGAATTAATTTAGTATAAAAAATCTTACTTTCTTTTCTAATTAAAACAAATATGCTCATAAAATTTGAAAATAAAATGAAACACATGTCCTAGAATGTATTTCAAAAGTCGGGCATTGGAAAAAGTATTTTGTAGCATTCCAAAGTACATCCAAACAATTTAAAGTTTTAGAATAAGTCAATATTGAGTGTGGAAATGTTAACATAAAATATAAAAAAATGAAAACACACTGAATGGAGGGATTGCACCTATGTATGAAATATAATTTTCTATCAGTATAACTCAAAATCACCTTTAATTAACCGGCGAAAAAATGATATAAAAAAAACAATCGCCAAACCTTCGATAAGTAATTGAATCTGGACCAACGAAACAAGTTTCTTCGATAGCAGAAAATAGGTTTCAACAAGGGGTCGAGAACTTAGCGAATGAAAGGGATACATTTGATGAAAGTGAAATAATTCCGAGGAATCTTTGCCGGAAAGAAAACCCAAGCCGTTATCCGTATATATTTTTTTATTATCCCTGGATTATATTACTGTGCAAATGTTGTGTGCGTTAAATGAACTGTGATCCAAGGAAATGTTATATGCTTTTATCAAAATGGTTCTCGTGTCAGCTGTGGATTTTTTCTTTGAAATAATTTAAGTGTCTTCCTGTGATTTACGTATAATTAATTCCTTGACGTGATATATCATTTTGAAATGCTACCATAAAGACTACTATTCTGAAAGTTTGCTTAAAAATAGTTGGAATAAAATTGCCGTGTTAACTGAAAACAAATATACATATCAAACAAAACGAGAAATTTAATTAAAAAAAGTTTTATATGAAAAAATAAGTCGAATTTAAATGTACAAGAATTTAGTTTCTGAACTTTGAAAACCAAGAGTTTACCTGACAATGCAATTATTTTGGATAAGTAAATCTTCTTCCTTACAACTGTATACCCTCTTATATATGCCAGGGAATTTCTCTGTTCTGGATATTTAAAATTTTAGTGAAGAAGTGGTTAATACTAACAGACTCAAAACCAGCAATAAAAGTACATTTATGTGTACAAGGGATTTTCTGTGCTCAGCATAATTAAAAATTTACTGAAGAAGTGATCAATGCTAATAGGCTCAAAACCAGCGAAAATGTCCATTTATATGTACAACAGGATTTCTGTTCTCAGCATAGTTAACATTTTACTGACGAAATGATCGATATTGACAGACTCAAAACCAGCGATATAAGTAATTCGTTTCTAGATTACTTCGAATGCAATAATGTACTAAGACGTTTTCTATCAAACACTATTTATAAGTTCAGAAATAAAGTGATTAGCACCGATTTTCGATGAATGCTAATGACAAAATATCCTATATGTACTGCAGTAAGCTATCTGTTTCTTTTTAAATCGTTAATTAGTTCGTTATCAATTCCTTATTCAGTTTTATGCGCTTAAATTTAATAATATTGGAAATAAATCATAAATGAGCATATGTACTCGTTTAATACTACATACTTTTATACTAACTAAAAAGTTTTTACGTCTCGGAATGAGCTGAATCCGAATAGTTACGCATTTAATAAAAGTACTATTGTTATATATTTAATTGTTTTAATACTTAAAACTACGTTTTTCAGGCATTTGTGATATGATAATGCTGATTGTGACCTTACGCGGAATAAATATGTGTCAGTGGAAAGATGTTAATTTCTTCGTGTGTTTTTTGCAGCAAATAATTCAAGTTTTATTCTTCAGAATCATATAAAATTTCAGAATAATAACCACTAAGGAAGTATTTAAAGGTGTAAATTTCTCTAGAATTATTTCTAAAACGGAAAGAAAATGCAATCTTAGCGTATTTTTTCATCGTGCAAAATATTGTTCGAACATGGGCGCTCCCGGAGAACCAATGAACTTTACTCCCACTCAAATTGAAAATCGGAGAAAATTTTCGCGCGGAGAGGGATGCGCGGGAGATACGCCCCTGCTGGGTACAGAAGGCCGGCCGGTTGTTCATAAACTCCATGCCATGCGAAGAGATCCGCGCCAAAGTTTGCCGGATCTCGGCTCAAGCCGTGAGCCGGAGGAACCTCGCAGACATGTCCGGTCGCACTCTGTTATTGGGGTTTTTCCGAAAAGCCCCGATGTGACAAGACACTGGTTACCAAATGGTAATTGTCCGAGCCACAGGACAAAAGATGGGGGTAGTCGAAGAGCCCGAAGAGGAAATATTCCTGGTCTGAGTGATCCTAAAGCATCCACTATTCACCAACATTATTATCCCGAAGGAGGATGGGGATGGATAGTACTATGCTGTGCATTATTTATGGATGTTTTGTCAAGTACACTCCAGTTGTCAGCAGGTTTTTATGTACCAGAGATTCGCAGAAGATTCAAACTCGATTCTCAATCCATCCAACCAAGTAAGTATATCTTCTATTTCACTTTCTTCGATTTAAAACTGAAAAGACATGTAAAATATAGAAGCATAATTTCACTTTAAGTTAGTTGCTTCCATAATCTAAGGCTGTTTCTTGTTCTTGGTATATCAAATTCTTGTGACAGAACTTAATTTTCGTCTTTTTTTCATTTTATAAATTAATTTTAGAAAATTACTTATTAATATTACAGATATTCTATTAGTTATAAGCATGATGCGTTTAATATTATTTTTTAATTAATGTTTTCCAATAATTTTATAATGTGAACGTGTGAACTTTGTTTTCAGAGAAATATTAATTTAATCATAAGGTGAAGATGCACGAATCAATTGCAGGATAAATTCACAAGCTTTTACAATATAAAATTGAAGAGTTTTCGTGCCTCATGGAATTGTAAGCGAATATTCAACAAAAAGATTAAAATTATTTTAATTTCAGAAGCTCCATCTTTCCCACCAGGTTTCATGTTTGCCACATCGCTATAGATTATATGACAAATTACGATATCAGGTCATCAGATTGCTCGAGTACCTTACATATTTCATAAATCTGCCACAGAAGAATGCTGTTACTTATTAATAATAATGATTTAAAATATTTAAGCCATATTTTACCACATATTAAAAAATAATATTTTCACAAACAATAGCTATTAGAGGATTATATGAGACAACGACAATATATATATATAATTCAAAACTTATTGAAACTTTATCGGTTTATTTTTTAAAAACTGTTCTATATATGAGCCGTTCAGTACACAAATCGATTAACTCCATCAAATGAAAATGTTCATTATAAATAGTTAAAGTTATTGGAGGTATATGACAAATTATATCTATTGTATACATTGTATCTATATAATATTTTTTCTCGGGACATTATGATTAAACTCATTAATTTTCTTTTAATCAAGGGTAACTTTTTATCACTGTACAAATATATAGAAAATTTGCAATGTTCCATTGTTTAAAAAAACGCCACTTAAAATGGAGTTAGTCGGATTGTCTTCTGAATCCCTCATATAGGAATAGGGTTCATTTCATTGCAATAATTTGTGTTTCATGTGTTTTGCAGTCACTAAGCAATACTCAGTTAATTTTACTCAGTAAGATTTTTCATGATTAAACTTGAAAATAATTTTGGTATTTTTTTCACAAAATTATTCAAATAACACAAAACAAAAAGTAATGTCAGATAAAATAGTAAAATTTAACCAACTTCGAAAATCTTAAAAAAAAAAACTAATAATAAAATTTAACTTAAATTGATTATAAGTAAAACTTATCAAACTTAAAATATATTTTAGTAGTGAAGCAGAAATAAAAAAGTGTGATGTAACTTGTGAAAATTTGATATATCTGAGCTGTCCTCTATACAGGACGATGGTAACATATGGGTTTTAAACAGCAGAAAATATTTTACTGCGCTTACCAGGGTTCGTAAGGCTCCTGAATTTCCAGATCAGGAAATTCTTCGGTACCAGTATTTTCTTAGTGAAAATCTCTCTAAGGCGAAATTTCGCACATTTGACCTAGATTTATTTTTCTATAAGAAAATACCGATGTTTCTCCTGAAAAATTCCCTAACCCGTACCAACCTTGGTTCACAAACTGATTGTATTTGAATATATCTTCTCTGGAAACTAGATCCTAATATTATTACATTTTGACGATTAGAATTATATGGAGAAAAGAATTTTATGGTAGATAAATACTTAACTGTTGCTCTCTATTGTGCAGTGAAATAAAAGAAAAATTTATAATTTTCGTTCAACTTATTTGAAAAAACTTGATCTCAAAAGATCAATTACTATTTACTCTTGCTGTTGCTGTTTTACGAACAGTTTTGTGTTATTTTTGTTTAAATTGGTCAAATATATTAACCAAAATTTTGGATGTCATAATCCCGTATGTTATCACACTTATAAAATATTTTCTTTTTACTTGCTAAATTATAAATATAATCTCCAATTTTTATTTAGACAGCTTTCCAAAAACACTAGTATTTGAATTCCAAAATGTTGGGATTTTGTTTTCGGTTTCAAAATGATATGCTAAAATATCAAGCAGCATAATTTACTGAAATACTCCACAAACACAATTATTACTGCACTGTAAAAAAACCACTGTAAATTTGCCAGCACAAACTCGATCACAGTTGAATGTACTGTATCTTCTTTGGTTTCCTGACTATTTAAACATGAAAAATACAGTAGTTGCGTAAAATTAACAGTACAATGTACTGGCAATTTGGACGCATATTTTTTACAGCACAAACTACTGGCGTCCAAATTGCCAGTACATTGTGCTGTTAATTTTACGCAACTACAGTATTTTCCATGTTTAAATAGTCAGGGAACCAAAGAAAGATACAGTACATTCAACTGTGATCGAGATTGTACGCGAGATGAACAGTACTTTGTTCTGTAAAAGTGTCATTTTTTTTACAGTGTATTTTAAAACTTCTAATGTTAATTTTCATTTTAATCGTTGAGAAACAGCTTGCAATCCGTGTAGTTTTTTAATCATAACTGAAAAAATACTTGGCGGAATGAACTGCAATTCTGGATTCGCAAATTTGAAGCCAATAGAAATCTATTTCTATTAAAATTTTACTGTTTACAAATATTCTTTCAATACTCTCAAAAATATATTATTGAAAATTATTTTTGAAAAAAAAATATGAATTGTAACCCATTAAGTTTTATCATAAATCAATTTCTAGAAACAGAAAACATACGAATCTAAAATTACACCACGATCTGCCTAGTAGTTTTTGAGTTAAGCTTAAAAAAAACTACCGACATTGTAATCTGATTTCAACGATTACAATTAAATTTAACATTAGGAGTTCCAAAATTTAAACCTGAGCACTTCCTAAACTATTTGACTGGATGATTTCCCGTTTGGTATACGAAAGTATAATTTATCGAAGAATCTAAATATGATGTCAAAATTATGTATTAGACTTGAAAATGTTAAAGATTAGCACAATTTCTATATGTAGACAACCCACTAAGCAAAATTTAAGTACATCATTGGTTAGTAGGCATTATTACTAATCTATTGGCACCAGTCACATTTTTAACACTTTCCAAAATAGTTGAAGAGTATTAATGAATTCGATTTGTCTGTCTGTCTGTCCGTGCTCTAACTCGCATAAATAAGCTCGGATTGTCACGCAATTGATATATGTTAATGAGATTTACTATGGCATGTTCGGTATTGAGAATGAAGTATGTAGCGTTTATAGTTCATGTACATGGACACACAAAAGAATTCCTTTATAGTACGGTCTATGGGAAAAAATCGTTTGCGGTGAATTTTAATGATGTTACGCTATTTCAAACATATTTAAATTGATATATATATCACTGAGGTACACTACAAGAGACTTACTCAAGAATAGGGTGTGAATAGCATTCATCGTTCATTTAGAGAGAGGGACACAGAAAAGAATTCGGTTACAGTACTATCTAAGAACAATAATTGCTGAAGGGGCGTTTTATGTTGTGGGTACGCGCTCTTAAATTAAACGGATTTTTTGTACATTACTTGGTGTACATAAATTCTATAGATAATATACAGAGCAGCACAAAAATTCTCGAGTAGATATTGCTGAAGAGGAATGGGTCCAAACAAACTCGGAGAATTCAGAGTGCATTAGAGATGTACTATACCGTTAAAACGGCTTGCAATATGAAGCCAGATATCGCTCAAATCATTCAGCCCAAACAAGACAAGTACTTGAACCAGGGTTGAATTCATTTTCAAAGTGGACTCCAATTGTTTGGGCCGAATTGTGACGGGCTTTAATTGGTTTCAGGGTTGTATTTTTAGCTTCACGCGAAACCAACACATTTACTCTATATCTTTCTCTGAAATCTGTAGATTGTTTGAATCTGTAGTTCTATGTAGTTTGTTTGATTTACAGTTGATATGCGGAGTTGAGTTGCATGTGACGTCACCACTGATAAGGTGAATAACAATGAATCAATTTCTAATAATCTTCCCTTCTCAATACTTTATTCACACACCACTCCTCAATATTTTAATTTAAATATAAATTCAGAAATTAATGCATTTCCTGATTTTTTAATGAATGATTAGCGAGATATTAATAATTTAATAATTATGTAATAAATGGCTATAGACGTCCTTTGTATAAAATATAAAATGCGAAATAATCTATATTTATTTTAAGACATATTATGGAGCTTTCTTCTTGTTAATTCTGTATTGGGGTAATTCTGTATTAATATATCTGAGTGGGATGAACCTTTATAATTATAGCTGAAATATTACAGGAATAATCCATTTGTTAGTTTCACATGTAGAGAGACTGAATCACCATGAGATAATTAGTCACTAAAACATTTTGCATTAAAGTTACTTGTAGCTACTGCTAAGTACATTGGAACGTATTACAAATTTATTAACATTTTACTCCATAACAATGAAATTTAATTCTCACACATTTATTCTTTTTAGTGCTCAGAATTTCTTCGCAGAGAAACAACTTGTCTAGGCTCAGTAACCAAGTTCGTCTATTAATTTTCATGCAACTTCACAATACATTTCTTTAAAAAACTTTTAAATAATGCTTTATAATATTATATTTATGAATTCCATGTGTTATAATTATGCTATTTATAACTGGGTTGAATTTTCTTTTTCCATACTAATTAAATATTCTTTAATAGTTAATAATTTATAAATTCCATGTGTTATAATTATGCTATTTATAACTGGGTTGAATTTTCTTTTTCCATACTAAAGAAAACTTTCCAACTAAATATTCTTTAATAGTTAATAATTTTCTATCTAAAACATCATAAAATGATGCGATTTTTTAAATAAATTTTTTCCCACTCATGTGAAAATATTTCATATCAATACTTCTTTATAATCTTATAACAGCCTATCACAAATAAGCATGAAAAATTTGTGGCTTTATAGAATTGTCCTTAGAAGATGATCAAATTATCAACATTTCGTAGTCATGATATTTGTATCTTATTTTATTTTTATTCAATATCAACATTTTCCTAATTCGTCACTCATTTTTAACACGTTTTTTAAGTGTTTGTGACTTCGGTTCATCTGATTGTCCGTCTTTTCGTGCTCTAACTTTTGAAATTGATATATTTTATTGAGACATACTATATCATGTTTTCTATCGAAAATAAAGTGTGTAGCATTTATAGTCCGTTTACAGGGACGCCCAAAAGCATTCTGTTAAATCTATGGTTTACGGGGGGGGGGGGGGGGGGGACGTGTGCAGTGCATTTTAATAACGTTACATTTTTTTAAACACAATAAAATTTATATGCATTTATAAAGTAAAGTAAAATATACTTTCTGTTGAATATGGAATACAAAATATTTATCATTCGGCAGATTCTCAAAAGGTGGGATCATTAAACGTTAACAATATGTAATTTTTAAAATTTTCAAATTTAAGGCCAAATTTTCTTTAATAGTATAGTATTTTGTCTATAAATATAATATATTAATATTTTTAATAGTATGTCTACAAAATTATACACAAACATTAAAAGACAGCACCTGTTCTGGAAAATTAATTATTAAAGCATTTAATTAGCAGTTGTGTACGTTACAAATTTTGGACATTTTTTCGCACGTACGTTACAGATTTTGGACGTTGCGCTTAGTATTTAAAAAATTCTTAAAACTAAGAATGTAGTAAATGTGTCCTATAATTGTATGTGTATACATATATATATGTATAATTAACTTTTGTTATCCAGTAATAATAATAATAAAATCAAATGCTTTGTCGCATACGTTACTTTTGGACATAACAAAATAAAAAAAAATTCTTTATAGAAAAGTCCTTCTATCTTCAAAAAAGCAATAAATCAGCCTGCCATCTCTTAACGAAATTATCAAAAAATCATCCGTTTCCTTTATGCATTCGTTGTTTACCATTAGAACCACCTGGAAAAAAGTTAAAACTCCTTGGTGGTACATTGGAGCAGTTAACGTTATGAATGTCCAAAATTGGCCTCTTTAGCATAAAATAATAAAATTTTAAGATATTTATACAAAGCTTTTACAATTGTCATTTTCTGTCTCTGAATAGAATTAAAAACTCAGTGTAAAAAAATAAAAAAATAAATAAAGTCAGTGATAATTAAAGTTATGTTTGAAAGGCTTAAAGTTATGACGTGTGTCCAGTGCCCACCTTTTGAGAATCGCTCATTCATTTACAGAGCACACAAATAACTCAAATTACATAATGGTCTAAGGGGAAAATCGTTTGCAGTGTATTTTAAAGATGGTACGCTATTTCAAATATTATTAAATTTATATACATTTCTGAGGTGCATTACAAGATGCTTTCTGTAGAATATGAGTACATAGAGTTAATCGGGTATTTACAGGGACACAGAAAAAATGTGGTTGCAATAATTGCTGGAAGTGTATTTTCATCTTTAGTTTGCTGTTTTAACTAAATTTTTGCATGCTACGTGGTAAGTATACTTCTATAGATCATAAACAAAGCTATACATAAAAGAAATCGAAAGAATTACTATCTATGGGTGTGAATTGCTTAAAAGTGATTTTTAACTGTTTAACGCATTTTCCAGTTAAATTACATTTAGTAGACTAAAAGTTGTTTGTAGGCTAAAAGTTGTTTGTAGACTAGAAATAAATTCATATACAAGGCTACGCAAACGTCTAAAAACATTGCTTTCTATTAGCTGTGTTATGCGTTTTTACATGAATAAAAATTTTGCTTATGATGTGTTGTGTACAAAAATTTGTATACAATATACAGAGTTGTACAAAAAGAAACAAATCGAGTACGTTTCTCCCTATTGGAGGAAATGACTGAAGGTGAATTCTTAACAGCGTTAGGCATTATCTAACTGAACTAAATTCTGCCATACTATGTAGTATAAATTTCATATACAGGGTTGCAGAGAAGAATTCCAATACCTTTCCGACTTTGGACGGTAATTACTGAAATTGGGTTTCAAATTTGCTATGCGTTTTCTAATTGTACCTATGCCCTTTTTGAGGGGGGGTTCATTTTATTTAAAAGGTGAAATTTTGTTACAGTATTCATGAAGTGGCGGAAAATATTCCATGATTCATGCATGCTTTTTCTTTTTTATTTTCTTTGCATTTGTTTCAGTGTACATTTTTCTTTCAATTGTTTCAGTGTAGTAATTTCAAGTAGAAAAAGGAGGAAGATAATTGAATTTTAGTAGAATGAAACGTTTAATTAATTTTTATTAAATGTTAAATCTGGAGGAACATAATAAAAAGTTAATGAAACTTTAAAAAACACAACTTGTAACAGTAAAATGGATTAATATTTATAATCAAAAATACCAACAATCCCGAGATATAACAAGTGATCCGAGAAAATTTCAGTTTATCTAAAAATGACGCGACATTTAATATAATGATAGTAATTTTAAAAGCAAAGAATAACTTTTTTTTTTTTTTTTTTTTTTTTTTTTTTTTTTTTGACAAAAGATGTCTTACATTCCTTTTTCAACTGATATGTTAATGTTTTACTTAGTATGCATTGTTAGTGCAGTTGAAGACTTTGAAATGAGGCAGCTCCAGTTATATCAATTTCGGAAATCAAGAAAGAATGTTTTAAAATAAAATCACTGGAAGACTGTTTTTTTTTTTTAATAAACGCCTTTTTACACTCATTGTCAAATGAAAATGCTTAGATTTTTATAAAAATTTAAGTTTCAAAGACCATAAACAATAAAAAATAACACTTTAAAATGTACAATGTTTAATAAAAAAAAATTATTTAGTATTCATAATAGAATAGGGGAACAATCCAACATATCACAAACTACACAAATAACTAATCCAAAGAAACTTCAGTTTACCTCAAAATGACGTGCTGGTTGGCATGATTTCAGCATCAAATCATAATATAAATAATGTTGCCTTGACCCTGTCAATTTATAATATGTAATTATTGGTAACGTGATCCAATTTTGAAGCCCGAAGGGATGACCTTCCTTTCATCTTTAAATTCGAATCACGTACATATTACAACTTAGCAATATAAAAGTTACCTTTGATAACAAATCTGAATCATTTCGATTTGACATGCCATAAAACATTAAGACTTCAAAAAGGCTGGAAATTTACATACCAGATAGAATGTTAAAAGTAATAAAATCGGTTATTGGGTGAAACAAATTTTGCATGAGCTTCTCAACATATGTTTCGTCTTTCTGTTTTAATTTTTTTAGATAATGATTTAATTGAATTACTGCAGCAGTTTTAACTACATTTGTAATCTTTATAACACTTCCATCAAAATGAAAAAATTCAATTTAAAATTAAAATGTAGCCTCTTAAAGTTGTATTTGGAGTATAAAATGAAAAAAATATTGTAAAAGAGGTTATATTTTAAAAAATCATTTTTTTAAATCATCTATACTATATATAAATAAATAACTTTGTTGTTTATATAAACTTCATTTTACTATTTTTATAAAATTTGTAAAAAAATTTTATTTCGAAGACAGTATTTAAAACTAAAGTTGCAATAATATAAGTTACAAAGAAAAAATGTTCTTACCTCAGATACTGGAGCTATTGTTTTAGATTATAATCATGCAACGTACGAAGTCTAATAAACAAATTTATTTCCAAGGAAGAGCTTTCTGGGATCACACACCAGTTATTACTATTTATTCTACTAAATAGAAATGCCGTGATAGAGGTTGCATTTTTTTGACAAATGTTAATTTAACTGCAAATAGTTAAAAAATAAACATTTTAATTCACCAGGACAGATTTATCAAACTCTTAAAACTTTTAATTAGATTAAAACAAAATAATTATGTTACTCAAGATGTTTATAAACATTGTCTATTTAAAGCTGTATCTATATTTATTTTTGGACAGCTCAATTTAAAAGCTAAAAAAGAAGGGAATGGATCTAATTGAGAAAAAATAAACAAAATGAAAATTGTTTAAACTAAATACTTATTATTTTGTGACAAAGTTATGAGAAAAAAAAGTGTTATTGAACCTTATATTTAAAGCAGAAAAATATTGTAAATTTGCGAGCATGAAAAGCTTATCCCGTTCGAGTCCTGGAGTTCTATTTATAGGGCATGTCTTTTCATTGAATATTATGTTGTCTTAACAAAATAATAATAATTTTTTTTTTAATTTACTTTAAATCGATGGGAATTCTTTTATTTAAAATGTATGTTTCACTCTTTAAATTTATAATAGGGGCTACTTTTCAGAGGAATAATTTGTGGTAAATCATATAAAAATACTAGAAAGGTGTTATATCTGATTAATCTTATTATAATACGACAGTTTCCAAATGTTTAAAAAAATTCTTCCTCAGATTTTGTCATAATGTAGTACAGTACGCAAAATAACTATAGTCGTTAGATTTCAGTAAATGGTATTTCCTTTAAATTTCAGTAAACCTTAACTTTGATTTGGAGAGCTGCCTTTAATATTATTAATGTTAAAATAACTTTTCGCCAAAATTGAAAAACAAATTCAGACGCGAAATGGTTAAGTATAATTATTTTGATCCTATGTTTGTTTGAATGTTGAACGAATGCTCAAATGGAAAACATAACATTTTCATAATTTTTGCATGGAAATGCATTCAAGTACAATAACATTTTTTTTTTCTCTTGTATAAATAAAGGCTACATATTATTTACTGTAGCATTTTTCAAAATATTAATCAGTTTTCATTTTAGAAAATTTATTACTGAAAACAATAAAAATAACTATTAGCTAGGAAAAGTACAGAAATGCAGTTTTTCCGAATGCCTCCCATACATTTTAAAATTAATATACATTCAATTCTTTGGAATATGAAGGTGAGATTTGGATTAAATCAATCGTTCAGTTCACATTAAAGATTCATAAAATAAGTATATAAATAAAGGTTTATGCATGTATGATAGTTACTCTGAGACAATAAATGGGCAAAATGAAGGCTTTTTAAATAAAAAAAAAATTTAAATTATTAAAACCAAGATCAAGTAGAAAAACATTATTGAAATGAAAAGCTTTTCATATCAATTTCAAATATTTCAAAATTACCGCAAAATCGATAAATTAGTTCATGAAAGTCAGATTTGCACTGTTTGAATAATTTGATGTAAACTAAAGTTTCATTTTTAAAAAAAGATGGTTTGCACGGAATATTTATAGGTTTATCATAATTTTACAGCCTGAAACCGGGACAACTCAGTCTCAGGGACGTAACTAGCTAACGAAGTCAGCGGGGCTTTGGATTTTTTTGGTGAGGCTAATTAACATCCGTTCTTTTTTTTGTTGTTGTTCATTATAAGAATAATTAAACTTAGACAAAGGTAGAGTGCAAGTAACCCTGTTTAGTGATGCGTTTGATTTAAAATTACATAACTTTTATAGAAAACAATTAAAAATTTTCAAATTTTACAAAGCTATTACCTAAAAAGTGTTATTTAGTATATGCTGTTTGTCATAAACAATAGAAAAATTTCGGATAAAGGTGCACTAGAATTAAAACATTATATAACAATCACTAAAAAAGGGGGAAAAAAGATTAAAAAGAAAGAAAAAAAATGTATCAAGAAATCTTTTGATATCCATTGGAAGATTTGGTTAGAATTTGATTATTTGTCTAATAATCTTTTGAAGGTAGAAATCGTTATTGATTCTAGTAGCTTATAAATCTTGAAAACACTTATCATGGATGATTTAAAAAAATGCAGTTAAATAGAAATTTTTCTTAGTTTTTGTCACATTTTTAGTGTGCGTCTGTACTTTGAGAATTTTAAGAAGTGTTTACAATCAAGAATTTTATTTTTATTTTATTAAATATATAAGCTTATTAATATTGAATTATGATGAAGACTAAGGGGGGGGGGGGGTGGTTGAAGAATCAGAACCAACCCTGCCCTCATCTGATTACGACCCTGCCCGATTTAAAATTGGGGCAAAGTTAATTAGAAAATGAAAGGATTGGGTTGTAAAAAAAGAGGAGTGTTATTAAGTTTAAAGGAGTGTTTGGTTTAGTTTAAAAGTGTTTGGGCCATTTTAGTTACTAGTTTTTCCCTTAAGGAGCTTCACACCTAATTATAAATTTCAATAAAAATTAAATTTAAAAAATCAAAAAACCCGACTGCGCAAAAAGCGAACTAATTAATTATTTCTCATCAATGTGAAACTATTTTTTTTTTTTTTATATTACATACCTATTTTTTTTTATTTACTTGTATTGATGACTTTTAAGTTGCGTTTAATTGTTAGTTCCTATCTATAAACACTGTTTTGATGAGGCCTATAGATGTCTATGATGGTTAGAGTTGCGGTAAAGCTAGAGATCCTACCTACACAATGTCCAGGTTGTGTAATATTTAAACGGAACTACTGACTGTAAAATAGTCAATGGAACATCGTCTTCATTTTGAAAGACCTATCCAATGATATGCCACTTAATATGGTGAGTAAAAATTTTTTTCGTCACTACCACCATTTTGTATTTTACGGCCACCATTTTGAATTTATAAAAACAAAATCTAGCCTATAACCATCGCAGGATAAAGCCGAATTGATAGAGACTTCATTCATTAAAATCCATCCAGCCGTTGGGATGTTTCCAGGGTATAAAGACATCCACATACCTAGATACGCGTGAAACATATAACCCTTCTTTTCAGTCGGGTAAAAAGTCGATTCTTTCGAAAGTTGCAGTTTTAGAGACATTGTCAGCTGAAGGGAGGCTACTTTATGGTGCTGTAAAAGATGATTCCATCTAGGTAAAGAAATGATAAACATCGTAGAGGAATTATAACACAAAATTTTTAACTCGTTTTTCTCAAAAGTGCATGACTCAAATCGGCGGCCACAAATACTCAAAAACTACTGAATCTATTCACTTTTAATTTTGGGAAATCTTTTTAGATTCATGATTGTATCAAAATACCAAAGGTTAGGGTTTTGTTTTTGTTTTTTTTTTTTAATAGAAAAAAAGATCGTCCAGGAGACGTGAACTGACCTGCAGTCGCAAATTTTTTCGAAAGGGTTAAAATTAGTATTTTTCCAAACCGATTATACCGTAGAAGAGAAGAAGGTCTCAGCATTAAATATGTATTTTTTGTGAATCGGTTCTTCTGAAATCGAACCTTAGAAAAGAACCGCCGAAATGCAGCAAAATTCAAAAGCGAAAACGAACATTATTGAAAAGAAAAATTTAAGGGTTAGGAACAATATTTTTTCAAAATGATTGCGACATTTAAGACGTAAAATTTACGAAATTTAAGAATATGTCTTCCTTTATTTCCGTATACTTAACGCTTCGGTTGATGGACGTTAAGATATTCGGAAAAAAAAAAATCACAGCATTTAGTTCTTTACTTGTACGCTCTCCAGAAAGCAATGACTGTGGCACCCATTTTCAGAAAAAATAATGCGTTTTTGATGAATTTTTAATTAATATCTCGGTTAATTGTCAAAAAAATAAAAATTTGAGACTCATGTGCATCAGTACTTGTACGTGCGGAAGATTTCGGTAGTCATCGCAGACAGACAGACGTACACACACAGAGGAAGAGAGAGAAACTTTCTTTTATTAATATAGACTGGAACAAATATGTTGATATTTACCTCTTTTTTTTTTTACTTTTGGCCTTTTTTTAATCATTTTTTATAGTTTTATAGACCATTTGTTAAGTTGTCTCTATTTTTAAAAATAAAACTTTAAAATTTTGTAAGACTTGAATTCTCAGTCTGAAAATTTCATAGCTAAGATTTGCATAAGCAAGCTATCATAAGTAGTTCCTTTATTACATTTCCCAACATAGTTGAAAAACATTTATAACTTCGGTTTGTCTGGAAATCTGTCCGTCTGTCCAAGCTCTCGGATTGCCCTGTAATTTTTATATGTTACTGAGTTTTATTATAGCATAATCACTACTGGAAATGAAGTGTGTAGCATTTCTACAGGGTGACAAGAAATAACTTGGACACACATGATACATTATAACTTTAATGCTAAGGAAAATATTGCGACCAAACTTCAAAATAAATATGAATACATTATTTCGTCTAATATATTTACAAATTTTCAAAGTGGCTACCTTTAGCCTTAATACAGAGCTTTAAACGTGTCACAAAACTTTCGGCTATGGGCCGCAACACACTTACTGATATTTTATCCCATTCCTTGCATAAGGATTTCCTTAGGGATGCCAAAGTTTTATGAGATTTAGTACACAACCTTGTCTCCAAGATAGACCAAACAGAATAATCCATTGAGTTCAAAACTGGGGAATACGGTGGCCATTCTTGAGCTCCAATGAAGTCAGGAAAATGTGTCTTGCACCAATCTTGAGTGCCTTTAGCTCTGTGTGCAGGTGCGGAATCTTGTTGGAAGATCCGTCTTTTGTTTCCAAAGAACTTTTGTGACCAAGGTAAGAAAACATCTTCCAAAATGAGTTTGCGATATGTTTGTTGATTAATCTTTATCCCTTGATCAACAAAAACAAGTCGTGTTTTCCCACTAGCACATATCTCACCCCAAACCATTACAGAATGGTGTGAGATATGTGCTAGGGGTCGTTAACGCCGTTCAACAATGCAAGACGATCCAGGTGCCTCTGGTGACCAAACTCTATCATTATGGCTAATGTGAACTTGTTCAATCGAAAACAGTTTCTCATTTGTGAAGACAAATGTTTGCCATCGATCACCTGCGGCCCGCTTTAACAGTTCTTTACACCTTTGAAGTCTTTTGCGTTTGTTCTTTGCTGTTAGCTTTTGAGCCTCTTTCATTTTGTAAGGGTGAAGACCAAGCTCTACTCTTGTCATCAAACGTGCGGTTTCTCTGTTGATCTTCATCTTTCTAGCAACCTTTCTCATTGAAAACCTAGGATTTCGTTGAACTCGCTTTTTGATAACTACCCGGTTCTTGATGTGTTAACTGTGAGCTTCCTACCTCTTCCTGGCCTGTCACCATCATGTCCGAGTTCTTTAAACCTTTTGATTGTGTATGAAACAGTCTGCTTAGGCACTTTCAATGGTTGAACAATTTCACATTGTTTCATTCCTTGCATATGTAATTCAAGTATGGCAGATCGTTTGTTAACCATAATGGTTATCACAACTAACTTACTTACACCTGTTTAGTAGCTTTCTAGAATTCAATTCCCTATGACAATAACTTTATAACTTTAGTGGTACTTACAGATTTTTGGTTTGAAACTTCGTCCAAGTTATTTCTTGTCACCCTGTAGTTTTTTTACAGGGGTAGTCAAAAGTAATCTGTTAGACTGCGGTCAATGGGAAAAAAACATTTCAAGTGCATTTTAATGATGTTACGCCATATCAAACATACTGAAATTCATACGTATTTATGAAGTGAACTAAAGCATGCATTCTGTGGAATAGGAGATTCAAAGCATTTATTATTCATTTACAGGGCCATACAAAAGAATCCCGTTCCGTAATGGTCTACGTGGGAAAATGCTTGCAGTGTATTTTAACTATGTTACACTATGTCAAACATAATGAAATTCATGAACATTACTGAGGTTTACTACAAGATACTTGCTGTCGAATATGATGCGCATAGCATTTATCGAACAGGGATAGACAGTACTGTAGCCGAAATACTGTCTATTAGCGATACTTGTTGGAAAAACTTTTTGCAGTTACGGTATGCGCGTTTTTAAGTTTAACTAAATTTTTGCATATTATGCAGTGTGTACATATATTATAGAGAGATACACAAAATAATTCGTAATCATTACTAAGTATGAACGTGAATTCTTTAAAGGTGGTTTTTAATTAAGTTATATATTTCTAAGCTTAACTATATTTAGTATTCCAAGATATTTTTGTAGAATATATGTAAAATCATGTCACGCAAAGAATGGGCCGCTTATAGACGATAGTTTCTGGAAATATGGTTTCAGTAGTTTTAAGCCTGTTTAGCCCTAATTAAATTTTAACTTAATATGTGCCGCGTATAAAAATCTGTCAGTAATATACAGGACTGTACAAAAGAATGTTTTCGTCTATTGGTAAAAATTGTTGAAGGTGAATTTTCAATCTATTATGCGTTTTCTTGCTAAAATAAATTTTAGCATATTATGTAGAATATATACAAATCTGTAGATGAAATACAGAGGTGCACATAAGAATTAGAGTATTTTTCCGGCTATAGACGGTAACTACAGAAATCTTGTTTCCAACTGTTTTATACGCTTTCTAAAATGTTTTCTTACATATTTTATTTGCATTAATAAACATCGAAGTTTTATTAAAATATGTTGAAAGTGTTGGAAAGTGTTTCCTAATCCATGCTTGATGCATGATTTTTAACACTTTCCAACAAAGTTGAAAAGTGTTTATGACTTCGGTTTGTCTGGCCGTCTGGTCGTCTGTCCGCGCTCTAACTATCGTAAGTATACTCGGATCGTTCTGAAATTTTTGGATGTTATTGACCTCTATCATAGCACAATCCCTATTTCAAATAAAGTCTCTGGCATGTTTAGTTCTTTTACAGGGACAGTCAAAAGTTTTCCGTTACATTATGGCCTATGGGGAAAAATCGTTTAAAATGGTTTTTAATGATGTTACATGCTTTCAAACATAATAAAATTGATATGCATTTATCAAGTGCACTAAAATATGCATTCTGTAGAATATACGGGGCAAAGATTAGTTATTATTCATTTACAGGGCTACACAAAGTAATTCCGTTACAGAACAATATAGGGGTGGAGGGAATTGTTTGCATCGTATTTTAATTATGTTAAATTATTTCATGTATAATGAAATTGATATACGTCGCTGAGGCTTACTATAACTTATTTCATATGTAATACGAATTGCTTAGCATTTACAGGAACACACAAAAGATTTCAGATACTATATTGCATCCGAAGTACTGTACAGTAGCAATGATTGCTGGAAATGCATTTTTAATTATGTTATGTGCTTTTATGTTTTTCTATATTTATGCATAGTATATGGTGTGTATAAATGTTGTAATTCATATACAGGGCTACACAAAATAATTCGTAATGTTTACTGGGTATGATTTCAAATTGCTTAAAGGTGGTTTTTACATGAGTTATGCATTTGTACGCGGAACTGCATTTGGTTTACTAAGAAATGTTTGTAGAACATAAATAAAATGATATACAGTGTCACGCAAAGAATTGGACACATGGCCGTCTATAAATGATAATTTCTAGAAATGTGATTTCAGTAGTTTTAAGAGTGTTTTACTTTGAATTAAACTTTAGCTAAATAGTGGCGTGTAATAAAGGTACTAGGTTAACTACAGGTCTGTACAAAAGTATAGAAGTATGTTTTGATCTATTAGTATAAATTGCTGAAAGAGAAATTTCAACCTGTTATGTGTTTTCTTGATAAACTAAATTTTCCCATTATATAGTATATACATCAACCTACAGATCAAATACAGCACTGTAAAAAAATCAGAACCGTTACAGTCTATAACGTAAACTTTTCCCAAAATGTAGTGTAAACTATTAATTTTCTCGAGTTACTGAATAAATCGGAATTGTTACTCTCATTTCTGTGTAAAGTATTTGAAGCAGATACATTATAAAAAAAAAATCATAAACGTTGCAGCCCATAGCGGATATGTTTCCGAAAATGTAGTGTAAACTATGAGTTCTCTTGATTAACTTATTAAATCGGAAATATTACTCTGGTTTTCGTGTAAAGTATTTGAACGCGAATATTCGGATTTTCTGCACATGTCCAATGCGTTCTACAAACGTCATGGTCATGCGACTTTTATTGTTCTGTGGTTGAAAGTAATGAAGAGACGTAACGGATATTTTGAAGAATGTAAGCATTTATGTTCTATATTTTTTTATTTAAGAAAGTAATACGCTTTTTTAAAAGAATTAATATTATTCGATTGAATTTTATTGAATACTAATATTAGAGTTACTGTTTATAGTTTGTTGCAGATAGAAAGTTAAATAACTCGTTCGAAATATATACTCTTGCCCGTGAATCTATGATAGATATAAGACTAGATATTTGATTTACGAATAATAACAGGATTCGTACGCATCAAGGGATCTTAGATGTTTTCGTACCAAAAATTTCGTAAAGTGCTGCTTGGTATATCTGAAGATAGAATTTTTTTTCATTAAATACGGCGAATATTACTTTACGAAAATTCTTGTAAAAGGTCATTGAAGCGTACGAACCCTGAATACTATAGTGTTAGTGAAGTACAAATAGCACTGTTTATATATTTTTATCATCTTTTCATTTTGAACTTATGTTCCATTTCACGATTAAATATATCGTTTATATGACTGATGAAATACATGATTTCACTTATACTATACATTTTATCCTATTTGTTTAAATTTGTTTAAATTTGGTTAAATCATATATTTGTAAAAAAGATCTCATTGAAATTTGATTTATAGATCCATAAAAAGTTCTTTTTAAAAATTCGATCTTGTGAGTTCCATCCTGCAAATACTTTGAAAATTTTAATTTCCCTACGAAAATAGATGGATTTTTTTATACTTTTTAATATTTGTTTTTTTAATCTGATAATTATAGAATATTATTTCACAATATTTCATATCTGTTGAGTAATTAATTTATTTTCGTGATTTTAATACTTATAAATAGATATATTTTTTAAAAAACTTTGTCTATTTGTAAGTACATTTTTAATATTGTTTTACAATATCATGGTTTTAAATATATTCCTTTAAAAGTATTTATTTTATTTGTATAACATGAGAAGAGCTGAGATAACCTGAGAAAATGTATCTATTTATTAGTATACAATTTATGAAAATAAAGTAATTAATCGCAGATATTAATTATTTTTAAATAGTGTATCTTTTTATACGAAAAAAATAATTATTTAAAGGTTTAAGAGAATCCATCTATTTATATGTAGTGAAATTAAGCGTTTTCATAAAGTACTTATTTACAGGATAGAGCTCATGTGTCTGCATTTTAAAAAAAGAATTATTTAAATATATACAAATTAAATTTTCAATATTATCTTTTTACAAATATGTAATTCATAAACGAGGATAAAACGCATTAGTAGAAGTGAAATTATCAGTTTCTTCGGTCATATAAACGATGCATTTCATCATTTCAAAAGTTTTGTATTAGAACTTAAGTTCAAAACGAAAAGATGAAAAAACGTATAAACAGTGCTATTTGTACTTTACTAATATTAAAACTACATTATTATTCATTAATCAAATATATAATATATAATATCTTTTATAGATTCATGGACAAGAGTATATATTTCGAAAGAGTTATTTAACTTTTTATGTGCAACGAATGATTAACAGTAAATCTAAAATAATTATGCAGTAAGATTCTATCGGATTATATTAATTCTTTTTAAAAAGCGTATTACTTTATAAATAAAAAAAATATATGACATAATTCAGGAAAGTTTCCTAAATGCGCAGAAACATTTAAGAAATATACACAAGCATATCCAAAATATAAACAAACATATTCAAAATGTACACAAACATATCCAAAATATAAACAAACATATTCAAAATATACACAAACATATCCAAAATATAAACAAACATATTTAAAATATACACAAACATATTCGAAATATATATAATCATATCCGAAATATACACAAACATATCCGAAATATACACTAACATTTCCGAAATATCCAGGAACATTTTAGAAGCACGCAGAAACGTTTCTGAATATTCTACTGAAATACGCGGATACGTTTCCGAATATCTAACCGAGGTATGCGGAAACCTTTTGCGAATATCTGAGCGAAATATTCGGAAACGTTACGAAAATCTGACCGAAATATGCGGAAACATAACAGAACCTTTGGGCCACATTGCTGCCCCCCCCCCCCCCACCAGATATAGAAACGTTTCCGAGTTTGTTTGTTTTTTACAGCGAGGGCTGTTCAAAAGAATTGGAATACATATTTGGCTATAGACGGTAACTGCAGAAATCAGTTTTTCAAATGTTTCATGCGTTTTCTAAGATGTTTACTTAGTTCTCTTACATATCTTATTTCTCTAAATAACGAAGTTTTGTTAAAGCATTCAGAAAGTGTTGGAAAGTGTTTCATAATCTATGCTTAGCGCATGATTTTTCTTACTTGTTCTTTCTTGTTTCAGTTTTTCTTAAATCATAATCTAGTGTGCAGAGACATTTTAGCATAATTGCGCTGCATTGTGTCTTTAAGAAAGGGGGGGGGGGGGAAGGCGGATAAAAAAGAGGCAATACTTCAGTTTCACTGTTCTTCTGAGCTCTTGGCAGTTCACAAGTCTTCCTCTTTGGCCACTTTTATCTGATAGTGAAATTGACAAAAATTTTTTAGAGCTTCTTATCGTGTGAAGTTGCTGACATTTGAAGCACATTAAAATCATTCTCTGGCGCAATAGTTTTCAATTAAATTTTTTGCCTCCTATTACTATTTTACGATAAATAGGTCAAACTCTTGACAAAACTGTAAAGTAAAAATTAGCCTTATTTAGTTTAAGAATTATGCAACTGTTCAAAAACACACAATGAGCAGGAACCATGAAAAAATTATATTTTCAAACACCTGAAATTATAGGAAAAACTTTGAATATAGTTTATCGCTTATTCCCATTCCGTTTTTCTGTATTTTATATATATATATATACAGGGTCATCGAAAAATAATGCCTAGATTTCAAAAAATCATAACATCGAAACCTTTTATGTTAAATGAGTAATTCTTTTACTACACGATAACTGGTGAACGCAAGTTTGGTTTTAGTTCACCAGAATTCGTTTGCGTGTATGTGTTATGCGCGGATTAGTTGCGCAGTCGTCAAGGTCAGCCGACGTGCCAGACTGCAGCTGCTCAGTACGATGCTGACCGTGCAAAAAAAGCACAGTGCGTGATTTGGTATGTGGAGTCAAAGTCAATAGTCACGCACTGTGCTTTTTTTGCACGGTCAGCATCGTACTGAGCAGCTGCAGCCTGGCGGGTCGGCTGACCTTGACGACTGCGCAACTAATCCGCGCATAACACAGACACGCAAGCAAATTCTGGTGAACTAAAACCAAACTCGCGTTCACCAGTTATCGTTTAGTGAAAGAATTACTCATTTAACATAAAAGGTTTCGGTTTTATGAATTTTTTAAATCTAAGCATTATTTTTCGATGGCCCTGTATATATATATAATATAGTGTAGCTAGTTGCGCCATTGTCTAGGCAATACGATTATGAAAACTAACAGAATTCGAAAGCTGAAAAGAAAAAAAAAACCTTTTGTTTAATATTTTTTAACATAAAAAATTGGGATTGGTAACTGAAACATTCTAATTGGTAAAACAAACGTTACACAGTTTTCAAAAGAAAAATACTTTTGTTGATCTAAACATTTATTTCAGTAAGAAAAAAATTACTTTAGAAATTGGTGCGTTTTGAGATCATCTGCAAGAAATGGGTCTTCACTGTAAAAAAAAAAAAAAAAAAAAAAAAATGAAAAAAAAAGTGTTTCTTAATATAGGAAAATATAACCACACTGCCAATAGAAGCGTCTTAAATTTAGACACATATGTGACTGAAAAAGAATTTTAGACACTTAAGTGTCTTAATCTGAAAATTCAGACATTATAGATGTCTTAATTTAAGATACATAAGTGTCTTACTATGACCATGGTGCAAATGAACTGAGAATAATGTCTAAAATATCCGCAAACGTCTTATTTTAAGACACTTCATTGCTTTAAACGTGTCTTAATTTAAGACGTTTTGAGTCTTCCGACGCAATAACCACCAGGGGGCACTCACACTCCCAGTTGCGCATGCGCTTTAGATGTCTTCCTCCGAAGTGGTATACGTTGTAATTCAAACGAAGTTTGTTTTTATGTACGCGTGTATTTTAATTCGTTTTTTGCGAAATGTGAATTACTGTGATTTTAATTCGTATTAACTTGGATTATTTATTTATTGAATACATACATCTGACGTGTGTGCTCGACATCAAATGTCTCTTAGAAGCTGTCGTCGATATAAGGGCGGGATTGATACAGAAAAGAAGTAGAGGACGGTTGAAGATTACACCCGGAAATTCTACAAAGCGTGTGCAATGGGCTTAGTGTTAACTCGTACTAATTTATATCAATAATATTGTGTTATTCATCTTCGTCCTGTTGAAACTGGCAAAAAAAGAGAAACTTTTGTCTGGCAGGTCCTGTTTTGAGGATGAAACATCTCATTCTTTAAATATGGCTAGTCGGATGTATTATGGGATTACCTTTTAAACTGGTGCAAGTCTTTCTCCCTCACTGTGGTTGTGGTAGTTTTTAAAATTTCAAATCGAGGAATTTTTCTTACCTCTTGCAAACAGCGATTTAAGTAAGTGTTATAATTTCTTTATAGTACTAAAATTAGTGTCTTTTATGATTTTATTTATTGTACTAAACAAAATCTTACATGAAATTTAATTAGTTTTGAATCTTTTTGCAAAAAATAATAATAATAATAATAATAATAATTCTAGAAGTATATATTTTTTAATTTATGACGTTGTCTTTTATTACAAATTATGTATTATTTATTCTCATCTTTTTTCTCAAATTTAAAGTAATAACATCACTAAAAAACAGACATATTTAAAAGTTAAGTTCATTCCCTTGTTTTGTTTTGTTTTCAATATGGCAGTTCTTAGTTTCAATGACTAATGCTTATCTCATACTAAACGACCACAAGGAAATAGAAAAAGAAAACTTTGAAAGATCTCCTAAAGCTTTTTTACTTCCTAGCTAGGGATTACAATCCCGGATTGATGTCCCGGGATCCCGCTTCAATTTTAATCCCGATTTTCGGGATTGCCTTTTTTTTTTTTTTTCAATTGAACAATATTTAGCTGAAACTAAAAAATATATTTATAGACTTTCGCTTTTGGAAAAAAAAATCAATTGGTTTTTATGAAATTTATATATAATTGAAAAAGAATATTTATCTCAAATATTTCTTAGATATATTTCTAAAGCTATTAAATCTTTTACCGAGTAGATTAAATGTGCAAAGCTTTTGACTTGGAAACATAGATGTAACCCATAGATGATCAGAGAGGTAACATAGTCAGGAAAAAGGAAATCATTTGTTTATTTTGATTTTGCTGCGTGTGGAAAATATATTTCACTTCGAAGGTCATTTTCCAATTAGACTTTACTGATAAGCATCGCAAGTGTGTATCATAGTGATTATGTGGTAACTTCTTTTTTTGCGGCTTTATTTTGCTTTAAAGATATCTAATGAAAAGTGTTTAATAGGAATGATAACAATAAGCCAATGTGGCAATATAAATTTTTAAAAAATCTAATTTTTAAATGATAAGGATTTTCATTTTTTTTCGGGGAGGGGGGGGGGGGGGGATTTTGTATGAAATTTTCGTAAAGCTGATACCTTAAATCTTGCACTGATTATAATTAAAGTTTTGAACTTTTAGAGTAGGACCAGATTAAAAACACAAAATATAAATAAACAAAATACCGAAGTAATTTTTTTCTCAATATTAACCCTTTGCACTCGAGGGCTCCGGAGCGGAGCCATTTAAAATTTGTCTTCAAACTCGAGGTCTTCGCTACGGAGACAATGCAAATAATTTTGTGATACCATGTAATCTTGGCTTTTCTAGACAGGTATCACAAAATTATTTGCATCGTCTCCGTAGAGGAGCCCTCGAGTTTGAAGACAAATTTTAAATGGCTCCGCTCTGGAGCCCTCAAGTGCAAAGGGATAAAGTAGAATATTTATTTATTTATTCATAGTTGTGATTATCATCTGATATATTTGTAAAATTGCCTATGTGGCAATATAAATTTTTAAAAAATCTATTTTTAAATTATATGAAGTAGAGTAGGACAAGATTATAAGAAATATATATATTTATCCATGTACTTTAAAAGCCATCAATAGCCCTTGCCGTTGAATTTGTCCGATAATCGGAGATGTCTGCTTTTGTGAGGTAAAAATATGCAAATATGTATGCCATGCGGATTAAAAAAGTATTCGCTAAATAGATGCTTCAGCTATTCGGGAATGTCCATTAACCTCCACAACGGATATTCCCGAGTACCGGACATCTCAATTTAGATAACAATAATGCAGGGTTGCATTTTTTTCAAAAGAACTTCTTAATTAAAGAAAGGGCATACTGGGCCGTGCCCCGCCCGCCCCCCTACGATTTTAGTGCCCACAAATTTGATGTGCAATATTTGTAAAGCTTATGTTTTAAATCTGTTTCGAAATTGTACTGATTATAATCAATATTTTGAACTTTTAAAGTAAAATAAGATTAAAAATAAAACAAATTTAAAAAATCTAATATTTAGATAAATATTTTTTGTTTTAATCTTGTTCTACTCCTGAGTTCAAAATATTGATTATAATCAGTAAAATGTCGTAAAAGATTTAAATTATCAGCTTAACAAAAATTGCATACCAAAATTGAGAGCACCAAAAAAATCAGGCTGTAGGGGGGGGAGGGGGGGGGCAGGACCCCAGCCAAATATTTTTCCAGGATTCAACGTGGTCAAACATGGCTACGTATGATGCTTGAAAAAAAATGGATGCTATTAAGACGTTTGAAGTGTTTGAAATTCAGACACAAAAAATGTCTGAAAAAATTCAGACATTTTAAAATGTCTGAAAATTGAACACACCGTTTCAGACACTTAAGTGTCTGAATTTCAGACATTTTAATTTAGAGTGCACGAACAAAAATATACAAGAACATCTTCCGAGTTACCCACGATTCCGAAAAATGTTCTTTATCTTTAGAAACCTCAGAAAGCAACATACGTATTTTCGAGATCTGTAAAAACAATAGAAACGATAAAAGCATTTATACAAACAATGTTTATTTTGCTGTCACTGGTTTTCAGAAAAGTTTCCTGGCATTTTTTTTTTTTTTTTTTTTTTTTTTTTTTTTTTTTTGTCTGTTGGTTTGATTGTTTGTGTTAATTTTTCGGATATCAATTCCAAAATAAAGATGCCCATGTTCAGCAAACATGTTTTACAGACAGACGTTATAAATTAACAGTATTAATATTAACATTAAAATTAATTATTTTGTTACTCCTGCATGTATTAATTGCATTACGCAGATGAAAATGTTTAATTGAGAAATGATAGCATTCTAAATCAGATATTACGGTTTAAGAAAAGTGATTAATAGACTATAAAAACTACAACTCGGAAATGTTTCCGAACCTCAATGGCAGAAAAAGAAACTTTATTTTTATAAATG
This sequence comes from Maratus speciosus, assembly GCA_963932465.1. Lineage (NCBI taxonomy): Eukaryota > Metazoa > Arthropoda > Arachnida > Araneae > Salticidae > Maratus > Maratus speciosus. The sequence continues at coordinate 340,842,946 of OZ010787.1, read as the reverse complement.
CTTTTTTAAATCTCTAAAATATATATTGGTTCCTGAGGTTTCTAAAGTTAAAGAATGCTTTTCGGAATCTCGGGTAACTCGGAAGAGGTCACTATGTATTTTCGTTTGTGGTTATATTATATTTTCGTATATTAAAAAATATTTGTCTTTTTTACACTGTTCTCAGGAAAAACCAGTAAGATTTGAAAGTAACACTAGCTAAAATATACTTTGACTCTTTCATGGGCCGTGGGATGTATACTTCCCACTTATTTTTTATTCCCAACTGCCAGATTTGTACTAAACCTGCATACATATTAAGCGTCCTATGTTAAATGGGAGAAGTAACCGCAAGATTAAAGAGGAGGTCCCATCAATCAAGGTCACACGCCACGTAGCGGATGGGGTTGAACTACAGGAAAATGCCTAACTGTTTTCTTACATCACACTACTAAATTTGTAAAGTTTTATCCACCTTGATTAATAGCTGAAAAGTCTTTGATTAGATAAGGCGAAGAAAATTTCGTGGTGTCAAGTGCATCAGGACCCAACCCTCTTCTCGCTACGCGATAATTTTGCAATAAATCTTCTAAACAAGATTCGTGTTCCATGAGTGACCAAAGATTTAGAAAATGCGTACAGATGGTAAATATTCTGTCATATATGACGTCACACTAAAAGCCCGCGTATGTGGATTATCAACCCCGTCCACAAGATGGCGCAGCTGTGTTACTTGCATCCGATTTCAGCATTAAGTTTGTACGCTTAATATGTATGCAGTTTTGGATTTGTTCCAGAAATTTCGACAAAAATTTACCTGAAAAATTACCCTGACAATTTCACGCTAATAAAAGCACCTATTTATTTTGAAAGTAAATTGTTTGTAAATTCTGGTGGCAGTCAATCACCTCAGCAATTTAGAAACAAAATTATTTTGCCCATGGAAGAGTTGAGGGCATTAAAAACTAAAAAAATAAATAAACATATTTTTCATTATATTTCTGTTGTTTTTAAGGAATTTTCAAAATAATAATGGTAATTGGTTATTACACTAGTACACTAGATTAATTTTTAATGATGTTTGCATTGTCTTAATGAAAGACTATAACTGATTGAAAATAACGCCAGTTAAAATACACTTTAAGGACATTAAAAAAAACATTTTTTCATTATATTTCTATTATTTTTAATTAATTTTTAAAATAATAATGGTAATTGTTTATTACACTAGTACACTAGATTAATTCTTAATGGTGTTTGTATTGTCTTAAGGGGGCACAGGACCTTTAAACTTTAAAAAAATCAGTCTTCGGATTTTGTTTTATCGCAAATTTTAAAAAATTTCTGAACAATATGAAAAGAACCCCATTCAAAAATATGCATTATTCCTTAAGTTATAATCATTTATAGACTGTGAATACCATTGAAGTTCCGTAAATATTACAAATTTAAAACGCGTTTTATCAGTTTAGTAGATTTGGAGTTTGCGCGCACTGTTACTTTCAAACTATATAGGATACGACTTTAAAAAATTAACTAATGTGAGTTTCTTTATAGTCTTCAAGCTAAAACCAAAAAAATTCACATATTTTAGTTATTTATTTTTTTTGCATTTGAAAAACTTGGGGAAAAAAAGATTGTTATTATAATTTTTTTTTGTGCTGAAATGCTGAAATTAAATTTTAAACAAAACTTTTTGTATGTATTTTGGTTTTAATTTAGAAGTGTGTATGTTATGATTCTGTTTTGTTCAAAAATTATTTTGTATAAGTTTTATTTAGAGTTTTATTATGCGCGTAACACTTAATACGTTCGGGACCATGGGTGCATATATGCACCCTCAAAAAGTTCTTAAAACTCTTGAGTTTGATACCAGTAAAAAAGAAAAGTAAAATTCATTTTATTTAATTACCACATTCTCGTGATTTACAAAATTAAGTCAAATAATTAACAAAAAGTGGTGCCAAACGAATAAAATTCGTGTAAAAGATGGTGGTCCTGAAAGGGTTAATGATTTTAATTCACACATTATTGAGATGAATTTTTAAATTTAAAATTTAAATATTCATTTTGTATATACAACACAGTGTTGCCAGATTTAGGACCTTTTTGTCCCCATATTGTTGATTTTCACCGCTTTTTTGAAATAGAAATATTCGGCATATTTAAAAATAGATTAAACATTCTGAAAAATAAGGCAAATACTATACAAATTATACTATTTTTAAAAAGTGGTGACAGTCAAAAAATGTGAATTAAAAAAGTCCCCAATCTGGCAACACTGATACAACAATTATTTTTCTGGATAATATAGCTAAGAATATATACTTCAGGCAGAACTGGAAAAAAAATCTTAACCCTTTAGTGCGCAGCTTTGCATATATGCAAACAACAGTGTTTTGAATTTAATAGATTTTTTTTATTCGTATATACCTAATTCACGCTATAAAATTAAAATAGCAATATCTGCTTTAATTAATAACAGACATTCCGTATTTAAATAAAGCTAAATTAACCATTGAAACTTTCTGGTGTAAAGTCAGATTCGCTGTACTACATAATTTCCAGAACGTATTCTATTTTGGGAATTAAAGGGTTAGGTTTTATAAAATAAATAATTATATAAAATAAGGTATTTGGAGACATACTTCTTAAAATATTTACTAATTTGCAATATTTTAGCGTAAAACAGTCAGACGACATTAGTTTTGACTTGTATTGCAGATGTGCAACAGAAGAAAATTTTGACGTATTATATGAAAAATGTATCTCTGATTTTTTTTTCATTACTTTTCCTGTGTAATAAACCTTTCATAGAATCATATATAATTTTTTCGAAACAAAATAAAAAATTGCGCATTTAAGGGTTAATTGCATATGATTTGTGCTTTGGTAATTTGAAAGAAGCGATGTTTTTGATCGTTTCGACAAACCCAAAGGTCCTGTGCCCCCTTAATGAATGAACATAATGACTTCAAGTATCAGAAAAAACGTCATTTTTTAAGATCATTTCTGACAAAAATAATTTCTTTTGCGTAAAATTTGTGAAAAGCTGTCTTAATATAAAATTTGCCGGATAAAAACATTGCCATAATAATATCAATGGAAAAAGTTAGCCTAGAAATGTATTAAATTAAAAAATATGTATGGTATTTTGCGTTACATGTAACATCAAAAAGTAGAAAAGAAGATAAACTTTTTACTTCTTATATTCTTCTTATATTTCACTTATTAAATAGAATAAATATGTTTCAGGAGTAAAATCTTTCAACGTTGATAATGAAAATCGTTAAATTTGGAATTCCGACGTTTTTCTATTAAAACAGCGATATAATTTGTTTTAGCCCGATTAATTCTATTTTACAGCGTAATTCAGTTGATAGCAAAAAATAAAATAAAAATAAACAACCTTTTCCTCATTTTTCAAACAAAATTCCACATCTTGTACATTTTCAGCATTAGAAAATTCCTTTAAATTCCCGGCATTCCTCATACACTGTAAAAGTAAAAGTACACAACACACAGGATAGGAAGATAAGAAAATCAGTCATTTTAGGTAATGAAATAAATGTACTTAAAAAAAAGATATGACTGGAAGGATATATATTGTAAAATTGCATACTGTTACCTCGATTCTGCTAAGAAAAAAAAAAAAAAAAAGAAGAAGAAAAAAGTTAATTTAAAAGAAAAATTAAGTTCGCTTAGCGGTATAAAAACTTTTGTTGCTTTTGTATTTTCGTCATAGTAGTATGCTAAATTTCAGTTTTCCTTTAATTTTTACACTAGATCTGAGTGTATGCATACAGAGTGTCCCAAAATGATTAAAACGTGCTATCATTTCTTATCTGCTGATTATAAAGAGGCAGTAAAAATTGAAAATGACTTCGAAATATGGTAAGAAATAGTCCTCCCGTTAATTTTCAATAAGTTGCACTTTTTTAATTCTTATACGAAAATTGGTCAATTTATTATTTTTTTTCTTTTCCTGCATCAAGATAATGGCAAAAAACTGCTTACCTGTATCTTTAAAATTAACTCAATTAAAATGAAAAGGGAGAGATGACATATATCACTTTTTCGTACCGTTTAAAATGCTATTTTACCAGTGAAAATAGGAACCATACACAAATCGAAGAGAAGCTTTCTTTAGATAAAAAATATTTTTATCTAATATATTTTTAATATATATATATTTTTTTTTTTAAAGTGCAGCTCACAATTGAAGCCGAATAAAATAATTACACAGGATAAAGTCACAAATGTACTTTAAAATACCAGAAACTTTTTTAAGCAATTCACAAATGCTTCCCATAATGTTTTCTCTGATCTTCGACACAAAGCTGCGCTTTTGTAATAATGCTTGAGTAAATATTTTTGAGTTCTTCGATATTAATACTGTTGCCAGCATAGATTATCTTTTGTCAGATGCATGCCCGTTTCTTGCAATATCTCGCATATTTACATCTCTTGATAAGCACGGTCTCTAGTCGAATCACAATGGATAATTTCCAATTATGCATAACTTTATCCATTTTATAGATGCAAGTATGCAGTGTTTTGTAACGCTCCTGTTGCAACAAAAGAATAGAAAATCCTAATTGATCAATTTAATCTCTAGAAAAGTCGTATGCAAATTTAAAAAAAATTAAAGGTAAGATTATTTCATTAATATTATAATATTATTCCCCTGCTTATTTAGAACACTTTTACACCACTTGCTTATTTGCAAAGGGTAAAAAAAAAAATTGAAGTGCGTTTCAACCTTTTTGGGACACCCTGTATAAGTCATCGTTTAAAAAAGGTAAAAGGTATCGAACTTAAAGTGTTCTTTTAATTGTAAAAGAAGGGAAATTGCATTAAACGTGTAACTTTTTTACACCTGGTTATACCATTTCCAAAAAAATTACCTTTGGAGAAAATGTCCAAGGAAACTTGAAAGCTTGGTAAATTTTTATTATCGCTCATTATTTTAACTTTAGCTCATGGATGTAGAATGAAACAATGATATACGAAAGAGAACCATGATTCACGCATGCATAATTTATACAAAATAAACACGAGAAAGCTTTGTGGAACAAGAACATAAGTTAGATAAAGCTTTTGTTTTATCATTATCGAATCAGAAATTATGGGTGGAGCACATCCGTTTTTAGTCTTTCTGATATATTAATGTTTATGACAACAAATAGTAATCTTTTGGTTTAAGTGTATAGAAAACTTGTTCCACCTAAACTTTGAATTTAATATTAAATGTGTGTCTGTTTAATCTTAAGTATATCTGTTTTTATTGCCTATATTAGTATTTATTGTTTTTATCTTAATTCTTATATTAGATTTTTATGTGCTCTTTTCTTCTTAAAGACGGGACAGTTTTATACCTATTTAAATTATGCTCGATTTTTTGCATTTTGTTCATATTACATTCGTTGTATTTTACTAAAATGAACTAGTCTTACATATTAATATCTTAGTAGTTGAGTGAGAAGGGACCTTTTTGTTTCATCGCAAAAGTTTTTAGTAGTATATTTTCTAGGGTAAAGGGGATAAAAGAGAGAGAGAACACCCCATACATTTTATCCCCAAATTGTTCTAAAAAATGTAAATAAGCATTCGACTCGAAATGATGTTTTCTTTCAATTTATTTTGAAAAAATTAGTTTCGTGGACCGTCTTCATATTGAAATTATAACTGAACACTGGAATTTTCTATACGAACACCTAATTTCGACATCATATTAGGATATTTTGGTAAACATTACCTTAGGGTACCAAATAGGAGCCATTCGGTCAAGTAGTTTACAAATTATGAAGGTAGCAGTGGCGTAGAAAACGGGCGGCTCAGAGGGCTCATGCCCCCCCCCCCCCCCTTTGGAAATCAAGTTTGTTTCTTTTATATAAAAATCTTCGAATATCTTACAAACAGAAATCGAAAAGCGGGTTGAAAAACGGTTGTCATCAGACAAAGAAGAAAGACCAAGCACTGCGATACAGTCCTTATCAACTTGTAATACGGCTGTTTAGCCCAACATTAAGAAACTGGTGAAAGTTCTATCAACAGCTACTCCGGAAAGAACATACTCTACACTGAGACGATCAAAAACGTATCTTAGGAACACTATTTGTAACTCTCGGTTTTTTGGACTTGCATTCATAAACATTCATCGAGAAATACAAGTAGATGCGGATCCCTTCTGAACGCGATGTCAGCAAAGCGAACTTACCTTGTGTTATAATACCAAGATCTGTATGCAGGGGCGTAAATCCTGGGGGAGTACGGGGGGGTGCAACACCCCCCCCCCCTACGAAAAAATCAGTCGGAAAATTTCCCGTTCGATCGGAAAAAGTACGTTTAGTCGGAAAAAATGGTATTAACCTATAAAAACTTATAAATTGGAAAACTGAAAAAATCAGTCGGAAAAATTCCCGTTCGATCGGAAAAAAGTAAGTTTAGTCGAAAAAAAAATGGCATTAACGTATAAAAACTTATGAATTGGAGAAATATTTTTGTAGTTTTTAATTAGTAAATAAGAAAAACAAGTTAGAGCGAAGAAAACCTATAAAATTTTATTCTTAATCGGATTTTTTCGCCTTGTAGTTTTTAATTAGAAAAAACAATTTAGAACCAAGAAAACCTATATAAATTTATACTTAGTCGGAAATATTACGGATTTTATTTTTGTGATTAAAACTATTCAGAGAAAGACTTGTCAAATATTGTGAACTCGAAAACCTCGATATGAAGAAACAAAATATTTATATACATATTCCAGCAATGTTAATATTATTTGTAACCTTGATATTTTGATCGAAAACTTTGATATTCCGAACTTTTTTCTGTTCCCTTTGACTTTGAGATATCGAGATCCAGCTGTATTTATTTATAGTCGGAAAGTTTTTAGTTTAGTCTGGAAATTTTAAGACATACTGATTGAAGTGAAGAAACTTCTATTTTTTTTTTTTTTTTTTTTTTTTTTTTTTTTTTTAAATCTAACTTTAAATTTAGTTAGAAACGTGTATCACGGAATTTAGGTGATATCCGATGAAAATTCAAAACTGAATTGCAAATATTTAGTACTTTACTCTATCAAAATCTGGATATTTTCCACTCTACACGAATTTTACCTTTAATCGAAAATAATTATGGTTTTATTTTTTCTACTAATTTTGTGTTTTCTTTTTATTTTATTAAAAAAGATGTTATTTTTTTTTAAACTTTTTTACGTAATTTTTAGATTGATTTAAAAATGTGTTTCAAGAAATTTATGTTATGCCGGATGAAATTGAAAACACCCAAATACCAACAAATTCAATTACGAATTTACCAACAAATTTAATTAGAAATAAGAAAAGGGATATATTTCACTTTCATACTAAATGGAAAATATTTTACTAAAATGCTGATGCCAATTTTGCGTTTGGGAATTAAAATTAAGTGTTTTCATAAACATACCACCACCCCTGAAATGGTTTAAAAAAATCTAATAACTCTATCATTTTGATAAGTAAAATCGGATAGATTTAACTTTTTTTTCATTTTGCCCTTCATAAATAAAGAAACATTTTCCCTTTCAGGCCATTTAAACTTTTTCCCTTCTACATGACGCGCAAAGCGAACTTAACATCTATCAACGCACTGCTTTTCTATGTAACCTACATAATGTCTATGAATAGTTTCTTTGTTCTTCCTTACCAATTTCAGTAGCTCTTGCTGTAAAACTATAATGAATATTACAGTCCTATATTAGTTTGCAAACTTAAAAAAACTATTAAATTTCAAATATACAAGTGTATCATTTCTCCCCAGTACTAATATATCATTTCTCCCTATTATGCCTTATTGGATTTTCAATCACTTTGTACAAATGCAGTTGCAAAATGGTAATCTACTTTCTAGTAAATCTAATCCTAACAAAGTCCTTTATAAATTAAAAAAATTACAAGATATTATCTTCACAATAAAAAGAGTTATGAAAGAAAATCAGCCAGTGAAAAAATTTACAATGACATTCCAAAAACCTTCAAAATTAAAAGAAAAGAAAAGTTGTCAGTTCTTCACTGATTAGTCCAGCTAATGATGGCTTCAGCAAATAAAAGAAGCCTTCAGCAAATAAAAGATGCCTTCACATGCGTTAGAATGGCTGTTAACGCCATTTGTTGAGAAAAATTGTCAATGTATCAACCATCCCTATCTATCAAACCTCCCTTACCTCCCCTACTAAGAAATGGATATAAGTTTTGTTCATTCGAAAATTTTCAATCTTTTAAATTTTGACTTTTTTTATGTTGTAGACGTACATCGTACACTGGTAACAGGATTCCTTATGCTTGATTCAGAATTTGAATTTCTATCCGGAGAGGAGTCTATGTGAATAAATATGCCATACACAGAAAAAATAGAATGCATTAAGCCCTTTATTGGTAAAAAACGGGCATCGAATCCCCAGCTCTTCAATCATCCAGTTTCATCAAATTTTGTACATTTAGAAACAAGATATATCGTTATCAAACAAAGCAGTTTGGAGTTCCAAACCGCAATTTTCTACACATATTAATCATAGTACTTCACCACAAATTTTTAGAGACATACAATAATAATTCAAAAGGAATCAACATCAGCGCTTTAAAACCTATTTGACTATCTCGATACACTCAGTCATAATTATCTTGAGACTTTCATCTATCATCTATAAAGTTTATATATATATATATATATATTAATTAGTCGGCATTTTGTTGGCAATAGTACTCGGAAATTTTTCTTCTTGGAGTCGGAAATTTATGAGTCTACACCCCCCTACGCGACCAGGGTGGTTTACGCCCCTGTCTGTATGTGTATTTTTCTTTCTTTTTTAAGTACTATTTTTGAAATATTTCTTTCGAACTTTGCTGTTCACAAAATTTTTTAATTTAATTTATTTGTTAATGTTTACTTTCAAATATTGTGCATACACATTTTAAATTATGAATAAAATTAATTATTAATTAATCTACATAATTACTTATTAATGAGAGGCTTTATCATTAATTGGTTTTCTCGGTTTCGCAGTTATTTTGAGTGTACCGAGTTAAAAAACTATCTGACCCCCACCCCACCCCATAATTTTTAAATTGCTACGCTGTTGGTTTAAAGTTTAGAACTCATAATGTCAAATTCATTTGGAATCGTTTTTTAAATAGATTGTTTTTAAGCATAACTCAAGAACTACTTCTCGGATTGAGCTGTAATTTTATATTTTCATGAAGCTTACACTGTAAAAAAAAATCTGTGAAGTTACTAAAGTTTTTCTAGGAAACTGAGATTCCTAGAACTTTTCATGTAACGGCAACAACAAAATTTCATGTAACAGACACACTTTTGCGCCGAAAACCAAAAAATCTGTAAGGTTACTAAGAATTTTTTTGGAAACTGGGATTCCGAGAACTTTTCATGTAACTGCAGCCAGGGTTACAAATAAAAGTTTAGTAAGATTACTGAAATTTTAGCAGATTCATTTGTAAAGTTACAGATTTTTGTAGCTTTACAAAAACTAGTTTTGTAGATTTGCAGCTTTTTTCGTACAGTTACAGTTGAAAGTTTAGTAAGCATGTAACTTTACATCTGTAGACCTACAGATTTTTTTTTACAGTGTATAGAAATCCATTTCTGTTAAAAGATTTGCAGGTTACAATTCATAATTATTTTGAAAATTTATGTCAAAATACATAAATTATGAAATTAATACTGTACCCTATAAAAATTTTTATAGAAATCGGTTTTTAGAAGCTTCAAATATGCGAATTCAAAATTACGGCACATTTCCCCAAGTTTTTTTTTTTTTTTTTTTTTTGCCTTACGCTTAAAAAACTATCCACATTGGAATCTGTTTTGCAACAAATGCAAATTAATTTAACATTAGGATTTCCAAATATAAGCCTTCAAAACAAGGCTCGAAATGGAAAAATCCACGAACCGGAACGATATTTCAAATTTATTGTCAACTAATTTATCTATTTATTTATTTTAAAGTACAGTAAAGTCCCGATTATCCGAGTCCCGCTTAACCGAGTTTCCGCTTTAACCGAGTTATTTTCTTCTGGCGGACTCATGGCTTCCATTATGGTGAAACAGCCATTATAAATGAAGTGTTAGGTGAAGATGAAAGAGCAGTCGTAAAAAGTTAGAACTCTGATTTTCTGGTCAGAATGGGGGGGGAAATGGCCATATTTAAAAAAAAAAAATGGCCATTTTTTTCTTCCCCATTCCGACCAGAAAATCAGAGTTCTAACTTTTTACGGCTGCTCTTTCATCTTCATCTAACACTTCATTTATAATGGCTGTTTCCTCATAATGGAAGCCATCAGTCCACCAGAAGAAAATAATCCATTCCAAAGGTATAAGTTCGATTGAAAAAAACAATTTCCTTCCCGGTATTTCTTAAAAGTAACGGAAATGTACATCAAAGAAATGTTACTACACTGTAAAAAAAAATTGTTAAGTTACTAGAGTTTTTCTAGGAAACTGGGATTCCAAGAACTTTTTATGTAACGGCAACAAGAAAAATTCCTGTAACAGACGCTGTTACAGGAATTTTTGTTGTTGCCGTTACATAAAAAGTTCTTGGAATCCCAGTTTCCTAGAAAAACTTTAGTAACTTAACAGATTTTTTTTTACAGTGTAGTACCATAAAAAGGATTGAATTAAGTGAAAATTTATATTTCATCTCCTTAGTTCGTGGCGATTTGTGTAAATTCACTTTATATGAGTTTTTTCCTTATCCGAGGTGAGCTTGGTCCGTGTTAACTCGGATAATTGGGACTCTACTGCATAGCAAATTTATATTTAACCGTAGAAAAACCAATTTTTAAAAATGCATTCAAGATTTTAAATAATTAGAAAAAAAACGTTACAGAGAGCAGAGAAGCTATATCTATTAAACTGTAATATTTTTTAATAATTCCACGAACCGGAACACTATTTTAAATACTTTCATGAACCGGAACATCGTTCCGGTTTGCTCCGGTACATTTCGAGCCCTGCTTCATAATGCTTAAACTACTTGACAGAACAATTTTTCGTTCGGTACCCTAAAATAAAAATTACCGAAAAATCCAAATATGATGTCAAAATTAGGTGTTAGTATTCAACATTTCAGATTTTTGTACGATTTCAGTATGAAGACGACCCTCCTAAGCTTATTTTTTATCATAAATTGAAAGAGGATATAAGTTTCAAAGAATAGCTACTTATTTTTTTTCTGTGACAATTCGGAAATTAAAATGTATGAGGTTTTCTCTTTTTCTTTTTTGCCCGACATTTCAGATAGTTCAAAATAAATAAAGAAATGGTGTAATGTTTAAGCCATTGGACAAAGAGTACTTCCTGTTATTAAAGTGCTCGAAATAAAGTAGATAATTTAATTTTTTTTCATTTTATCGATTTGCATGTCATTTATTAAGGCAAAATTTATCCTGCCCACAGTCATCGGCAATCTTCTTTTGTGTTTATTTATTTTTCCTCTTCGCTATTTCTGGTAATTTCACATAATCTACCTATCTCCGTCTTCCGAATGCTTCTCAATACCGGTCTAGCTATCCGCTGACCTTAGAAACAATGACCTAATTCATATATTTGCTTGTTTTATTCAATCAATATAAAAAGTTTTAATGCATTATGCTAACTTATTTAGCATATTTAGGACACACTAAGGCAATAGAGTTTGAGAAAATTATGGAATTAAAAAAAATTATATAAAGTTATCTCATTGTATTTTTAGGTAGCTTTCTATGTCCATCTGAATTTTGTCATGCTGTAACTCTCGTACTTATGAACCGATTTGGATATGGTGTAGTATGTACATAGATAGTCCAAGAGCTGTTAAACATTTTAGGGAAGGTATTTGAGGCACCTTGAAAATTTGTGCAACACTTCTTTTGTAATGGCTGAATACAAAATCGAATGTCTGGCTGAAGGATCGTGGCCCAAAAATTGTGCCAGACACGTGTCAAGTGCCATTTTTTGACTACCCAAAAAAGGTATTTGAGGCACGCTGAGATTGAGACAGAATAATATTTATACTTAGAAAAAAATATTTTGAAAATGGCAGACACTTTAGTCGGCCCAAAATCTGTGCCAGACACGTGTCAAGTGCCATTTTGCCAAAAATGTGCCATTTTTGGCACACGTGCCATTTTTGGCAAAATGGCACTTGGCACACGTGTCTGGCACAGATTTTGTGCCGACTAAAGTGTCTGTCATTTTCAAAATATTTTTTTCTAAGCATAAATATTATTCTGCCTCAATCTCAGCGTGCCTCAAATACCTTTTTTGGGTAGTCAAAAAATAGCACTTGACACATGTCTGGCACAGTTTTTGGGCCGACTAAAGTGTCTGTCATTTTCAAAATTTATTTTTCTAAGTATAAATATTATTCTGTCTCAATCTCAGCGTGCCTCAAATACCTTTTTTGGGTAGTCAAAAAATGGCACTTGACACGTGTCTGGCACAGTTTTTGGGCCACGATCCTTCAGCCAGACATTCGATTTTGTATTCAGCCATTACAAAAGAAGTGTTGCGCAAATTTTCAGGGTGCCTCAAATACCTACTCAAAAATGTTCAACAGCTCTCCTACTAAGACATAGTACATACCAATATCTCGACTCAGTTCATTGGGGGTTATCATTTCATGCGACATCTTGTTTCAAAATGGTGCCCATTTAAAAAATGTTACAAAAAAGTGAAATTTTAAAAAGACTTTTTTCTTATGTAATGTTACCTTGTACAAGGATTCCGGATAATTTTTTGTTTTGTCTATCTAAAAATGACTGAGATATAGCAATTTGAATTTCCAGGGTGGCTGGCATTTTGAAATAATCTGATTTTTTGTCATGCAATAGCACGCGTATTTATTAACCTATTTGTATGTGACTAAGCATGTGTACAGGACATAACTAGGTCTTAACCGAGTTCGTTAGCCAGCTTCATCCGACATCTTGTATTAAACTAGCATCCTTTTAATAAATTTAATAAATTTAAAAAGAGGTACAAAAATTTGAAATTGAGAAAGATTTTTTCTTAACTGTTTAACGTTGATACAAGGATTTCAGAGCATTTATTGCTTTGTCTTTATCTAAAAAAAATGGCTGGGATATAGCAGTTTAAATTTCTAGGATGGCTGACATTTTTAAACAATCTGATTTTTGTCATGCGATAACACGCAAATTTATGAACCGATTTCGATGTGACATAGTATGCGCATAGTACGTACTAATGTCTCGGCCGAGTTCATTGGCCAGCTTTATCTGCCATTTTGTTTCAAAATGGCGGCCAATGGTTTTTTTTAAAGATATATAAAAATAGAAATTTAAAAAGGTTTTTTTTTCGCAAGTATTTGACCTTAATACAAGGATTTCAGAGCATTTTTTTTTTTTTTTTTTTTTTTGTCTTTATCTCAAAAAGCAGCTGAGATATAGCAGTTTGAATTTCTAGGATGGCTGACATTTTGAAATAATCTGATTTTTATTATGCGGCAGGCATATTCAAAATACTTACTCGGTTTAGATTCGACACAGGTATTTCTCAGTACATTTTTTCAGGTATGAAATTTTGAATATTCTGAAACCTTATGAAAGCAATCGCTATCTCATAGAAACGTGGAATTATTATTTAACCACGTCCTACTAAGCGAACATGTCTTTAAATTGAGTATTATTTTTCTAATTCTAGTAAAATTATAAATGTGAAAGTGTAAAAATGTTGAGCTGAAGTCAGCGTCGAAACGGATGATTAAATGTTTTTGTATTTATTATCCATTATATTCAGCTTTTTTTTCCAATATGCAAAATTTTCATTTTAAGTGAAAGTGAAAGTCACTTAAGAGAAACTTAGGACCACTTAAGTTAATTTCCACTTCACTAAATTTACACATTTTATGTGTTTGTAATACATGAAATAGAAGTTATAAAAATAAAACCTTCTTAAATTTAACAATGAATATTCTATTGTGTTTGGCATTTCAATGGCATTTAATGCCGTTCAATGGCATTTCAGTGGCATTCAATGCCGTTCAATGGCATTTCAAAAAAAAAAAAGAAAAAAAAAAGAATGTAAAATTTGATTTTGCATTGCAGTAATAATAGATACAGCAATTTCAACCTTTACTAAATATATACCTGATGCGAAAATCCAGGAGTGATTGTATTTTCGATTTTTTTAGACCAACTATTTCATACTAATAGTAAACTTCGCCTTATAATTTCTGAGATTAAGTAAGTCGAAGATTACTATTTGGAAACAGCGATTATAAAAATACAAAAACACAATTATAGTGAAAACCAGCATCAGCTATGTTGGTTATATTGCGCCAATATTTGTGTTCATCGCTAACAATGTTCCCAATTAAGCGGAATTTTGAATTCAAAATATCTACCAGACTTTTGCAATCAATTTTTTTATTTTATTTAATCGACGAAAGTTTGTCATTAAATAAGCCGAAAAATATTGTTAAAATATTGTGGTATACATTTTTAATACAAAATATGGTTAATTTTCTCACTGATCGCAATCGCTGATACTTGAACTGAAATCTAATATCATAAAATATTTGGTTTACATTGGAGATATTTGTAATGAAACGTCAATGGTGCAGAAATATTACTGCACATTGTAATTATCTTCAACGAAATGTCGATATTGCATATTTACTTTACGTTGGAAATATTGGGAGGTGCTGGATTCGAACCTAATCTACCGTCGGTCTTGTCGGAGTTTTCCGTGGTTTTCTTAGAACCTTGCGTAAATAAGGACTAGGATCCTTAGAAAGACCCCGCGGAGCCCCTTTCACCCTCTGGCCCATATTCCCTTTGTAGATAATTGGCCGTCATAAATAACACCAACAACAACCTTGGAAATATTAATAAAGATATCGCAAAATATTTGTTGTCAATATTGCGCAAACATCTACAAAATCTACAGTTTCCAATCTTGGGGTAATATATAGATAATACAAACATTATACACATAAAGCAATAGATTTTTTTTTTTTTTTTGATCAAGGAATATATCTTTACCAGTTGTTTCACTAGATATTTATATAGAGTTTGGTTAACACTGCTGTACATATTAGTACTGCAATTTCATATCAATTTTCACATTTTTTTTCTTTGAAATGCCATAATATTACAAATACGATAGAATATCCCATTGTTACATTTGATTAATAATAGGTTTTATTTTTATAACTTTCATTTTATGTTTTACAAACAAATAAAATATGTTAAATTTTAATAACTTAAGTGAAATTTTGCTCATGAGAAAAAAAATATTTATAAAGTATAAGGAATACAAAGGCATTAATCCAATACGAATATAATCATACGTTTTGACGCTGAATTCAGCCAAACATTTTCACTATTTCACATTCATTATTAAGATTAAGATAATATCATTACCACATGGAGATAATAACAAAACTAATTGTTAACAAAATAATACTCAATAAAAGAACATATTCCCTTAATAGGACGCAAAATCCCGAACGGGTTAAATAATAATTTCATGCTTCTACGAATTAGCAATCACCTTCACAAAGGTTTCTGAATATTCAAAATTTCATACCAGAAAAATATAATGAAAAATGCCAGTGTCAAATCTGAACCAAGTATGTAATGTGAATATGCATGCGCCAGCACTCATATGTATTAACCGATCTGGATGTGACTAAGCATGCGTACAGGACTTACCAAGTTCATTGATTAGCTTCTTACATCATGTTGATTTAAAATGGCGGGCACTTCAAGATTTCGCCAAATTTGACGACCAAACATAAATTGCTCTAAATGAAGCCAACATGCATATAGCTGACTTATTTGGAAAAATTCTAATCCATATTCATTATTGAAAAAACTGGTATTGAATCTTCTATAATCGGATTTTACAAATTTTATTTTTGTCTGTTTGAATAAAATAAGCTGGATTTTTAAAAACAAAGAGTATGAAAGCTACTTTTTCCTCCGGGCACATTTCGGAAGGACCTTTTTTATGAATTCTATATATAACATAAAACAGAAATGCGTTCAAGAATGAAGTTGTAATGTTCAAGAATGAAGTAACTTTGTGTCTTTTATGTACAAATGTATTTTTGACTAAAAAGAACTGGTGTTTTCTTCGATTCAATAACATATAAAGAATGACCGCTATTGGGTGGCTGAAAATACGGTTGGTCCGTAAAAAAATTGCTACAAAAGATTTCTCAACGGATTTTTGTAAAACCAGGTGTGCTGAAAAATACACTGAAAGCTTACCAAATGTTTACCACCGGAAAGACCTAATTTTCAAGATGGCGTCCAAAATTGCCATCAAATGGATTTTACAGTTTTCATCCTACAAAAGTAATGTTGCTGTCTACTTTTGTGTTTCTAGTGTCCCTGAATGCATTTATCCCATCTTAACTATAAAAATAATTTATTGCCCTTAGTTTACGAAAAATTAACTTAATGTTATTGACAACGTATTTATAAAAAATCATTGTAGCATTACTCTTCCTAAACAAATTAATTAAAATGATTTTCACTATTTTCGGTTTGGAACGATCTCCAAACAATCATGTATGGTAGTCCATATCTCACGCAACTGCACCATTAAACTCTTCATTCCTGGTGTCCCCTGTAGGAAGCACTAAACAACACCATTTAAAAAAAATTAAATGTCTCTAGAATTGTTAAAAGTACTTCTACACCTTTTTAATAAATGCGTAGATATCATAAGCATTGATTTATATACTGATACATCATTGAAGCTGTTTTACACTCATTTTAAGCCTTTCAGGGGCGGTGGTATGTTTATGAAACCACTTAATTTTAATTTTCAAATGCTACGATGGCACCAGAATTGTAGTAAAATGTTTTCCATTTAATAAGTATGTGAAATATAGCCTCTTACGTATTTACAAATAATTGTTTTTGGCAAATTCCGGTGCGAATCATTTATTTCAGAATTGAAAATGCTTTACCCCTGAAAGGGTTAAACTGGTTTTTGTGGTTTCACATTTGTCTCAGGACTTAGGAGAATACTAGACATGCAATCACATCCAAGCAAATCTTCTCACTGTGCACTGAATTCCGTCTAAGCAAGTTTGTTTACACATCACATTTTCCCAAATATTTTTTGACTAGCTGTTACCCGTGACTTCGTTCACTTAAGATTTAAAGAAGAATCAATTCATCAATTAAGCAAAAAATTTCGATAATTAAAAGCATATGTAATTAACCATTTATCATATTTTATAGTACAAAAACTTCTAATGATCCCAATTTGCTTATTTTTGTTTATATATATAGGATCATTTAAATTTCTTTCGTGAGCTTCAAATTTTATACTCGTTTTCTAAGATTAAATGAAGAATAAACTTACATCTTTGTTATTATATTTTATTATTTATATTTATTCTATTTTATACTTATTCCGTTCATGGATATTGATTTATGTTTTTGTGACAAAGAATATTATTTAAAGAGATATATTAGTAAATAGTGATTATTAATAGATCACTTCAGACGAGTCTTTGAATTGATTAGAATAATCGAAAAATCAGCATATAGCATTATGTTTCTATTCCAAAAAATTACATCTTGGAAAAGAAAAAAGGATAAATGGTATTCAAAAAATCAGACGTGGTGAAGCATCAAAAGTCAAAAATAAATAATAAAAGTATGAGAAATTTCTTTAACTTTCAAATATTTATTACATTTCTATTTCATGGTATCACATTTTTAACAGCTGTAGATCTACCAATAATATCAAAATGTTTATCACGCTCCGAAGACTCGAAGCCTAAATGCTAATTATTTAAGCAATAGAGTTGCTTATTGCTTTCAATCGCGGAAGAAATCTATTTATGGGAAAAGCAGTCCAGTTACGGCTAAATGTTTTCATATCGATTGTTGTGTTGTAATTTTGGATTATGGAGGCTTGGCTATTTGTAGGAATATGCTCCAATGAGGGGCAGAAATTGTGTTTCAGAGAATTTTTAACTTAGATTTAGTTTTTTTTTTTTTTAATCAAAAGAAAATTTCCCTTCTTCTCTTTCGCTTTTCGTTAATCATGGCGCCTTAAAAAATTTGAGGGATGTGAGGTGAAGGGT
Organism: Maratus speciosus; assembly: GCA_963932465.1. Classification (NCBI taxonomy): domain Eukaryota; kingdom Metazoa; phylum Arthropoda; class Arachnida; order Araneae; family Salticidae; genus Maratus; species Maratus speciosus. The sequence goes on along the minus strand of OZ010787.1, from coordinate 340,824,852 downwards.
GAATTTATTTCTTAATTAGTGATTTCACCTCTTCTTTACATGCAAGCGTTGTGACATGTGAAGCCTAATCTCTAATTAAAATTACTTGCTAAGCTTTCTTACATCGAATTTCTGGGAGATTTTAAGGTAAAAGGATGTTAATCATGTATTTTCTGGAAAGTCTGTGGAAATCAAACCATTTGGTATAAATGATATAAAAATGCTAATATTTTCTGAAAGAAAACTGGTCAATGATTTAAAATATGATGACGTCACTTGGTTAGTTTTTCGTAAGGATTAATAATACTTGTCGAGATAATATATATTTTCTTTCACTTCATGAATCATGTAAAACTATGCCATTTCACTGAATTAAAACTTGAAATCGCTTAATGAAGTCCTATATTATTGTACATGTACAGTCGTGGAAAAAAAAAAAGTAAACACCCCCTACTAACTCCTCAACAAATCATCGTAGAAGAAAGTTACTGGTACCGAACGATTGGAAATAAAGTCTACTTTTAAATAATGTATATAAAATTTGCTTAGGGGGCCATCTACATATTAAAACGAACCATAACTTTGTTTTTTTCAATAGCAGTACACAATTCTGACAGCATAAATGAACTCTACACCCTTTAATTAGCCTAAAAACGAATTTTTATGCAATTCGTACCATAATTTTCCGAGAAATTAATAATTTTAAAACGAGCGTATTTTGAGGGCTGTATCCAAATTGAAGTTCCGTATTGGATTGTTAACCGAAAGAGCCCCTTTCTTGATCAAGACACCTTAAGCGCCACTCGAGGAGACAATGAAGCGTGTTAGATTACAGTACAGCAGAATAAAATTCAAAATGTCTACTCACTTCCATCATAGACGGCCCCTTAAACCATCATTTTGCCGTTTTTTAAGCATAATTTGAAAACTACTAGGAAGAAAAATGTGAAATTTTTGAATTTCCATAAAGCAGGACTTAATAAATCTAAATCCATCAAAAAAATTGTAGGTTGCAATTCATATTTTTTTCGGACATTAGTTTCATAATTCATATCATAAAATTATAAAAATTGCAAATTCAGCTTATTTATGTTTGGGTATATTAGTATTATTATTACAAAAAAAATTAGCACATTAAGAGCATAATTTCGGGAGATATAAATAAAAATATGAAAATGTAATTTAACATTAGAAGAACTAAATTTTGAATGTCTATAATTCAAAAATTTATCATTCAAATGACTTGAAATTTGGTGTCTAGGCATAGTTTGAACCGAAGATTTGAAATATCTCGTTAAAATTGGGTATTGCCATTGAAAAAAATGAAGTTTGGATTCGTTTTAATATGTAGATGACCCCCTAAGAAAATTTTATGTACATCATTTAAAAGTAGACTTTATTTCCAATCGTTAGGTACCAGTAACTTTCTTCTACGATGATTTGTTGAGGAGTTAGTAGGGGTGTTTACTTTTTTTTTCCACGACTGTACATTTAGAAAAAATATTGAAATTCATTTTTAATAAATTTTAAATTTCAAGTAAGAAAATGTAGGATAAATTGGGTGAAGATGCAGTAGTTAGTGACTTTATTGTTTTAAAAATCACCTGTTGTTTTTATTTGTTATTCATTGATTGCTTTTAGAAGTTTGCACCCTTATGTATCATTTAAAACCTTATTTCATTTTATGGATATTATATAAAGCATAAAAAATTTTGTTTTTGTAAGCACTTGCATTTCGGCGTCTTATCCATACCTATGAGTAAGATGGCCAACTATCTAGGGGTAAGATGCCGTGTGGAGTTTCAATGTAAACAATATTTTTTGTGAAGCAGTATAAAACATAATGGGACGAATAAAAGTAACTTTAATATTTTAGACATACTTAAGTTGTTAACTTACTTACTATTAAAAAATTACAAAAGTATGAATGTAACAAACGTTGGCAATTTAATAAAAGGACAAACTAATATTTGAAAAAAAAAGTTATGTTCTATTTAACATTTAAAATAATTATGGATCTTAAGTATGCCTATTTTTAAATATTATAATAAGTTTAAATACGATAAAGCCACTGTGAGTAAGTGCTTTAGAGTACAGATTTTTTGTTGGTGTTTTTCATATGGCCCTTTGTTCTTTTAAGCTGTAACTCAGATCTGACACAGACTGCACATTTGTTTAGGCACTTTGAGGAACTTGTATATAACCAACAATTTCACTGAATGCATTTGATCCAATCACATTTTTCAGAGGTTTTGTTGTACTTTGCTATACACTCTTAACACTGATTCTCACTCACTTAAAAAAAAATCCTCATCTTCTGAATGTTGGTGGAAAATTTAATCCGTTATCTTTTCAAAGCATATCAAATTAACGTGTTTTTAGAGTCTGCGGTGTCTGGATGGAGGTTGGCGAGCGTAGCTCGTAGGGGGCAGCAGACCCTAGTTATCTAAAAGTATATTATATACTACCGATATTTACATTTATTAAAATTATTTATAACTGCATTTAATATCAAAGTTTTAACAATGGTTAAAATTAAAAATTATGAAATAATTATTTATAAGGCCAGTAAAGTTTATTTATAACTCAGAATACATACAGAAACCTTTCAACTTATATTCACCTTAGATTTTAATATTTATTTACGTCATTTAAAACATTTACAAAATTTATCATTTTAACTAATGCTTTTTTTAATCAGTTGATTAAAATCACGATTTAATCATTGATTTAAAGTATCTGATTAAAATTGTTGACAAATTAGTTAATATATAAGAGTAATTCATACAACGAAGACACAACCAGGCATTTGACTGCAACGGAAAATAACCGGCATCTTCCCCCCAAAAATTTTCGTAGACTTACCCTAAAGTATTGGGTAAGACTCCGGCGTACCCCACTGACGTGAAGAAGCGGGAACTGGCCACCATTTATGCTTTGTAGAAAGGCCAGGTATCAGTACTTTCTAAAAACATCAGATTTATTTTTCTGGTGTTTAAACTAAGACTTATATAGGCAAATATAGAAATCACGTAAAGGATTTTTGACACTTACCAGAAGTGTTTTGACGAAATAGCAATAAAAAAGTACCACTTAATTTTTTAAAAGAGCGCAAACAGAAATTAAAATATCAGTAGGGAACCATCTTCCTTACAATTGAGAGGCGTTTCCCTACAGCGCCTGCGCATATGAAAACTACATTATTCGGCATCTTGTACAACACGGCGTCCCATGTCAAGTTACCCTATTTAACATGTAAGCTAAGGTTACATTTTGAAATAATGCGACTTTTGATGCAAAACATTATTTTTGAAATGTATATTGTTATTTAATGGTTTCATTTTTAATTTCGAAGCTTGTGAAATGAAAATGACATCAATTTGACGAAATTAAAATAAATATATACAAATTTTTCTAATTAAAATTAATACTTTAATTGAAAAAATATTACATCATTTTTATCCGATAAAACCTTTTACTAAATTCGCCTTTGTGATATGTTTTAATTGCCATCTGTTAGAAATAATTAATTAAAATAGCATACGATTTTTTAAAATTCAATTCGTAGGGGCAATAACAATCCACTTAAATGTACTGAAGTTTAATTTACATCCTTGGTTTAAATGCCAATATGCTCAGACGATTTTTGCTTCTGTGGAATAAATTCATTCATAAAGCTTCAATGTGTGAAAATATGTTTTTAGTTTTAGGAAAATTTACTTTAATCATGTTTTTGTACCATCTATACAAATTGAAATTAAATTCTTTTTAATTTTAAAGAGAAAATAGCGTAAAAAAATATATTAATCAATTTTATTTTCCTTTTTTTCCACAAATAATGTCTTCTACTGATAATCATAACGGGAATTTTGAATGCAAACTCTCATTTGTATGTAACTTATATTCAAACTTATTAATCAGTATTAGTAAAAAATATTTCTCATTCATTTTAAATATGACGTCATTTTTTATCTATTTTCATTAGTTTATGAGATTCATGCTCCTTGTATTTTTAACGAATACTTCAAAATACCTATTTTATTTCAAGTATGACGTCATATTTTTGCAAGTTAAATATTTTATCAATAATATAATTCTTTTTCATTCTTTTTCCTTCTAATTATATCGCCGTTTTTGACTGAAAAACCCTTATTAAAGTAACCGATATCCGATAAAAAAAAGTAACCTTATTACAGTAACCGATATTAAAGTAACCGATGTTTCATATATAATAAAAAATACTTCATTTTTTTTCGTTTCAAATATGACGTCATATTTATTTTCTTTATATTCTCATTTTTTACGCAGGATTTGTTCAGTTAAAAATTAATTGCCGAGGAGAAATTTTTATACCAGACTTTGATTTTCTTGGCAACGGGAAAGAAAGATGGTTAAATTTATCGGGAAAATGTAAATTGATTCTGTAGGAAAATGAATGAAATTTTGAATTATTAAGCAAAATATTTGAATAAAATAAATTAAACATAGCCTATGTTCATTTCCGGGTTGCAATCCATCTATATTCAAAAATACAAAAGCATTAATTCATCCGTTTAGAAGCTGACTTCATTCAAACATTCGGACACACATTGATATTTATAATATTATAAGGATAATAATTAAAATAGTTATTCTGTCTTTTTAGGTAGATTTCGTATGAAATACTACCTATTGGGATCGTTCCTATGTTGGAATTTCTGAAAACTTTTTGCAGATCTACACCGATCATGACCCCTAGAACCCAAAACCACCCTCAGTAAAAAACTTTATATATCTATCTATGCTTATATCATTGAATTCTGTGCCCTTGACAACGTAATTCAATATATAAGCTTTTCCATTTTTTGTCGGTGTCCACTTTTTCTTTTTCTTCCATAATAATTCTTATAATAAATTATTTTTTTTTATACTTACAGCTTTAATTCATAATATTTGATGGTGGTAGGTTATGTTTAATTAATGGTTATATATATATATATATATATATCACTTTCTCTTGGACACGATAACTTTCGTAATTCTGCACCAATCTCTTCCAAACTGATACATAAAATGTCAGTCAAGTTCGTTAATGGGCAAAATCGGACCAAAGGGATGGAAATAGGGAGGGGTTTTGTGAAAACCGAAAACCCCCCATAACTTCTTAATTTTTGTACATATTAAATCAGTTTAAAGTTTTTATTACTTCTAAAAATAGGGCCAAAATTTTATGTATCACAGATTTTTGATAAAGTTAAAAATGGGCTAAAGGGGCGCAAAAAATGGGGTTTTTGGGAGAAAAAAAAATTCATAACTTCGTCAATTCTCAAGATATCAATTCCAATTAATTTTATTATAAATCTCCTTAATATTATCTACAACTTTTATACTCACAAGTTTTTGATAGGACCAATTCGTACCGCAAAAAAAATTAAAAACGAAAACAAAAAGCGGGTTTGAAGAAGTAAAAAATCCATAACTCCGTCAATTCAAAAGATATAAAATCCCCATGAATTTATCATATATCTTCTTAATATTGTCTACAACATCTATATAGACAAGTTTTGGATAGGACCAATTCTTACAGCAAAAACAAATTAAAAATACATAGCGGTTGAAGAAAAAAATCATCTAAGAAAGAGTGTATTCAAATCCAAACTGCGTATTTTCTGACTCATTTTACAATTCATTTTTGCTCTCAAAGGCTTCCAATTGGTACGTTTTCTTACTCAGAAACTATATAATGTACCGTAATGGTCGATTTTTTGATAGAGGCAGAATATATTTTTAAAAAATGCTGTTAAAGTGGGCATTTTGAACCCAATTTCCCGAAGCGGATTGTGTTGGAAAAATCATTGCATTAAGGATGCACTCAAATCCAAACTGCTTATTTTCTGACTCATTTTTAAATTCCTTTTTGCTCTCAAACGCATTTAATTGGTAGATTCGCTTATTCAGAAACTACATAATGTAGCGCAATGATCGATTTTTTGATAGAGGTAGAATATATTTCAAAAAATGATGTCAAAGTCGGCATTTTGAACGGAATTTCCCGAAGCAATTGTGTTATCACTTTCTTCTGGACACGATAACTTCCGCAATTCTGCACAAATCTCTTTCAAACTGATACATAAAATCAAGGGACATATAATCTCGGTCAAGTTCGTTAATGGGCAAAAGCGGACAAAGGGAATGGAAATAGGGAGGAGTTTTGTGAAAACCGAAAAAACCCCATAACTTCTTAATTTTTGTACATATCAAATCAGTTTAAAGTTTTTATTACTTCTAAAAATAGCGCCAAAAATTCATGCATCACAGATTTTTGATAAAATTTAAAACAGGCTCAAGGGGCGCAAAAAATAGGGTTTTTGGGAGAAAAAAATTCCTTACTTCGTCAATTCTCAAGATATCAAATCCAATAATTTTATTATACATCACCTTAATATTATCTACAACTTTTATATTCACAGTATATATTATCAGTTTTTGATAGGACCAATTCGTACCGCAAAAAAAATTGAAAACGAAAACAAAAAAATCCCTGACGGCCCGGCCTACAGGCGGAGGTAGATTTCGAAGTTAAGTATACTACTTTCACAAACAAAAACCAAATCATGATTAGAGATAAACCCACTTTAACAATTTTATCTGGCAGCTTTTGACGAGTTTTTATTTCATTTTTATATAATAACTGGTTTTATCAGAATCATGTTAGGGCGGTATTAAAAAAAAAATACTTTTCCATGCTCAACAACTCGAAATTTTCTGGCATAACTCCAGATTCATTTTTAATAGGAAAAACATGAAACTTGTTGACGTGATTTTTGAAGAAATTTATAAGCAACCTGTGTTTTTAATTTTCGTTCAATTAATTAAAACTTGATATATAAACAATTATTTTCTCAGTAAGACAATATTTTTCGTCTCTAACGCAATCGCTTCGGGAAATTCCGTTCAAAATGCCCACTTTGACATCATTTTTTGAAATATATTCTGCCTCTGTCAAAAAATCGATCGTTACGGTACATTATATAGTTTCTGAATAAGCGAATCTACCAATTGGATTCGTTTGAGAGCAAAAATGAATTTAAAAATGAGTCAGAAAATAAGCAGTTTGGATTTGAATACTCCCTTAATACGATGATTTTTCCAACACAATCCGCTTCAGGAAATTCGGTTCAAAAGGCCCACTTTGACAGCATATTTAAAAATATATTCTGCCTCTATCACAAAAATGACCATTACGGTACATTATATAGTTTCTGAGTAAGAAAAGGTACCAATTGGAAGCCTTTGAGAGTAAAAATGAATTGTAAAATGAGTCAGAAAATAAGCAGTTTGGATTTGAATACACCCTTACTAAGATGATTTTTTTCTTCAACCGCTATGTATTTTTAATTTGTTTTTGATGTAAGAATTGGTCCAATCCAAAACTTGTCTATATAGATGTTGTAGACAATATTAAGAAGATATATGGTATATTCATGGGGATTTTATATCTTTTGAAATGACGGAGTTATGGATTTTTTTCTTCTTCAAACGCCCTTTTTGTTTTCGTTTTTAATTTTTTTTGCGGTACGAATTGGTCCTATCAAAAACTTGTGGGCATAAAAGTTGTAGATAATGTTAAGGAGATTCGTGATAAAATTAATTGGATTTGATATCTTGAGAATTGACGAAGTTATGAATTTTTTTCTCCCAAAAACCCTATTTTTTGCGCCCCTTGAGCCCATTTTTAATTTTATCAAAAATCTGTGATACATAAATTTTTGGCCCTATTTTTAGAAGTAGTATAAACATTAAACTGATTCGATATGTGCTAAATTTAAGAAATTATGGGGTTTTTTCGCTTTTCACAAAACCCCTCCCTATTTCCATCCCCTTGGTCCGATTTTGTCCATTAACGAACTTGACCGAGATTTTATGCCCCTTGATTTTATGTATCAGTTTGGAAGAGATTGGTGCAGAATTGTGGAAGTTATCGTGTCCAGAAGAAAGTGATATATATAGATAGATACATATATACATAGACAGACAGATAGATAGATAGATAGATAGATAAAGTTTTTTACTGAGGGTGGTTTTGGGCTGTAGGGGTCATGATCGGTGTAGATCTGCAAAACTTTTTCAGAAATTCCAACATAGGAACGACGCTCATAGGTAGTATTTCATACGAAATCTACCTAAAAGGGGGGTTGAAGAAGAAAAATTTTCATAACTCCGTCAATTCACAAGATATAAAATCTCCATGAATTTATCATATATCTTCTTAATATTGTCTTCAACATTTATATAGACAAGTTTTTGATAGGGCCAATTCCTACAGCAAAAACAAATTAAAAATACATAGCTGTTGAAGAAAAAAATCATCTTATTAAGGATGCATTCAAATCCAAACTGTCTATTTTCTTACGCAGTTTTAAATTCATTTTTGCTCTCAAACGCATCCAATTGCTAGATTCTCTTATTCAGAAACCATATAATGTACAGTAATGATCGATTTTTTGATAGAGGTAGAATATATTTCAAAAAATGATGTCAAAGTGGACATTTTGAACAGAATTTCCCGAAGCGATTGTGTCAGAAACGAAAAATATTACTACTGAGACTACCCTACTGAGAAAATAATTTTTTATTAATCAAGTTTTAATTAATTGAAAGAAAAATAAAAACACATGTCGCTTATAAATCTTTTCAAAAATCGCGTCATCATGTTTCATATATTTTTTTTTTATTAAAAATGAATCTGAAAATGTGCCAGGAAATTTCGAGTTGTTGAATATGGAAAAATATTTCTTTTAATATCGCCTTAACGTGATTCTGATAAAACCAGCTATTTTATAAAAAAGGAAATAAAAACTCGTCAAAAGCAGACAGATAAAACTGTTAAAGTGGATTTATATCTAATAATGATTTAGTTTTTGTTGGTGAAATTAGTATGCTTAACTTCGAAATCTACCTCTGCCTCTAGGCCGGGCCGGCAGGGATTTTTTAAAACTGTATTTATTTCCCTTAACAAATATTTCAATATAAAATACAGTGGGTCAAGCCTCCCATATGTGGGCAGCCTTGACCCATTATTTTCTCATGATTAAAATCAATCATTTTTCCAATTTCTTATATATTACACTTATGTCACAATTTTATTTTGATACCTGATTGTATAACGAATAAAATGATATATGAAACCTTTCGCAATCGGTATAATTAGTCATAACTGGTACGTGTATAGTCGGCCAAAGTAAATTGAACAAAACTGCATTTTAGTCTCCATATCGTCACATAAGAAATAGAAATTGCTGTTCAGGAGCAATTCATCAGAAAATTATCATTTTTTGTGTGTGTGTGTGTGGGGGGGGGGGGATAAAATTTATAATATGTTTAATTTAAGGATATGATTGGAAAACTTGATATTTTTCTATTCTATAATAAAATCCTAATAGAAAAAGCCTTGTAAATTACTGTTTACAAAGTAAGTACCATTATTGCCTTTATAAAGTCATTATGTTACATCAGTTACGCAATAAAAGTTATGTCAGTTACACGTGGAAATGCCATTTTTTTCTTTCTTATAATTCAGACATTAATTAAACAAGTTACTGTTATAATTTGGCATTACTTAGCGTTGTTGAGAACATTAAATCACTTTTTTTTAACGGGATATTTGTGATAATTTTTACACTTCAATGAAAGCAGAAAAAATGTTTGCATATTTTATGTTACGTCAGTTACAGAATTTTGAATTGCAACTTTGGGGACTAAAAGAGAGATTGAAATAATCTGCAGGTATTTGGGTATTAAGTCCTTAGTAAGAAATATTTTAAATTGTAAAAATTTGTTCTAGCTTTATTAGTAAATTTTCTACATAATTTTGAAAACAAAATTCGATGATCAAATGTTACGTCAGTTGCGATGGAATTGCCCTCAAGTAGAAATTATGTCTCTTTTCAATCTATGTTAAAAAAATAAGCTTAGGGGGACTTTTTTCATACGGAATCTGTACAAAACGCTGAAATTTTCAATTTGAACACCTAATTTTTATAACATATTTGGAGTTTTCGGTAAATTTTAACTTAGGATACCAAACGGGAAGTCATTTGGCTAAGTAGTTTAGAATTATGAAAGTTTAAAGTTTGGAACTCCTAATGTTAAATTCATTTGCAATCTTAGCAAAACAGATTTCAATGCGTGTAGCTTTTTAAGCGTAACTCAAGAACTAATTGATGAAATGAGCTGTAATTTTGTGGTCACATATTTGAAGCCCATCGAAATTGATTTTTGTTAAAAAAATTCAAAGCTTACGATTCATTTTCTTTTTCGAAAAATTTATTTTGAAAATATATATTACTTGAAATTATTTTTCGGAAAAGGTTGAACATATGTATTTTTTTGTAGAAATTGATTTCAAGAGGCTTGAAATACGCTAAACTAAAATTATAGATCATTCCGTCAAGAAGGTTTTGAGTATTGCTTAAAAAAGTATCCGCAATGCAATCTGTTTTGTAACTATTAGAAATTAATTTAACGTTAGAAGTTCCAAACATTAAACCTTCTTAATTCCTAAACTACTTGAGAAAATGACCTCCCTTTTAGTATCCTAAGGTGCAATTTATCAAAAAAGCTAAACATAATGTAAAAATTATGTATTCTTATTGAAAATTTTGGAGTTTGGTGCAATTTCACTATGAAGACTACCGTAAAATTATTTATTTTTTAATATCGATTTTAAAAAGACATAATTTAAAGTCGAATGTCTATTTGCCTTTTTTATGTGACAATTTTTAGATTAAAATGTATGGTAAGTTGGGGTTATTTTTGTTTGTTTGTTTCCTAGATTGTATATACTGATTGTTCAACAGCTTGAACCTCCAAACTGACCGCGTTCATTTCACTGTGCTTTCCTATCCAAACCGTTATTTGGTAATATTACTCTACAGCTGTGTTATTTCATTCGGTACTGACTAGGAGGAAGATGCTCTGGAGTGTCGAATGACGTGGTAGAAACTTTTTTCAATTGAAAAGTTGGTAGCGCAAAGAGATTTCGGAATCAGTACTTCTGCTCAATCCCATCTTGTGTAAGTATGAGTGAACAAAAGTTGCAAACACACATTGCTACCTAGAAATCGTTTCATTTCACTGATGTCATAGACCTTTTGAAATGTGGACGTGTCAGAACGAAAATATAAGCCTCTACTGTGACGCAACAAGACTAAATTTACCCGGGCAAAGTAGTAGATTGACACCCCCCCCCCCTCTATTCTCCACCACGAATGTATTTACCAGAAAATCTGAGTAAATAATTGCTTAATGTTGTTTAAGTAAAACACGGAATTCACACATATATATTTTTATTGTGCAAGTTGTTATGATAGTACATTGTATGTTTAACCATTACTATTTCGTTAATGTCATAATCTAAACGAGTTTTATAACACAAAATCTACAGAAACAGTTATCCATTAATTCAAAAATTACTTTACGAAAGTTTTTATTATGTCACCATAGGACAGTTTGCAAGTTACAAATGTTCAAAAATTATAAATTGAGTAAATGTGTTTATCGCTACGCTTTTGTTTAATTCCTCATATAAATTTTAATGTTTCCACTTGCTAAAACTCTGTCCGTTAAAGACGACGGATACAGGAAATGTAAGAAACATTTTGCTATATGTAGACAGATTTAGTTAAGCGTACTAGATATATATACAATCTTAGTATATCAATAACCGAGCTTGATTTTTGTTGGAAAATTTCCTGCCGGTTAAGAATCGATTACTTTTAGGAATACATTCCAAAATATCGAACCAAGGCCTATGATGTTGATGGTATAAGAAAACAGCAATTAAGTTAAAGGATGTGATCGCAATTAATTATGTCTCTGGCAGAGATAGGTAGAAATCATGTATCTGCATATAATTTTCCAATTAAATTTTAAATGATTAAATCATTTAGGGCTTGCGTTGTATATTTTTGTGTAGTTGGATTATTAACTTCTAGATAAATAAATTACAAGTGCAACGCGTAAATAAACATATATATTAGCTAAGAATAGATTACTGTATCCTATACGTAAATAAGAAGAAGTAGAACGAATACATCATGCAGAAATAACTAGAAAAAAATTAAACAAACATTATTTATTTACACATTAAACATACACAAAGAAGAATTAAAGAAAAATCCTTAGAAAAAGCGCTGCACATGTAACTATGACTATAAACATATGATCCAAAACTTTAATGATTGAACTTGGATATCTATGACGTATTAATCCTCATAATTATTATAATTGGCTGTACCAATTTGCTTAAATTATTATTTAACATTTAATTATTGATTTTCAGCACATATATTAATTATGGAAATCAAAATACATTTTATTACTTCTGCCATAATGTTCCCCTAAGCGTAAAAAAGCCCTGAGAATTACAGAATTTTAATACAGAACAAAACAATGATACCTTCAGCTCTCCTGTGACTGCTAAGTTGTTTATTGATGCGGAGAACACAGATGATTGCAGGTTACATTTGCGGTATACGCAAATTAAAAAAGGTCTAGCTTTTAAGATAATTGAAATTTCCATTCGGGAATAAATCAGCCTACTAATATTTCGCCATTAGATAATTTGAATCAAATTCATAGCCGATAAATCATCACCAGTAAAATGAGACAAGTAAAAGTCTCTGGGGGTTTTCCAAGGCTGGTTGAGTAGAGGAAAAGGTGACGAAGAATTATTCTTCTGTACAGTGAATAAGAAATCATGTTGATATAAAAAGAATTATCGAAGTCTTATTAAAAAATTAAATTGAAATCATAGTATACTACATGATAAAATCGGCAGGCAAGCCAATATAACAATTTCAGGATACTGTCTTATTTTCTCCCTTGATCATCACTGACTGAATTTGCAGAGGAAGTTATTGGCTCAAAGAACCCTTTGGCTGAGATTCGCTTCTTGAAAACACGCCACTGTAATGAAACTTTTTTGGGGGGTCAAGCTGCCTAAGCAATGACATTTGCCCTGCTATAAATCTGTTCTTTCTTTCCTTTGTATCACAGTTGAGTAAGAAAATAAGGAATTAAAAGGTTTGGCTTTGCCATTGCATGTCTATGTAAAGCTAGAAGAAAACATAAGTCATATACGAATAATTTCCAGATAACATAAATTTCTCATATAATGCTCTATTACAGCTTGATGGCAATGCAACTTTCGTGAATTTGTGATACGTGGTTTCTGATTTATGAATTAACAAAAAATTAATTTTAGAGTTTTTATGCTGAAGCGTAAAACGATGGGCAGTGTGTAAAGCGCTGCTACGATTTATTTTTTGGTCTAACGCTAATGCATGATGCTTTAGCTTTCCAGAAATAATTCATGTGGTAAGATGCCATTGTAGTTCTTTAAAAATACTGATAATGAGATATTAAGTACAATATAATGAAAATTAATTAATATCAATTAACTAATGTATACTTTCACATAATGTAGAGTTACTTAATTCCTTTGAAATATAATTAGGTCTGAAGAAAAAACATATATCGCTACATATAGAAAAATGTCACAACCCAAAATAGATTATTTTTTAATTGAGAAGTTATAAATGATCCTAAGAAGTGGTAAAATCTAATATGGAATTCATTCCATTGCAGCCGGTCACTTGCTCTATTTCTCATTCTCTTGCCGCGAATATTGACTCAATTTTTCATGCCATTCTCTTAAAAAAGTTGATTTTGTTACTTTTATACCGATGGAAAGACATGGTTCATTTATTATACATTACTAAATATTGTTTACAAATTTAATAGTTAATTGGCTGAAATAGTAAAAAAAATCAATTTTATTTATATCCATAATATCAGACGACGATAATTCTTTTAATTGTTCTTTAGTTGAGTCATTGAATAGGATCTGAATTTTGTTGATTGGCTGAGATTTGCTGCAAAACATTCTTTTTTTGATTATATTATTGATGATGCTGATTAATATTACATAATATTTAGTTTTAAAAATAACATTTGCGAAAGAAAACTATCCATGAAAATTTTTAAAACTTCTTAATTTTAGATTTAAAATAGAGTGGAAAATATGTAAAACACAATGCTTTTTATAAATCGTCCATAAGAGCCAATTTTATTGGCGGAGTATCGCACGTGCATTTGCTTAGTACAGCAATGTTTTCAAAAAGACACATTCGTAAGGGTATTCGTTTGGACATTGTCCACAAAATACGCATTTCTTTAGTCATACCATTTTCTGCCACTGCCCTTTAAAGATCTCATTAAAATATACCGATGAGCACAGTTCTGTCATAAAGAACATAAGATAACAGCACCAAAATAAACACAGACGGCAATACTGGGTAAAGAAACAGACAAGTTAGGCAACTGTAAAAGCAACATTCTCATACAAAATACTTTTCTGTGTTATACGAAATAAGATTTTGGCGTTGATCGGTTCTCTGAACTAATCTAAACGTGGATTCAATCTACCCAACTGGCTGTATATAAATGAGCATTGCTGTAAAGTTCACACATTCCAGGAGTTTTATAAGCCTTTAAAAGTACAGAGGAGACAGCAGCTTCACTTGTGCAGGATGAAAACTATAGGAGTTGGGTATTTGGCGTCCACCTTGAAAATTCGTTCTTTTGAGTGGTCAAAATTTGGTAAACTTTCAGTATGTTATTCAGCACACCTGATATTACAAAAAAAAACTGTTGAGAAACCTTTTGTAGGAAACGTTTGAGCATAAAGTGTTGTTTTTTTTTTTCATATCTGCAGTATATTCAAATTATTCTTGTAGAATACTAATGTGTAAAGTCTAGAATTTCTTTATTAAGTGTCTTTGTTTTATTTCAAAATATCACCGATAGGGAGCGCCGCGCAACCTCTAACTATTAGAATGATTCTCAAAATAACGTATAAAAATGGATCTAAGTTCATTTAGTTTCTTACCTTCTATCCAGATTAACTGTTGAAATTCCAAAAAAATTGTTTGCTTTGCGAAACTTCAAGGTTATTTTGAGCAGTATTATTGTTTGAGACAACGCACCGTGATCTATAGGTTATATTTGAAACTAGAACCAAGAAACGTAGTAAATAAGTTCCTGACTTTGCATATTACACTGTTGTAAGAACAATAGCTGTCACCGTTTATTTTTTACTGAATTTTGAAAAACATCAGCCCATTTTAGAACAGCCTATAGTTTTATATAATCAAAACCTGCTTAAAAAAATTACAAATAAATGAATAAATTAGATGCCTTGTTAACAAATAATCAGAGTATTCAATTTCATATAATATTTGTGTTTTCAATTTTGTGTGGATTTTAATAAGTTTTGAACAGAAGCATTTTTATTTCAGTATGAAGGAAGATATCTAATTTTAGATAATCTTAGCTTAGGAGGATTTATTTCTAAGTGGTTTCTAATTCTCGATGAATGAAAATATGTAAATTAAAGTTCTAGCTAAAGTTTTTAACAGAAAAGTTTGATATACCTTGTATAAAATTTAAGTAGTCATATTTTTTAACATGTAAAGAAACCTTTGCTGTTCTTGAATATTATTATCATTCAAAGATAAATTATTCCATATCTTCTTTTTATAGTTGTGATCGCTTGCTCATCCCCCGCTGTATCACAATTAATATCGCCTTTAGTTGTTGCTGTTAGCAAACGACAAAGTTTACGCCTTCTTGCTGTATTCGGAGGAATAGCGACTGCTTTGGGAACTCTTTTCACGTCATTTTCTACTCAACTGCATCAGTTGTATTTAAGTTCTGGTCTAGTAGGTGGTTTTGGAGAATGCCTAGTCCGTGATACTGCAGCAGCTATTTTTGGTCAATACTTCAAAAGGAAGCGACATCAGGTAGAAATGATATTTTTGGCTGGATATGGATTTGGTATTGCTACTATACCTCTTGTATTCAGTTACTGTTTAAGGTAAGTTTCACATTTTTCTTTTCAGTATTTGACTTTTAAAAATAGGCAAACATTTTAAAACGTAAACTTTAAATAATAATTAAGAGAAATTATTTGGTTTATATTAAGGAATTAGAGAAATTTAAAAGTAATAGCTGAAATGTGGTAATGCAGGGCATCTTAGCAAAACCACATAAACTTTAGAGAGCGAGAATGCTTGCTCGAAGTACATAAAAATTACTAAAGAACCAATATTTCTACTACCCTTAGTTTTTGTGAAGTATCTGAAAACAGAATTTGACGCCATATTCAATACACGAAAAATACACTGGTGAGCCAAAACACTATGACGACCTAACTAATAACGCGTTGGTCCACATTTGACACGCAAAACAGCTGCAACTCTCCTCGTTATGAATACCACAAGTCTTTGGTAGATAGCCGAAGACAGATTGTATCAGATGTTCAAACAGCGGTCACGCAAATCCGGGATATTCCAACATAATTGTTTTTTAGCTCTGAGCTACCGTTCGATGACACTCCAAATTTGTTCTATCGGATTGAGATCCGCTGAGTTAGGTGGCCAGGACCTTAACTGGAATTCAGTATTATGTTTCTGAAACCACTCCAGCACAATTCGAGCCCTGTGACATGGAGAGTTGTCTTGATCGAAGATTTCATCTCCATTTGGGAAGACAGATAAAATTTAAGGGTGCAACTTGTTCGAAGTGATGTTCAGATAGTCCACGGCCTTCATGGTCAGTTCTACCACAACCACAAATCCCAGAGATGTCCACGAGATCGTTCCCCAAAGCATGATATCGCCAAAACAGGCCTGTGTATGACCTGCTGTATAAGGGGGTGCAACAGCTCACATGAAAGAGGGCGTACCCTGACACGTCCATCTACGTGTTGAAGGATGAATGAAAATTCTTCCGATCAGGCAACTCTCTGCCAATGTTTCATCGTAGTGTAAGAGTAGTTGGCGATGATGCTTGGTCAACTGAGGCAAATAAGTGGGACGTTTGCTGCGTGGTGTCATATTCAACTGTGTCATTTGAACTGTGTGTTCCGAACCAAATCTACTATGACCTGTATTGTATTGGGATGTCAGTTGGTCCAGTCATTGGCTTCGATTTTGGTTTATCAAGCGGGAGAGTCTCCGACGGCCTTTTTCTCTGATAACCCGTGGACATCCAACGCCATGGTGTCTAATGATGGCTTCACCGTCATTCATTCACTTTGCATAAGTACTAACAACGATATGTCACGAACAACACACGATTCATACAGTTCCGGAGGTACTCGTTCTGTGCCGTTCGGCCGTTGAATTCTACCCTCTATCAAAGTCTCTTAGATCAACAGCCTTTCCCATCACAGTAAGCAAAAGTAAGCGCAAAAATAATTCTTCAGACACCCTAGCAGCAGTTAAATACCATTCCCACCTGATTACTTGCCCTCCACGTCATCCAGGCAAGTTCATTGCAAAATGTGGGGATGGTCATAATGTTTTGGCTCTTCAGTGTAGACTTTATTGAAAATGAAAATCAGTGCTTATATTGCGACATTATATTTACGTGAATAAATTCACAAAACAACCTCTTCAGATATTATATTGAAACGTATTTGCACATTCCGTTGATTGCTTAACATATAAAAATCTAACAGAGATGGGTCTTCGGGCTTTTGTGGAAGCCAGAATGATGAATCGTATTCTGTTATCCATTTCACGCCATATTTCGAACATATGTCACTAGGACTGGACGATATCAGAAATTTAATATCGCAATATATCAACGAGTTAATATTGATATTGGTGATATATCGTGATAACTACCTTAAATTGTGCAGAAATAGAAATATTTCTAATTTCGAAACATGGATAGTATAATAGCAGCATTTTAAGTAAAAACAGATGTAGAGAGCAACGAATCAATGTCTCATACCTATATGTTCACAAAGCATCATTAAAATAAGTATATATATTTATACAAAAAATATTTTAGAAAAGAAACCAATGTTTGATATCTCTTTACACTTATACCATTTTTTTCAAAGTATTTTCCTTCAAGAATAAAATTTTCCTATTCTTCCTACTCAATGCATTATTTATCAGTAACATTTTAACTATTTAATTGCATTGCGAATAACTGAGAAAATTATAAAGTACACACTAAAATAAAATTTTCTCAAATTTAGGACGTTGACAATCTTATTTTAATTAGCACAGGAAAAGAGGAAGCTCGGGAAAAACTAAAATTATTTTAATTCCACATGTCACGCTAATATACTTGTTATTAAATAGGTTTCAGTGGATGATAGACGCAACAGAAATGTTGCTTTTCAATCTTTCTCTAAGGAATCAATTCATTCTTAATAGAAAAAATCACTGTAGTTATATCTTCCTACCTATTTACTACAAGGAAACAATATTGAAACCTTTTTTAAAAAATATAAATACTCAAATCACATTTCGGAATAGTTTTACACTAATTTAAAATTTTTTTGATAAATATTCATTCGTAGCTGAAAAATATGAAGACAGGATATATTAAATTCACTGCAGAAAACTTCGCTCTAACGAAAGTGCGACAAACCACAAAGAAGAAAGTACAAAGTACAATGTGAATAAGCATTACTGACTGGGAAGCTCTTCTTAAAAGCAACCAATCATCTCAGTGAATGACTGCTTTGACCTTGACCTTTTCGCCAACTTGGTCGTAAAAAAAGCCGAAAAATTCCCATTAGCGGATTCTGATTGGTTGCTCGCAAGCCGAGCATTTCAGTTTCTCGGGCATAGACTCGATGATAACCAGTTATCTTCTGTATCAAACGTGACAAAGAATAACCAGTGCTCATTTGATTATGCATAAGGTATTAAAATCTGGGGTTATTGCAATACGTGTTGGCCAATCACAGTTAGGAGAGAAGAACGGACGATAAGTGTTATTCAGTATTTTACGCAGACAGTCGAACGAAATCTAGGTTTGCAGTAAAGGTTTGCAGGGAATCATAGTATTGCAATGATTGGGATAATTTCTGACGTAGATAATCAGCGGAAAGAAAGATTATCGAGGTAGATTTTCTGTTTTGGATGAGGCAGGAAGTTGAAGACATTGGAATGGATTTTTTTTTTTCGGAGCTCTGGCGATGAGCGCAAAGCATATTAAAGCTACTACAAATAAGAAACGCTATTTAAAATGTAGTTTAACTGATATTTATGAAAATTAATTTTCCAAATTACGTGAAATGGAACTGTTCCATTACCTGAGATTTATTCTGTTGAGCAGAACCAGGTTTCAGACCAGTTGCTATAATCATTAAGGTTAGCTGGGTGAGAAAGTTCCACCAGATTCGTCCGGGATAGCTCAGATGCAAGAGCACTGGCGGCTTCAACCAGGAGATCCCTAGTTCGAATCCTGGTCCGGACATTTTTCACCCAGTTGGAAATTTACATCTAATATTATTTATTTACCAATTAGAATAATTGTGTTAAAATTAATCTAGTGTAATTTCGTATCCAGCGTTTTCTGGAGTTCCATTACCTGAGATTTATTCTGTTGAGCTGAACCAGGTTTCAGACCGGATGCTATAATCATTAAGGATAGCTGGGTGAGAAAGTTCCACCAGATTCGTCTGGGATAGCTCAGATGGCAGAGCATTGGTGGCTTCAGCCAGGAGATCCCTGGTTCGAATCCTGGTCCGGACATTTTTCGCCCAATTGGAAATTTACATCTAATATTTCAAATTGTGCTTCTCCACTAAACTCTCCCCTAAACCAATAGTACTTACTAAAATTTCAATAAGAAACACAATCTGTGTTAAACTTAATGTTGTGACATATCTTCATAGAAAATAAAATTCTTCAATATTTCGGTTTAAAATTTAAAAGAAATTTACATTTCATATGACAGCTTTCTAGATATTAACCTTTTGTGGTCGAGTGTCGGCAAAAAGCCGCCAAAGCTTTATATACATGATTCTATTTTTATATTCTATTCGCACCACTCTATTTTAAAAGTAACATTTTTTAGTAAATTTCTCTTGCACATGTTGTTAAAGTGCAAGTCAAAATGTTTCTTCAAAAAAGTGGAGCCAACCGAATAAATTCGTGTAAGAGATTCCTGTGCCTGGGAGGAGTACTTTGACCGCAAAAGGTTAACTCAGCAGTAGTTCCGTGTCAGGTTTTTTGCCGCCCATACCAGTTACCTGCCCTTAGCCTATCTCCCCTTAAACATGATATAGAGAATTTGAATGTACCTGACATTGAATTTTTCTCTTCCAATCCATCATAGTATTACAAGACATTATTGTTTTTATTCAATTATTTTATTCACCAGCAAAGCTGAAATTAGCCTAAGAAACTGATGCAATGGTTATTACTAGTATCATTTAGTTTTCACTCTTATCAAATATTTCAATACTCTTGAGAAATTATCTAATCTCAGTAAACTGCAACTTTGTAACTTTAATTTGAATGTAAAATACGAGAAAATGAAAATATTTCTTTTTAACACCGTCCAACAAATTTGAAAAGTGTTTATGAATTCGGTTTTTCTGTCCTTCTACCCACGCTCAAACTCATGTAAATATACTCGGATTTTCATGCGATGGATATACAGTGTATCCACGTATAACCTGACCGACCTTTATTTTTGCAACCGTTGGTCTTAGATGCATACTTCCAATTACAAAAATGGTTTAAATAAGGTAAAGAATTATTTTTAAAGCGATTTGGGTCAAGAAAAACATTTATTAAAAAATTACGAAACTTAAAATTTTTATACGGTCCCCCGGTCCTATAAGTGATATTCACTAAAAATTTACTGTGACACTAACAAGTAAGACAAAAAAGTCCCATTCATCTAACATTAAAATTGACCGAGTTATGAAACTTTGAAATGCATGACTTATGCCACTTTTTTGCATATCAAAACAGATGATTTCGACCATGCTTTCAGGGGTCGTGTATAAAGTACTTAAACTTATTTCAAGGTATCTGCGCTTTGAAAGAAATCGTACAAATATTATGATTAACTTTTATTAGCTAAGTTTCAGATTAGTTAAAATAATTATATTTTAACATTTATTTTGTAAGGATTTGAGGCTATGATTTCTTTTAACTAAAATTATGTTATTTTTGTAAGGTTTTATTTAACTTGCAATGATCGTCTTTCCAGTTTAAAATTTGTACTCGAACTTTAACTTAATTTCAAATGTCCGATCGAAGTTAAATTTTACATAATGACTTAAATCTGATGACAATGCAATATTATTATGATTTTTTACTCTTACCATCTTATACATACTTATATTAGAGGATAACACAAAAAAATTCGGATAGATTACCGTCAAGAAGTTTAAGAAAGAGTTTTAGATTAGATAACATAAACCTGCGATGGTTGTGTTTTTTTACTTTTATAATTACATTTTATGTATTTTTTAACGCTGAATCAAAAAATTACCTCCACTTTTAACTATCGTGTCAAGATTTTTCACAAATCGTAAATTTCAAGGTTAAAAAATAGCGAAAAATCTGATACTATAAAATAGATGTAAGACTTTTTTATTCAGTTTAATTTAATTTAATTCAATAATTTATTAGATTTCTTGGCTTATACTGGGTTTCTTACAGCTAAACAGCTCGGGGGTTCGATGAGGTTGGGAGGGGAGGGGAGATCAATTTTAACTTTTAACTTTTTAACTTTGAAATTTGCGATTTGAGAAAATTCCTGACGTGATGGTTTAAAATGAAGGTCATTTTCGGATTCAGTGCTAAAAAACACATAAGAATCAATTTTCAAAAGCTAAAAAACATGCCACAACCCAAAATTTGAAAGACAGTGTAATCTAACAGCATTTTAAAATATGTATCATTTTGTAAAGAATTGAGGCTGTTGTTTTTCATCCTTTTATTTAACAAAAAATCTGTTATTTTTATCCTCTTATAATGTTCAGTACAAATTGTACATTTTGCAGTAATATGTCAGAAGGATTAAAGATTTCAAAATTATATTACATTGCTAATTTTACTTTCAACCATTTCTTTAATATATTCGACGAAATTATATTTCTACTAAATTTGTGAATGACCCCTAATATGCAGCAAAATATATACTCCAATTTTAAACAGCTATTACTCGGTCAATTTTAATCGTAGTATAACGGGACTTTTTTTGCCTTACTTGCCAGTGTAACAGGGAAATTTTACTAAATATAACTTATAGGACCGGGGGGACCGTATAAAAATTTAGATTCTGTAATTTTTCACTAAATTGTTTTTTCTCTTCAAACTTTTTTTATCATAACCCTGTACCTAATATTAACCATTTTTGTAATTGGAAGTATGCATCTAGGACCAACGGTTGCGAAAATAAAGGTCGGTCAGGTTATACGTGGACACACTGTATATTAATGATGTTTACCATGGCATGTTTGGGTATTCAATATGAAGTGTGTAGTATTAATAGTTCATTTACAAGGGCACTCAAAAGAATTCCGTTACATATGGTCAATGGGTAAAAATCTTTTGCAGTGTACACTGTAAAAAAAAATGGTAACGTTCCATGTAAAATCCAGGAACGTTTCGCCTTTTCTCAGGTTTTCAGAATAATTTAGCTCTTTCCTGTGAAATTCTGGTTTTCTTATCTGAAACGTTCCTGAACAAAAGTTGGAAACAGCAAAACGCTGCGGCCGCCATTTATTACTTTTTTGCTATAATCCGTTGCTCGCGCGCGAGTGTCGAAAAAGAATTCCTTAAATGAATGTAAAAAAATCAATATGGAATGCAAATAAATCAATAGACGACATAATCCTTTACGTCTCTATTGTCAAGACAATTCAGATGAAAATACAATACCTCCGTGACATCGCTAAGAGATTATCTCTCGTACTTGTCTGTGGAATGTTTAAGGAGCAGACCGTGTAAAAAAAATACACCTATTATTTGGATCTCCATTAACCAGGGGACCATCAAACATGATTCTCACCGATTTTGATTAATTTAAAGTATGTTTTAGAGTTCTTATCTCTAATTATTCTTGTGAAAGGATTTCTTCAAATGGGACTTAGATTTTCGGAAATTAGATGCCGAGGTTTAGCATACGTTTCAAATACCCATTAGTTTGCAGCTCTCAACGTGTCTTTCGTGGTGTGGACGCAGAAAGCTCGCGCGCCACCCGTACGGCCCGAGTTCGATGCTACCTCTGGACTTTTTTTTTTCTTTTTTAATTAATTTTATATTTTAACACTTTATTACAATTTGATTTAAATTTGATATATATTTGACACTTTGAATTGCTGCAAATTTGATTTTTTTTTTTTCGGAAAAAATATACAATTACGTTTAGGTTTTTTTTTTTTTTTCATGAAAATTTATATGTATTTTATCTAACTTGTAAACTAACATAATTACTAACGAAAATCCAAAATATTTTATGTCTAGATTTTTTTTTCTAATTATTATTTACATTTTTATATTTTAAGCAAAGTTCAGAAACAATATATCATATATATATTTACTTTATTGAATTTTAACTGAAAATTTATTTTTTCGTGTAAATTATAAATAATAATTTTGATGTCAATTTCAAAATATTTTTTCAGTCTAACAAATAATGATAATAAAGCGAAAATTGTCAACTGGAAATATAAAAATCGTCTGCGGATCCCGCATGCTGTGAAATGTCAGTAATGTTTTTCTATCAACAGAAATATTCCTGGTATTTCGCAGGAAACTTACTGGCATTTCTGTAAGAGTTTTTAACATATACAGTAAAGTTCCAGTCATTTTCAAGAAGTGTTTCTTGGAAATAATGGGCAACTCAGCTGCCCATTTTTTCCCAGGAACGTTGCGGAATTTTTTTTACAGTGTATTTTAATGACATTAAGCTATTTCAAATGTATTGAAATTGATATAAATCATTGAATTTCACTACAAGACGATTACTATAGAATAGGACTTTTATAGCATTTTTCGTTCATTTACAGGGACACACAAAGGAATTCGGTTACAGTGCTGTCTTTGAGCAACAACTGCTGAAAGTGCGCTTTCAATTTCGGTATGCGCTTTTAAATTTAACTAACTTTTTGCATGTTACTTGTTGTGTATAAATTCTATACCTCGTATACAGGGATGCACAAAAGAATCCACATACCATTCTCCTTATTAAACATAAACTCCTGAAGGGGAACTTTTAACTGTGGTATGTATTTTCTAACTGAACTCAATTTTTGCATGTATGCAGTTTATAGATACAAAACTATATATCATATACAGGGTTGCTCAAACAATTCGGATAATTTTCCAACTGTAGATGGGAATTGTTGAAATTATGTTTTTAAATGCGTTAATACGTCTCCAAATGGTTCAATTCGACATCCTATTTCAACTTATTAAGCGGTGAAGTTTTGTTACATTATTCTGAATGTATTGGAAAATGTTTCATAATCGATGCTTGGCGCATGATTTTTTCATTTTTGTTTCGATTTTACGCCGGTGAACACCAGCGGCAAAAAGACCTAATGCTTTCGTCTACTTTTAGGTTAAGCTATTGCAGAGGCGTCGCCATGGGGGGTTATGTGGGGGGAGTCTCCCGCTCCAATATTTGTGAACTTGGGAAATTTTAGCTTAGAGTTGGGAAATTCTAGATTTTTGAAAGAACTCTTTTCTTTTTACAAATTAATAGTAAAATAAATATGAAATTTTTAATGCTTTGGTGACTTCTTTTCTGAGAGCTTAACTGTAAACAAGTTAAATAATAAAAAGAAATACAAAGCGAAAGCAGCCAGACTCAGCCTGTCATTATGTTTCAGTGTTCTATGATAATATCATACATCCACCAGACCTCAGTTTCTCTACTCTTGTCCATCAATAGCTAGTGATCGTAGTTACAGTAGTAGTTATAGTGATCTACACTATAAGGCCATTAATGACCGTCAACTTTCAATTTTAGACATTTTGTCGAATATTTAGAAATATACTTAGCAGATTCTTCTTGAATTTCAGTATTAAAAAGAACAGGTATGTCCTCATATTTAGCAATGTCGATTTGATAAGGGGGGGGGGGGGGCAATTAGGAAGCCAACAAAAAATCAAAGAAAAAAATAATACTTGGGATCACCCTGTAAAATAAAATGCACGAAATGATCTATCGCTACCGAATATAAATAAACAGACATTGTGCAATATGTGTATTCTTTTGTGTAAGAATAGCACGTATATTAATAGAGATATAGCGATTTATTTAAAAAGATTAAAAAATTCTTGCATGTTTTTTGCTTATAACATGCAGCGTTTTCAACCAAATTTAACTCCGGTTTCAGAAAAATTGGCGAAATATAGTAGAAACAATGTAGTGCAATTGGAATATAAATATATTAAATATTTTAGGAAATATAAGCAGTTGTATGAAATAATTTTTATCTGCGCATGCGCGAACGATAACAAGGATCATTTTACATAATTTAATATTCAACTCTATGGAGCAACATATTAAAAAAATCTAATCAAATATCGTAAAAATTCAGAAAGATATTGGCGTTAGAGTGAGCAAATTTTTAGTTGTTCTCTAAAAGCAGCTGAAGGATAAGGGATTTTCCACAAATTGTCATTTTTAATTTTAATTTTTTTTTTTTAATTTTCATTTTTTATTGATGCTTTAGTTCTTCTTGAATAACCATGATCAAAAGAAGTATCAAAATCGAAGCATTTTTTCCAAATCTACTCATTGATAGTCACTAAATACTAACTTTTTTCTGAAAGTCAATTAATAAAAAATGACAATTAGTGTAAAATGCCTTACCATTCAGCTGCTTTTAGAGAACAACTAAAAATTTGCTCCCTCTAACGTCGATATCTTTCTGAATTTTTACGATATTTGACTAGATTTTTTAATATGTTGCTCCTTAGAGTTAACTATTAAATTATGTAAAATGATCCTTGTTATCGTTCGCGCATGTGCTGATAAAAATGATTTCATACAACTGCTCATATTTCCTAAAATATTTAATATATTTATATTCCATTTGCACTATATTGTTTCTACTATATTTCGTCAATTTTTCTGAAACAGGCGTTAAATTTGGTTGAAAACCCTGCATGTTGTAAGCAAAAAAACATTCAAGAATTTTTTAATTTTTTTAAATAAATCGCTATATCTCTATTAATTTACGTGCTATTCTTACACAAAAGAATACACATATTGCACAATGTCTGTTTATTTATATTCGGTAGCGATAGATCATTTCGTGCATTTTATTTTGCAGGGTGATCCCAAGTATTATTTTTTTTCTTTGATTTTTTGTTGGCCCCCTAATTGTCCCCCTTAACAAATCGACATTGTTAAATATGAGGTCATACCTGCTTTTTTTAATCCTGAAATTCCAGAAGAATCTGTTAAGTATATTTCTAAATATTCGACAAAATGTCTAAAATTGAAAGTTGCCGATCATTAATAGCCATATAGTGTATATCGTTTATTTCCTACAAAACTTTGCTCCTTACTGAACAATTTCAAAATAACGTCAGTAATTCTTATTAAAAATCATTTACATTATTTTCATATGAAAAGCGATTATCATTTGTTCACAATAGAAGACAAAGAATTCACAAACTAATGCTAGTTGGCAAAAAAGAAGAAGAAAATGGTCATTTCACGTTTGATCTCTAAAAATAAAAAATAAAATAAACGTTCCAAAAAAAAATATTCTACTGTCACAAATGAAAATCGGACAACAAATTATTCATGTGTCTTCTGATTGGCATTATAGCATTAAGTCGTTTCCAGAGCGGTTATATATTAGAAAGTTCTTAGTCGTTGTCATCAATGCCACACATAATCTACAAAAATCACAAATTATCATTTAAAATAGCATTCTATTCTAATACTAGAAATGAAAAACACGATGAGTCTTTCCCCTTCATTTTGATCTCAAATAGCATTAAAATAGTTTGAACATACATTGCACATACTATTTGAGTTGGAAATTAGAGTAGTTTGTTACAAGTTTTGAAATTAATTAATTCCCCCAACCCCAATAAGTATCTGTCGCTCTGAGCTAATGATAGTGTTTGCTTAGTAATGCGTTCATGATTTTTTATGATCAAAACGGCATGATTTTCCAAATAACCATTTTAAAATTGCTTCATTTAAAAAAGAAAATTGTATTTAATAGTTTATATAAAAATCTCTTTTTTTCTTTCAGAACCATTGGCTGGACACGTGGATTTCAAATATTAGCCGGAATGCAATCAGTAACCTGTTTCATAGCTGTACTCTACAGACCAGCTTCCTTGTATCACCCGCAAAGAAGAGCTATTTTACACATCAAGAGCCTTCAGAAACGATCGAAGACAAAGGATAAAACGTCTGTACTAAAAGAAAAGAAGCAAATTTTTGATTTTTCTGTTTTAAAATCTAAAACAGTACAAATCCTAATAGTAGGGACATCGATTACTTCTTTTGGAATCACAGTTCCTTTTACATTAATGGTAAGTTTAACCTTTTGCACTCTGCTGACACGGTGACATTGGATTTGTGGTTAAACTTACAGGGCTGCCACAGGTGACTGCTTTTCTATTCTATTCGCACCACTATTTAAAAAAACAGATTTTGTAGTATATTTCTCTTGCAAATGTTCTCGAACAATATTTTTTGTTTTTATGTCAATAATTTTTGTTTTGAGAAAGTGGTGTGAGGTAGAATTAAAAAATTGTCGCTTGTGGCAGCCCTGAATTTAGTATGTCACCGTAAAGATGTCAGTGAGAGCAAAAGGTTAAAAGGTCTGCTTGCTCTCAAGTTCATTGTTTTTCAACTGATTGAAAGATATTTTTCTAAAACAATTTGACGCAGAAATATATCAACAGTGCATCACTGTTTATTAGATTGCAAAACTGCATTATGTAGAGATCTGCAGGAATGCAAGGGCTGCGCCACAAATGGCTGATTTTAACCAATAAAGTTCAAAAATCTTGTCATTAAATAAGGCGAGAAATACTATTAAAATTTAGTGGTACCAATCGGTCTTTTGTGGCGCAGCGCTTGCATCCCTGGGTAGATGTCACAGAATGTTTGAATATTTTCACTAGCCAAGAGATAATATCATTCTTAAAATTTTCCAACATAATGAGAAAATATCGCTCGCCCGCAAGAAAAGAGACACATCTCACAAAATTTCATTTTGCGTTTTATTCCACAAATAGGTCTGTCATAGTTGTGTCTTGCTACACAAAAAGTTTCATAAGTGTAGTTGTACGGAAAATCGCTTTATTACGTTATTTGACCATTCGTGACCACAGAAGAGGGCCGCATTGCGTGGGGAGGTAAATTTATCCAACCCTCCAAACCTCATCATATGCCTTCATCCTTAGGGGTTTTATACTTTTATGCACGTTTTTGCTCTGCATGCAGAGCGAAGTGGTTTAATTTCATGTCAAAGAAAAATCATGCAAATTTTCTTTTGCTTTCCTGTGAAATTTACTTTTGTCGAGATGTGTCACTTTTCTTGCCGGTGAGCGATATGTCTTTATGACTTTCAATTCGCCTGCCTGCTGTCTGTCCGCCCTCTGACTTTCGTTAATATACATGGATTTTCACGTAATTGGTAAATGTCATTGAAGTTTACTCCAGAACATTCCTGTGTAGTATTTACAGTTCGTTTACAGGACATGCAGAAGAATTCTGATATATTTTGGTATAGGGAGAAAAATTGTTTCTGGTGTATCCTTATGTTGCACTACTACAAACATAATGAAAATTGATATGCGTTACTGAGGTGCACTACAATATGCTTTCTATAGAATATAGTGTTTGTAGCATTTATCGTTCATTTACATCAGGTATGTCAAACTCGTTTACCGCCGAGGGCCAAATTAAGCATTCTATAGAAAGCCGCAGGCTATTTAATACAAAAAAAAAATATTTTATTACCATATCACTGGATAAATTCGTATATACAAAATACCACCTTGTTAAAAAAATCACTGTCGGCTCATCCCACATTCACAGGTGCCACACACTAAATTTTAAATCCTGACGTTCTTTTTACTGAGAAACGCACGCGTTTGGTAACACAAGCCTATATATAGCATCTCTGAGGTTTGTCAAAAATTTTCATCACGCCAATACTTTTTTACCCCCTTAGTGGCGGATTAATGGAGATGTGATTTTTTTTCTTCCCACCACCGCTCTTATATATTTTTTTCTTTTGCTGTAAGAATTAGTCCTATCAAAAACTTGTCAATATAAAAGATATAGGTAGTATTAAGAAGATTTATAATAAATAGATTTATAATAAATTTAAGCGCTTTTGATATCTTGTGAATTGAGGAAGTTATGAGTTTTTTCTTCTTCAACACCCTCCCCCCATTTTTTCTGTAAGCGTTGATCCTATCAAAAACTTGTCGGTACAAAAGTTGTTGATAATATTAAGAATATTTATAATAAATTTAAGGGGATTTTATATCTAGTGAATTGACGTAGTTATGATTTTATTTTTCTTAAAACCCTATATTTTTCGCCCCTTGAGGCCAATTTTAATGATATCAAAAATATCTGCCATGCATAAATTTTTGGCCCTTTTCCTAGAAATAATAATAACTTTAAACTAATTCGATATATATTATAATTAAGAAGTTATAGTTTTTTTCTGTTTTCACAAAAACCCTTCTCATTTCCATCCCCTTCGTCCGATTTTGCCCATTAACGAATTTGACAGACATTTTCTGCCCCTTGATTTTATGTATCAGTTTGGAAGAGATTTGTTAAGAATTATGGAAGTTATCGTGTCCGTAAAAAAGTGATATAATATAGAGAGAAATAGATAGGTAGATAGATAGATAAAGATTTGAACTGGGGTGGTTTTGGGTTCTAGGGGACATGATCGGTGTAGATCTGCAAAAATGTTTCAAAAATTCCAACATAGGGGAGAATGCAATAGGTAGTGTTTCTTACGTAATCTACCTAATAAGAAAAAAAATGCAAAATTCCATAGCTTCCAACCGGAAAAATGAAAGAAATTGCACCGGAATATTTTAAAATGAATATTTTTTAGATAAAAGGCATTAATTTCGAGTGAACTAGAAATCCCAGTAACTGCCAAAACTTTCACATATCTAGCATATAAAAATTTAAATCACAATGTAATCGATACAATTTTGTACTATTAAGTATATTATTCTCATCTTTACATTTTTCTTTTAATTTTGTAATTTCTCCTTTTTATGAAACCAATCGTTGCAAGAGCACTATTATTTGCATATATACTTACCTTTTAAACGATAAACTTTATAAGTCGAAATTTTCCCAATGGAGTAAAAAACATAAGATAGGGTGGTTGTAGCGAGCGCAGGAATAATTTCCAGAAAATCCTCACTTTTTTTAAGCACATATCATGTCTGCTAATAAAAACTGCTGAGTGGAATCTCATGCGTTTGTATTTTCGTGTGAATTACAATGCAATAAATAACAAATATTGAAATTATACATTATATTTCATTATTGAAATTTTTGCATATATTCATGAACTTTTTAACAATGGCGCTTTTATATTTTAGCTTATATTATCTTCAAATTTCTTTAATTGCTCTGCGCATCATTTCTTTAACTTCGCAGCGTATGATTTCAACTTGCATGCAATTGAAGGCAATAGCTTTTTTTTTTCTTTTAAGCGGATGCTTTACCTTTAATAGGCTTTATGAATATACTTTTTTTCAATGAAGTATCAGTTTCAAATCTAAAACTTTACCTTCCTTAAGTTTAAGATATCTATGAGCACATTCTTTGAAAACTCCAACAGTGTTTCTACATATATAAATAATCCAATTTCAGTTTGTATTTGATTATAAAAGAATTATAAATTGACTTTTGTCAGTCTGAGATAGTCATCTTCAATTAAATGTGTCTTTTAATACTGATAGAGAACCTTAACATATTTTTTTTTTTAAATCATAAAATGTATGAGCGTACAAAAATGTCTGTAAAAATGAAGAAAAAAAAGTAAGTTAAAGATCACGTAAAACACATTAACAATGACACTTTTACTAACCTAAATAATGAATATAATGTATGAGCTCAAATCTAAAATTGCCGAATTCGATTATGTATACCCCAAGTGAAGAGTCAAGGTAATATATATGTATATATATACTTTTTTTTCCCACGAAAACAAGACGAGAATTCGTGTCATTTTTGAAAGCTGCCCATTTAAAATCTTTTTTTTTTTTTTTTTTACTTTTAATTATTAATTATTAGCACCGTATTTTAATAGTTTTTCGATACATTTTTAGTACTAGTATATATTATTTTGTAACGCGTTTTAAATAGAAGAGAGTAGTAATATAAAGTATAACATAACAATTTATATATACAAAAAAAACTATAAAAATTTTACGAATCTTTAAATTTTCAGATTCAAGATCTGCTTGCACAAAATAGCTTCCCAACTGGTTATTTTTGCATGCACATTCTCTTGGAACGGAAACTTTAAAATGAATTAGATCTGACCACATACAAATACTTTGATATATAGGGTAAAGTTTCCATATTTCGTCCCTCCCTGTCACTTTTAGGCCCTAAATGTTGTAATTTTCAATGAAAACCTACCAAATTTGGATTTTACATAGACTAACTACCCGCGCACATAGAACTATAGGCAAATATCTTACAAAAAAATTTTAACAATGCGAAAAATTGTTTTTTCAAAAGTATCTAAAAAATGCAAAAGAAAAAATGCTCCCAAATTCGTTCCCCTGAAAAATCCAATACGCCGAGGCTTAACTTATAACTAAATCAAAATTTATTTCTAAATGAGTAAGTAATTTAATTTACATTAAAGTAAGGCACTAAGAAATGTACTAATTATCAGTGAAAGAATAACATAACGAAACATTAGCCATCCAAACGAGAGGAAAACATTAAAAAAATTGTCATGAAAAAGCATTCCTAATTTCGTCCCCGGGACGAAAATAAGAACTGAAAGGGGGGACGATATTGGGACCACACTACTTCCCGATATGGCGGAGCTTCAGTTCCCGTAAGATGAACTGAGCGTCCCAAAACTCACTGTATGCTGTCAGCATCTTACCTACTTAAAATACATGCAATGAATAACAAATAGAAACTTACAGTACAGTAAATAACATTCTACAAACGACGTAATAAGAACTCAGGTCTTCTAAAAATAAGAAATTCAGCGTCTTTAATTTATGTATGCGTCTTGGCAAACGTAACTTTCAATACTGACCCCTTTTACCTTCCGTCCCCTGTGCCTTGCGTCATAAGTGGCGCCACTTTCGCAGAAGCGGGGAAGTTAAGGGGGACGAAATTAGGAAAGGGGACGAAATATGGGCACTTTACCTATATATACCTATACAGTCTGATGTTTCCCGTCTCTAATGGTACGACTATATTTGCCAGCTTGTGGATTTTTTTTATTCAAATTTGCTATAATTATTTTTACTACTAATCTTCGCATTATTTAATTCACGGAATATATGTCATTAAATGAAAGTAAGATTACTATCCTGAAATTGTGCTGGATATTTTGAATAAAATAAATCTCGAACTTGGCAACACTGCATAAAATATAAACTGAATCAAACATAGGGAAAATGTCAAAGGCTTTCTGAGCCATAGATAAGTTGTCGGCGGTCTACGTTTGACATGCTTGATTTACACGGAGACACAAAATCATTCGGTAACAGTATTCTATATGAGCGATAACTGTTGGAGATGCGTTTTCAGCTGTGGAATGTAATTTTAAGCTTAATTAAATTTTAGTATATTAAGTGGTATATATAAATTCTTTAGATTATATACAGGGATGCACAAAAGAATTTGTAAGCATTACCAAATATGGACGCGAATTGCTTAAATTTTGTTTTGAACTATGTTATGCATTTCTTAACTGAATTACAGTAGCTCGCAAAAGTCTTGAGATAATATCTTTTCTGTCCTAACTTTTTCTGTAAGCAAAATTCTTAATGATGTAAATTAGTAATTTTTACCCCTTTTAAAGCTCAACAAAATTCAACATTAGAACAATCTAGACATATGCATGAATTAAAAATAATTTAGAAATTCGCAAAATTACTTAAGCAAAAGTTTTGAGATGATTCAGTTTTTCTAAACTTTTATTTAAATTAAGTGTTTTAGAGTAACGAAATACAACAATATTTAATATTTTGTTGCATATCTTTTTGCTTTGAGGACTGTGGCACATCGTCTGGGCATGGAATTAACAAGGCTTTCTAAGGTGGACCTAGGGATTTTTGTCCATTCCGATTCAAGATCTTGAAGGAGTTCTGCCTTTGAAGAATGCTTCTGTGTCCCGACTATTCTTCCGATGGGCTCCCGAAGGCGTTCAATTGGATTGAGGTCAAGTGACTGACTCGGCTAGTCCAAAACTTTAATTTTCTTAGCTGTAAACCAATTTGTCACCATTTTGGAGGTGTGCTTGGGATCATTATCCTGCTGAAACATCCATCCACGAGGCATCTTTTTGCGAGCATAAGGCAGCATGGGATCTTTTAAAATGTTTTTATAAAAATTTTGGTCCATAACCCCATCGATGTGTACGAGGGGGACGACGCCATCACCCAGCAAAGAAAGAAACAGTGGGCCATCAGCTGGAAAAAAGATGGCAGCCAGCACTACCATCAGCGGTAAAATGCAATGGTGCCATTACTTAAACTTGTAAAAAAGTGTTCGTGCGGAATGCAGCTGGCCCATCAGTTACGGCCAACAGTAAGCCAGCATTGGTATGCCACCACATTACTTCAATCCGGCACTTTTCCTGCAGTGCTAGCACCTATCCCACTGCTATTCCTTTGCTAGCTTTCCCTTACAAAAAATTGTTATAGAATTCTATGAAA
The DNA here is from genome assembly GCA_963932465.1 of Maratus speciosus. NCBI lineage: Eukaryota > Metazoa > Arthropoda > Arachnida > Araneae > Salticidae > Maratus > Maratus speciosus. The sequence continues at coordinate 340,791,103 of OZ010787.1, read as the reverse complement.
AAACAAAGTATTATGGCTCTTTTTTCTATAAGCTAGTTTCACCAAGAGCTATAGAAATATCTGTAGAAGTGTCTGCCTATAATAGAAATGTCTATTGAAATATTTGAACTTGCAACGGTTTCCATGTGATCACCATCCCAAGTACTAACCACGCTCGATGCTGTTTGGTTTTCGTGATCGGACATGAACAAGTACTCTCAGCGTATGCTACGACCGCTCGTAGTTTTCAAGCTCTCATTACACTATTTCAAGTTTATTTCTTTTGTGATTTATGTTCCAAATCATTAAACTGGTATAGAAATTATTGTATTGTATAGAAATCCCTACGCTTTTTTTTATTATTGATTCTCAACTGTGTAAATTATGAAAACGGAAACAGATTTAAGGAGAAAAAAAAGTGCGTTGAAATAAAGAATTTATTTATTTATTCATTTACTTATTTATTTTGTTGGTGGCAATGGTGCTATATTATTTACAGTTTCAAACAAAATTAGCTTCACCGCTTAAATTGTGTTAAAATATTCATTTCAGATTTGTGTTCAAATACTCAATGTATTCGATATTCGCAACGCCTCCTAGCGTAAGGGTTCCCAGCAATAATACTGCAAAAGTTCGTGCACTTCTATGTAGTGGTGGGCCACGGTATGAGATAAAACGGAAGCCCACCAGAATTTTATCTGATGATTTCCAACAGCAAAGTTGACTGAAGCTGTCCAGCAGTGGTCATGCAGTGGTAGACCATTAGCCAGAACTTCTCCATCATTGCCAGCACCTATCTTGCTGCTGGCCAGCAATTTCCTCTTTGCTGGGCATTATTGAAAGCTCACCAGACCATTACTGATCCGTTTTCGTGCTTCACTGTTGGACGTTGATACCAGGGATCTATTGTGGTGCCTTTTGGACGACGAATATAACGTCGGCTATCATTTCCAAACAAATTGAATTTGTATTCATTGCTCTAAAGGGCCTTCTTCCAATCTTTGGTTGTCCACGTTTCGTGCGTCTTAACGAATTTCAATCGGATTTTCCTATTCTTTGCCCGGATGAGAGGTTTTTTGCAGGGACCCGTGCACACAATTCAGCGGCATCCAGACGACGTCTTATGGTGTCCTTACTCACTGTGAGTCCATGTTCGGTGGCCATCTCCTTACATATTTCAGCAGCGTTCTTGTTTCGGTCAGCGACCGACTTCCTTCGGATCAACGCGTCTTGACGTTGAGTCGTTTTTCTTAGAGCTCCTAACTTTGGAAGATCGCGGACACATTAACCATCCTTCCACTTTTTTACTGGCAAACAGTTGATTTTGGAATTCCCAACTTGCTGGCAATAGCAGAATATGACATCCCCCCCCCCGCTTCTTTAATAATTAAAAACGAATGGCTAAAGGCGTATTTTCCCTGTCTTCATACTAAAACTGATACAGATACTAACATTAAAATTTTCACATACAAAATAGAAGTCTAATGCTTTAAGGATTAAGCAAGTGAGTTTCTTATGCAACAACAGCCGGGTTACTTCGTGCTTTATATATGAATCATCGCATGTTCTAGAACATTCGAGAAACATGACTACATAAAGCTACTAATTTGCATATCTCCGCAAAGTTATGAAAATTATAGAGACATTTGCTTACAGCTCGTATAGAAAGGAAATAACGAAAATGTAATTTAAAAGCCAGGGACGGGATTCGGACCCACGTCTTCTGCGTGGAATTCCTCTGCTCTAGCCACTCAGCTAGCGGAGCACTTGCGTGTGTGACAATATTACATGTATTTAAGTCAAGTATTAAAAACTTGAATTTCATCAGATCATCTCAAAACTTCTGCTTTCAACTTTGCAAATTCACGTTTGGTGTTTTTTAAATAAACAATTTTCACACATATCATTAGTTACGCACCATGTAAGATGACTAAAGCTACAAATTACTAATTTACATCATTAAGAAATTTTGCTTACATAAAAGTTGACAGAAAAACATATCTTCTCAAAACTTTCGCGAGCTACAGTATATAATAGTATCAGTAAGGGATAAAGTATAAATGAAAGTAGACTACAAACAAATCCATATTACAAGGCTGCACAAAATGATTTGGACGCATTGCCATCCATGGAGTCTGACTGTCGGAAGTGCGTCATGTTGTGTATTTTATAGATGAATCATTATTGAGCATATTTTATTGTGAGTGTAAAAATTTATAGATCATATACGGGGCTGCAAGAGTAAATTTGAATACCTTACTGACTCTAGCGGTAATTTCTGATATTTGGTTAACTGTGTTAAGCGTTTTCTTCTTTCACAGCATCAAAAGATGAAGTCGGGTTAAAATATTCTGAAAGCATAGTCGTAGTGTCAGGGGGGAGGGGGAGCGTAAATTTTCCACCACTGTTTCTGACAAGTGGCTATAGATCGCCATATTTAAAACGCAGAATTTCAGTCTTAAATAACGTGAAAAATTATTAAGAAAAAATGGTGAGAAGTTTGTCTATCCCCTCCCCCACCTAACGCTGTCTCTCTGTCTGGAAGTGATGTTTTCACAATCTATGCGTGAGGCATAATTTTTCTTTCTTCTCATTTATTTGAATTATCTATGAAATAGTGCAATTAAAAATAAGCAGTTAAAGAGAGTTAACAAAGGTTTTTGATGACGGTTTTGTACCTGAAGTCATTTCATACATTCATGCAAACATTTTAAGGATATTAGATTTGTAAGCAATATTTTCTTAAAACTCCGGAAGCACTAAAAATGTACGACCAATTAAAAATCAACTATTTTAAACTTCTTTTCGTTAGGCTTTTTGGAAAGAGTAATCACTGAAAAATTTAGAAAATAAATCTACCAAAAATCTGTGTGGGTTGGCATAGTTCCCACCTGGGTGATCGCACGGTTTTGCGCCATATATGGACGTGTCAATTAGAAACAGCCATCTGATAATAAAACCACCCATCTAAATGGAAATAAATGAATTGTTAAATGATAAGATCACCACCCAAAAAAATATTTTCCCCGAAAATTGAGCTATCACGAATTTGGCAACAATGCAGAGTATTTTTGAACACGCGGTCAATATTGCTACAATTAATTATGTATGGATAATTTTCATTCTTTGTAAATTGTATTAAGCTTTTAAAATCAAACTATTCCCATTGACACTTTCACGAGTCGAATCCATGTCTTACGTAACTTGCATTTATTTAAGTGTACAGAAAGTTTTACCCGTTTATGGAGTTATCTGAAAGAGAGTACGTGTAGGTTACTAATTCTTGTTCAAGTAAACATAACTGATCGTGCTATTGCTATACAAATACATTACATGCGCAAGATATTATTTTTGAATGTAATAAAAACTTTTCAGCAGCACTTAATATTCCCATTTAAAATATTTTTACCGTCAAATTTCAGCAAATTTAAACATGTTTTACTCATTATGCATTATTTTTTTTTCAATCGAAAGATTACTTACAGCCACAATAGATTTTGTTAAAGTTATAATTGACCGGTATTTATGAATGGTACAATTAAAGCAGAGAAGTGTTACGTTTCTACTTGTTCTCAGTATTTTACAGTTCCCTTTTTAACTACTAAAAAATATATTAATTTCTTTACAGAGACTAATAACATTATAAGTATTAGTAATAATAAACTAAGAATAATCGTATTTGAGGCTTAAAAACAATTTGTTTCATAATCAGCTTGAAAAGGACATTACATAAATAACTATCCCCTAAATGGATAATGAAAATATGTACCCATTCGTGCCTAGCGCCCTATATTTTCTGCCTTACGAAAATACATAAAAAATAGGCTTGAACATATAACTTCACAATTTAAAAAAAATACGTATTTCAAAGAAGTCTACAAGCTAAGATTATGACTTATTTATTTGAATTCTTGGTAGAAAAAACGCAAATAATCTTACTTTTTACATTTTGCCATCTTGAAAAATGAAAAATCTATAAACTCCTAAAAAAGCCTTCATTTAACCAAATAAATATCCATCTTATGCTGTCATCTTTCGGTAACTGATAAAGACATTTATAGATAATTATTTCATACCATTTTCAGTTATAAAGAAGAAAAACATTATGAAAAATGATTAAAATCTAAAGCGTTCCAAAAATGGGACGCTAGGCATAAATGGGTTAATATGAGGAATCATTGACAATTGATGAATTCCATAGCCTCAAAAAAAACAAGTCTTTATTAGCCACGGAACCCATCAGCTGATTGAGCGTTGGCAAAGGGTAATGGTAACATATAGATGGAGGTTGGCATTTTATTTTACCTTTATCAATAAAAGAAAATTCCTAAAAACTGGTAGATCTCCTTTGCACACAGTGCTATAGTCGTAAATAAAACAGAGTTATAAGCTATACGTAGAGGATATAAGCTAGACAGTATATACGCTATAATAGCTTTATTGTGAAACAATGGCTATATGTAGGCCCTAAAGAAAATCCTTTTTTTTTAAACGCCCAGGCAGCGCCGGTCGGGTCAGCTAGTATATTGGAAAATGAGCCAAAGTCTATTCGTGACGCTTATTTATTTTATGTGGAATCACAAACTGTTCAGCTATGGAAATTAGACGTTAAAGTTTCTCAAATAAAAATGTTTATAATGAAAATTTTAAGATTAGATAAAAATGTTGCAAAAAATACCTCCTGATCAAAAAGGTGGAAAAAAACTGTAAAACTGAATTTCATTAATACATATAAAAAGCATTAATAATATGAATAGCATTAATGTAGAGTGTTTTCTCTAAAATAAGACCTGCCTTTATATTAATTTTTTATCCAAAAAATGTATGCATTAGGACTTATTTTCAGGGATCTTTATTTTAAATATTTTGAGTACGTCCGTTACAGCTAGAGTTGTGCTGTGAAAGATTTAGTTTTGCTTTTCAGCAGCACTTAATATTCCCATTTAAAATATTTTTACCGTCAAATTTCAGCAAATTTAAACATGTTTTACTCATTATGCATTATTTTTTTTTCAATCGAAAGATTACTTACAGCCACAATAGATTTTGTTAAAGTTATAATTGACCGGTATTTATGAATGGTACAATTAAAGCAGAGAAGTGTTACGTTTCTACTTGTTCTCAGTATTTTACAGTTCCCTTTTTAACTACTAAAAAATATATTAATTTCTTTACAGAGACTAATAACATTATAAGTATTAGTAATAATAAACTAAGAATAATCGTATTTGAGGCTTAAAAACAATTTGTTTCATAATCAGCTTGAAAAGGACATTACATAAATAACTATCCCCTAAATGGATAATGAAAATATGTACCCATTCGTGCCTAGCGCCCTATATTTTCTGCCTTACGAAAATACATAAAAAATAGGCTTGAACATATAACTTCACAATTTAAAAAAATACGTATTTCAAAGAAGTCTACAAGCTAAGATTATGACTTATTTATTTGAATTCTTGGTAGAAAAAACGCAAATAATCTTACTTTTTACATTTTGCCATCTTGAAAAATGAAAAATCTACAAACTCCTAAAAAAGCCTTCATTTAACCAAATAAATATCCATCTTATGCTGTCATCTTTCGGTAACTGATAAAGACATTTATAGATAATTATTTCATACCATTTTCAGTTATAAAGAAGAAAAACATTATAAAAAATGATTAAAATCTAAAGCGTTCCAAAAATGGGACGCTAGGCATAAATGGGTTAATATGAGGAATCAATGACAATTGATGAATTCCATAGCCTCAAAAAAACAAGTCTTTATTAGCCACGGAACCCATCAGCTGATTGAACGTTGGCAAAGGGTAATGGTAACATATAGATGGAGGTTGGCATTTTATTTTACCTTTATCAATAAAAGAAAATTCCTAAAAACTGGTAGATCTCCTTTGCACACAGTGCTATAGTCGTAAATAAAACAGAGTTATAAGCTATACGTAGAGGATATAAGCTAGACAGTATATACGCTATAATAGCTTTATTGTGAAACAATGGCTATATGTAGGCCCTAAAGAAAATCCCTTTTTTTTAAACGCCCAGGCAACGCCGGTCGGGTCAGCTAGTATATTGGAAAATGAGCCAAAGTCTATTCGTGACGCTTATTTATTTTATGTGGAATCACAAACTGTTCAGCTATGGAAATTAGACGTTAAAGTTTCTCAAATAAAAATGTTTATAATGAAAATTTTAAGATTAGATAAAAATGTTGCAAAAAATACCTCCTGATCAAAAAGGTGGAAAAAAACTGTAAAACTGAATTTCATTAATACATATAAAAAGCATTAATAATATGAATAGCATTAATGTAGAGTGTTTTCTCTAAAATAAGACCTGCCTTTATATTAATTTTTTATCCAAAAAATGTATGCATTAGGACTTATTTTCAGGGATCTTTATTTTAAATATTTTGAGTACGTCCGTTACAGCTAGAGTTGTGCTGTGAAAGATTTAGTTTTGCTTTTCAGCAGCACTTAATATTCCCATTTAAAATATTTTTACCGTCAAATTTCAGCAAATTTAAACATGTTTTACTCATTATGCATTATTTTTTTTTCAATCGAAAGATTACTTACAGCCACAATAGATTTTGTTAAAGTTATAATTGACCGGTATTTATGAATGGTACAATTAAAGCAGAGAAGTGTTACGTTTCTACTTGTTCTCAGTATTTTACAGTTCCCTTTTTAAAGGATTCTCAGTACTAATTAATATGACCATTATATACGTTATCTTACATACGCTTATTCCTATGCATTTTCAAATACATTTCTTGAAGAATATGCACTATTTTTATATTGTATCTTAATACTACATGCTTATGTCCAACATAATGTATCTGTAAATGTTGAAGAGTAACACAGGTAATTTTTTCTTTTTCGTATTCAACATAACTTGAGCATTTTAACCATTATTAGCTTTTTTATACATAAATCCATATTTAAATATGACCAATCAAATGTATTTTTTAATATGCATTTAATACTCACATTAATTTTGAGTGGCCTAAAATGAAAAAATTCGTTACTTTATACTCAATTCTGCCAGCGACTTTTTGTACCTCATTTGTTAAAAAAAAAATTTTTATTCAATAACATTTATTTATTTATTTTTCGAACTATTGTTGCACGCTGTTTATTATTTTTCTCTCTCTTAGATTGAAGAAATGGAACGTGATAGTCTAGACTTGCGTAGCATATGTCAGCTACAAGTTAGCTTGGGACTCGCTGTATCAACAGGTGCTATTATATTTGGACTTATTTCAACAAAGAACAATGCCCAATGTCTCATTGCGAAACAGTACTTGTGCCAATTAGCAGCCGTTCTCCTCAGCGGTTGGTTTTTAGCCTATCCAACTTTAAATGGTTTTCACGGTTATGTTTTGTTCGTGTGGGTATATGGTATTTGTCATGGTGGATACCTCTATTCGCTTAAACTTTGTGTCTTCGAAAAAGTGCGAGCGAGAAACTATTCGAGGACATGGAGTTTCATGATGTGGAGCCAAGCCTTACCAAACTTTGTTGGAATATCTGTGATATGTAAGTAGTTCTTTCTTGTAGTGTAGAAACTAACTTCAAATGATTCAATCGTTTATTCTTTTAACTAAAAACCATTAATATTTCTTTTTAAAAAGAGGCATCTTCGAATAAAGAAAGGGTATTTTCAGGTACCTAAACAAGTCAAAATATTATAACTGAAATCAGGGCAGAATTAAGACCTATTTCTGAACTAATCACTTAAAAATTTCTAATGCCCCCACATATAAGTAATTCAAAATCTAAATAATGGTATTATATGAACTCGGTTTATGGCGTCAGATGCCGCCATCCGAAGAATCTACAATAGTCCTTTTCCATTTTTTCCGGTCAAGGGTCCATTCCTTCTCCAGACCTCTGTCCCTCATTGCCTTTGCGATATCATCCATCCAGTTCTTTCGTGGTCTTCCCCGTTTCCTTTTAGGTAGCTTTCATTACAAAAAGCTACCTATTGCAGCCGTTCGGAGTAAAGCGATATAAAAAAATTTTGGTATATTTTCATCGATCATGACCCCCAGACCCTGAAACCACCCTCCGTTCAAATTTGATATATATATATATATATATATATATATATATATATATCTGACCTTTGTCATACTGTAACTCTCGTATTTATGAACCGATTTGGATGTAATTCGGTGTGTACATAGTACATACCAATGTCTCGACCGAGTTCGTTGGCCAGCTTCATCCGCCATTTTGTTTCAAAATGGCGGCCATTTAAAATGTTTTAAAATATTTAAAATTTGAAATGTGGTAACAAAATGTTGAAAATGGAAAAATATTTTTTTCTTATGTATTTGACCTTTACACAAAGACTCCGGAGCAGTTTTTGTTTCGTCTATATCTTAAAAAATGGCTGAGCTATAACATTTTGAATTTCTAGCGTGGCTGACATTTTGAAACGTCCTGATTTTTGTCACGTGATAACAGGCGTATTTATGAACCGATTTGGATGTATCTTGGCGTGTACATAGTACATACAAATATCTCGACCGAGTTCGTTGGCCAGCTTCATCCGCCATCTAGTTTCAAAATGGCGGCCATTTAAAAAATTTAAAACATTTAAAATTTAAAATGAGATACCAAAAAATTAGAAAATGAAACAGATTTTTTTCGTATGCGTTTTACCTTAATACAAAGATTCCGGAACAGGTTTTGTACCAATGGATACGAATGTCTCGACCGAGTTCGTTGGCCAGCTTCATTCGCCATCTTGTTTCAAAAGGGTTCCCATTTTAAAAAAAATTAATTTAAGGTATTAAATATTGGAAAATGAAAAAGATTTTTTTTATGTGTTTGGCCTTGATACAAAGATTTTGGAGCAGTTTTTGTTTCTGAAAATTTGTTCTTTTGTTTATATCTTAAAAAATGGTTGAATTATAGTACTTTGAATTTCTAGCATGGCTATCACTTTGAAACGATCTTGTATTTATCACGCGATAACACACGTATTCGCCTATTTCGATGTAAGAAGGCATGTGGATAGTATACATCAATATCTCGACCAAGTTCGCTGGCCAGCTTCATCAGCCATCTTGTTTCAAAATGGCGGCCATATTCATTATATTGATAAAAATTAGTATTGAATCTCCTATATTCGGTTTCCACTAAATTGAGCTTCGTGTGTTTGAATAATATAAGTTGGCTTTTTAAAAATAAGGAATATGAAAGCTACCTCTTCCTCCCGGCACTGGCCGGAAAGACTTTTTTATTTGTTTTATAATTTAATGTGATTTTGGGTAGTCTTTCATCATTCATTCTTTAACATGACCATACCAGATTAATTGCCTTTTTTTAATATCATCTAGTATGGTTCCCTTTATTTTCATCATTTCTTTGATTCTTTCCTTTCTTATCCTCTCTATTCTTGATACTCTGCATGATCTACTTAGGACATCCATTTCCCTTGCCACCAACTTCTTTCTTTCTGTCTCCATAATTCTCCATCCTTCTACTCCGTATAACAATATGCTCTTACAATAGAGTTAAAATAGTGGTAAATTATGCAATATTTAATTTTTAAAATAAAGCAAAATTTGCTGTAGAATTGCTGTATAACTTTTATTTTTTTAGAGCTGATTTTTTTTTTTTTTTTTTTTTTTTTTTGGCCATATCTATACACATCTGTTTTTATACATAGTACAAATAAGGTATCCAACTTACTTTGTTAGTTAATCTGATTGGGTTTTTAATATATTTTTTACACGGAAAATGTACACACAGTTGAGTACTTTGTGGAATCAACATTAAAAATATTATGAATGAACCATATAAAATTTGAAAAGAAACATTCAATACTGTTTTCTACAATAAATTTATTAAGCTCAGAGTGACTGAATCGTCCTTTTAGATTTTATGTTCCACTGAACTTAAGGTGTTTGTGCGAGGGAAACTGTTGAAGTTCAGCTAATAAATAAGTGTTAAAATCTTCTATGCAAGCATTAGGGTCAATCCATTTCAAGTGGTCCAGAAAATCATAAATTCGTTGCTTGACCATTTTTAAAAAATCTGAAATTTTTTGTACAACAACCCTAACATGATGGAAGTTCAAAATGGCTATTATATTAATTTTATTATTTTTTGTTTGTGCATGGCGGCCATCTTTGTTTCATCGTCTGCAGCAATTATCTCACAAGAAGGGTTTACGGAATTGTAAATAATTCATCGTTTATTTATCCAATTCAAGTGCGGATTAAAGCAATTTGTACAGAATGCATTGGGCTAAAAATTTGGTAATGGAGTAGTTTCCGAAACTAACTGCTTATTGGTAAAATTTAAGCATAAAGTTTCAGTTTTTTTTTCAAAATTTGTCCGTTTACAAGAGGAAATTTTTCTAGCAAGGAATACTGTCAACATGACATAATTTGTTTTTACAAATAGGCCGAAAGTACTTGTACTCACACGCCGAGTTCCAGATCTGGAACTTGCTTTCTCTTCGCTAAAAAAAAATCCCAAAATTTTCAAAAATGTCAAAAATCGCACTTTTCAGGCTTTGATATCTCTGGTGGGGCACGAGATAAAAATCTGAAATTTTTTTTAATAAAAGTATTGTATGGTAGTGTTATGCACAAGAAATTTCAGGATGGAGATTTGACTACAAGCTGAGATATGGCAAGGGCAACATGTCAAAACAATACTGCCAAACTATTGTTTTGTTGTAGTCACAGCTAAGTATTTATCTCAGACTGTCATTTAAAATTATGTTTTTGATTATCTTTAAATAATAGTAACAGAAAATAAAGCCCTTTGCAAAGCTTAGCAATTAAAAAAATAATTATGCCTAAGGCCATACATTTTGTATGGTTTCAGTAATTTTTGTTGTAAGTAATTTTAGTAACTAAAAGAAACCTCAGCACTTTTACATAAAGAAAAAAAAAAGATTTTTATACAGGACCAGAGACAAAAACAACATAGGGAAAAAGAAAAGCTGTTAATGTTGTCATACTTGTTGGGACATGATCAAACGTGTCAAAACACATTCTTGCTTGTTGGTTTAAAAACCACAATTTTGATCTTTCTCAAAATTTTATTTATAGGAACCACGTCTTGTCATCTCTTGATAACTTTATTGAAGATCTTGGCCCTGCTGGCTCATAGAAATGTACTTTGCAATCACTATGTGCAAGTCTCAATTCATTAATAATTCCTCGCTTACTTCTTATGCAAAAATATGATTTTTCTGCAGTATAAATTTATAAAGGCTTTGGGTATCTTTACTTTCTGAAAATTACTTGAGGCTGATGCATGGTAACATCGCATAATGTTTCATTTACAGGAACATACTTATGGTAGGAACAAGTTTCAGGGACTGGCAAGCAGCATTAAAATTGTGGTTTTTAAGCCAACAAGCTGGAATGTGTTTTGACACGTTTGATCTTGTCTCAACAAGTATGTCAACATTAACAGCTTTTCTATTTCACTATTCTGTTTTTGTCTCATGTCTTGTATATATATATATATATATATGTAAAAGTGCTGAGGTTTCTTTTAGTTACTAAAATTACAACAAAAATTACTGAAACCATACAAAATGTAGGCCTTAGGCATAATTATTTTTTTAATTAATTGCAAAAGGCTTTCTTTCCTGTTACTATTATTTAAAAATAATCTAAAAAATAAATTTAAATGATACTCTGAGATAAATACTTAGCTGTGATTAGAACAAATCAATAGATTGGCAGTATTGTTTTGACATGTTGCCCTTGCCATATCTCAGTTTGTAGTCAAATCTCCATCCTGAAATTTCTTGTGCATAACACTACCATACAATACTTTTATTAAAAAAAATTTCAGATTTTTATCTCGTGCCCCACCAGAGATATCAAAGCCTGAAAAGTGCGATTTTTGACATTTTTGAAAAATTTGGGATTTTTTTTTAGCGAAGAGAAAGCAAGTTCCAGATCTGGAACTCGGCGTGTGAGTACAAGTACTTTCGGCCTATTTGTAAAAACAAATTATGTCATGTTGACAGTATTCCTTGCTAGAAAAATTTCCTCTTGTAAACGGACAAATTTTGAAAAAAAAACTGAAACTTTATGCTTAAATTTTACCAATAAGCAGTTAGTTTCGGAAACTACTCCATTACCAAATTTTTAGCCCCATGTATTCTGTACAAATTTCTTTAATCCGCACTTGAATTGGATAAATAAACGATGAATTATTTACAATTCCGTAAAACCTTCTTGTGAGAAAATTTCTGCAGACGATGAAACAAAGATGGCCGCCATGCACAAACAAAAATTAATAAAATTAAAAAAATAGTCATTTTGAACTTCCATCATGTTAGGGTTGTTCTACAAAAAATTTCAGATTTTTTAAAAATGGTCGAGCAACCAGTGCTGGACCACTTGAAATGGATTGACCCATTAATCATATTCAATTTTTGACAAAACTAGAAATAGTTTTCAAAACCATCCGATGATAAAATCGTTGCATAGCACATCATTTAGAAAAGGAAAATCTTTCAGAAATTTCTTGTCTTTTCCTTTCAACCCAACTTCAATGTGTTAACAATTCTTTAAAAGGTAGTGACATAAAATCATCCCCGACATTCAAATATACTTCTGGCCATCACTGGCATTGACTAGTTACTTTTTGATGCATTTCGTGACTTTTAATTACCTTATAATAAACATTTGGTAGCATTTCTTTTCTTCAGTTTGAGACCCCTCCCCCCAAGAAAACAAAAAGTCGCACAGTAGAAAATTAGATTTTGAGCTTTTATGCGTCAAATATCTTCGAAATAAATTACAATGAGAAAAATGTTTTTCGATAGGGTTGTGTTATATATATAGTATATGGATATGATTATTCACTGTTTGTAGATTACTCACTTATTAATAAAGAAAATCATGAAAAAATAAATGAACAACCATAATTTTGAAAAAAACCTATTCAGTTAGTTTCTGCAAAATTCACAATAAAATCAAATGAAATTTTCTTAATAAATATAAATTAAGGAAAATATCTTTTCATATGAAATATAATGAAGAATAAATAGTAGAAATGCATACTTTAAAAAAACTGTATTCATAAAAACTCTTCCGAAGCCAATTATTCCGCTCATTTTCTTAATTAAACAAATTTATACTATTTGGCATCGAATTATATAGTTCTTTTATGTAATTTGCAAATATTCCATTATGCCATACACTCTATAATCTGCTCACCATAACTTGGCCGATGAATAATGCAGATATAGATGAATTTCATTAAAATGTTGAACAACTGATGTGATCCAATAAAGGAAAAACGTAATAACATCATAAAATTATGCAAAAATTAGGAACTGCGCAAGACCTTTCGAAAGAACTTCGTCTTTATTCTTCAAGTGTAAAGAAGACGGCGAACCACTTTGAAGGCAGGGGCAATACAAAGAAAAGACAGAAAAAATTACGGGTGTCGTAATTTTCGCAAAAGAGTGTAGTGGCGGTTAACTGACACGTGACTAAGAGCTAAAAAACCTGTAAAAATATCACTACAGACACAGCAAATTAATACAAGATTGATTTTGATAAGAAATTTTAACGATTTTTTTAAATTCCACTATTAACGATTAGTCTCACGTAATATTTTCATATTAATTGAAATTTCATCATTTTTGCCCTGGTGGAGAAAATCAGTATAGAAAAAGTAAAATATATAATGAAAATTGCACTCTTGAAAGTCATGGATTTTTATTATAATAACGGATTGCATGATTTATCATGAGAATGGTCAAATATTAACTCTTAGATGATCATTAAGCCTTCAAAAATATCTAAACATTATAATAAAAAACCCCACCATATTCGAAGTTTTTTTACAGTCTTAGAAAACAAGTATTTTAGGATGATGATGCTTAGGAGAGCAAGCATATCTTGCATAAGGAGGACGCATGACTGTTTATCTTTTACTCTTTCTACGTCTGACGTACTAATTTTCTCCTAAAAAATTTCCTCTCCTAGGCTAAAATGACTAAATTTCGATTCATATGAAAATATAAAAATATGACCAAGCATTAATAGTTCAATTTAAAAAGATAATTCTTTAAAATTTCTTACCAAATCCAGTCTTGTTTTATTTATTTTCTGTGTCTGTAGTGACATGTTTACAGGTTTTTTAGCTCTTAGTCACGTTTCAGTTAACTGCCTCAGCACTGTTTTGCAAAAATTACGATGCTTGACATTTTATCTAATCTCATTTTGTCTTACTCCTGCCTTCAAAGTGGCAGCACGTCTCCTTTGCGCCTGGAAAAGAAAGACAAAGTTATTTCGAAAGACTTTGCGAATTTCTTTATTTTATGGCGTTATTAAGAAAATTGCGTTTGCTTAAGATTTAATAATAATAGATTTGATAGATGAATTTATTCGTTAATTAAAGGGAGGTCTCACTCTATGGGCCAAAATTATCGATTTTTTAAAAATATATTTTGCATCTCTCAAGTGTATAGATTGTTGCCCTAAAGCGGTTTCGTGATATTTCAATTCTTTACAGTATTTTTTGCTTATTTAATGTAACGCTGCTCGTTGAACGTAATGCTATTGTGAAACATCTTGCAACGCTGTTTTTCAAACTGGGCAACTATTTTTTTTTTTCCGAGAACTATTCGATTGATTTCCCTCATTTTTTATTTAAAAGAAAGCTAATCATTTTTGTTAGAGCTTATACCACCGAAAAGTATAATTTCGATGATTAAATATTTTTAAAACCTTACTAAAAGTACAAAAAATGCGAAAAAGTGACCTATTTTGTTCAAATAACCGTCATTTTGTCAAAAATCAAATTTTTACACTAAATGTTGGTATAATCTCCAAAGAATTTAATGTCCTTTCATAATATGATGCCTGAATTTGTTTGAAATGCTTGTTACCGGAGAAAATGGTTACCCGATTGAATGTATACGGCGCGAAAACAGAAGACATCTTAATTTTTTACACAAAAAATTTAAATATATAAATAAAATTTCAATAAATGTAATGCAAAAAGTCCGAAGGGGATATCTGTTTTCTTTGTAACTGAAAAAAAATCGTAAAAGTCATATAAATTTTATGCTAAAGAAGTAGAATCACCCCCTAAGAGTCTACACTAGACACGGAAAAAAACGCTGAAGCTAATGTTAATCCTATGGGAGCGTTGTTTATAGATTTCTCGCTCGCATTTTAATACTTTTGAAGGATTTTTTTTTCAGAGAGTACCTGAAGTCGATAACTTTTATTCTGTGCTTGTACTTCTTCGACAGTTAGTTTCTTTATATGAGGATACTTCGTCTCTTGGAACCAGTTCCGAAAGTAGATATATATACCGTAATTTCCAGCGTATAATCCGCGGGTAAAACAATCTTTTTTGGACCCAGAAATAATTTTAAATAAAATGTAACTTGCCAGATCGCGGTAAATATTTCACCTCAATTACTAAACGAAATTTCTGGGTCCAAACAGAATTGTTTGATCCGCGGATTATACGCCGGAAATTACGGTACATATATAATAAAACTTTTTGTAAATATTAACCATTTAAACAAATTAAAAATCGACCAAAATAAATAAAAAAATTGTTATATTATAAAATTGTATGTTGTATATACTATATTTCAGAAAGTGGAAGAACAAAATATGTAGGAGGAAAAATTTACAAAGGGAATGTAAAAACACAACAAGAAAAATAATTAATCTTATACTGTGATACCTTGAAACACGTTTTCAAGGGCAATATCCCACAATATAAGTAAATTGATTACAATTGGTTTTTGTTTGAGTGAAGCATGCTACAGCATTATGTACTACACTCAAATTGCCCGATCAATTCTGATAAGAATTTTAAAAGAAAATTAAAAGAGAAACAAAATGATATAACTCAAATTCAATAATTCAAAAAATACAATGAATAACAATATTTACTATAAGCAGAAAATTGATAAAGTTTTTTTAACTAACCAATTCCAATCAGATATAAATAACTTACAAACATCTAACTAGCGTATTATGTTGAAAACTGACTAGCACATGGAGTTATTGGAAAGTTACAGTTAACATTTAACTTAACTAATTATAAAATTACCAAAAAAAAAAAATAATAATAATATTAGAACTATATATATATATATATATATATATATAACATATTATATAACCCAACATTACAACCCAAAAAAGAATTTAAAGAAAAAGCAATAAAGAGAATACAGTACTTTTCAAACATCAAATATTGAAATATACCAACTCCATGGACAACAAATAACCTTAGCACCACCATCTGTGAACAAATTTGATACTATATACAACTAACAAGAGTTTATTAATATGAATAGCATTGAAATAAACTATATGGATGTGTTGCCATCTATAGTTTAAAATTTAAGTAATAAAATAGTACAGAACATATAGAATTAAATAAATATTAACAGATTATTATTAAATTCTATCTAAATAAACATTATAATTTTATTAAATGTATTATAACAATGTAAATAAAAGTTATTTCAAATCAAAAATTCATATTATACAGAGTATACATTTATGAATATCTATATAAACAATCTAAATGTTACGTTATAAAGATTTTTAGTATAATTTTATACTTCTTTTAAATAAATGATTAGATTAAAAAGTAAACTGAAATAATGTAACATGTTTTATAATAACAAAGAAACATTTTATAAATGGTATTAAAGAAAATGTTAAATATTTATTATATTTCAAACGTGTGATAAATCAGACGTTCAAATATATATGTAGTAATATATTTAATTTACATTCCTTATAATATTTAAACAATAAAAACTAAAAAGAGTATTTCTTTTTTTTAAGCATATTGGCTCACATCAGGCGAATAATTTCACCGTGAATTTTGAAATTTTTTGCCGCAGACGCCCTATTAGTGAGAAGTATTACCCTCTTGAAATAATGATTTTCTGAAACTGTGAAAACTTTGAATATGATGGGGGTCATTTATAATATTTAGATATTTTTGAAGGTTTAATCTCAGAGTTAATATTTAACCATCCTGATGATAAATTATGTAACCCCATACCATAATATAACGAAAATGCTTGACTTTTTCAAGAATTCAATTTTCCTTATCTCTTTAATTTAGCTCTTAAATCAATATCAAAATCAGCTTGTAAAGTGCTTTTTTTTAATAATCCCAATTTAACAATCGATTCAGATTTCAGAGGCCAAAATATGCCTTCAGAAATTAAATTAAAGAATGGTAGAAACATTTTAAAAGGCAGAGTTGGCTAAATATTGTTATAGCAATGATAAGTTATTTATTAAATATTTCATCAGAAATGTAATTTAAAAGTTTCAGCTAAGATGTACTAAAACATTTTTTTTTTTCAGAATCAAAGAAAAGTCTCATAAAAACTGATCAATATCATATATGTAAAATTTTATTCTTTTTTAGATCATTTGAACACAGTGCTTGGCTTTAAGAGGGGTTATTACATTGCTTCTGCATCAGTGTTCCTGGGAGCTATGACCCTTTTTCTGATAGACGTTCATAAAAACAATCTTCGTAAGAAAAAACAGCTAGAACTGGAGCAAAACGCCGATCCTGTTATCCCAAAATCGGATAGTAGTAGAAGACCTTCGCAAGACACAGTTCTCGGGATAGTTTTACCCAGAGGATACGGTGATTTAAGAAAAGCTCAAGAGCTAACTTGCATATCAGAAGAAATTTTAGTCGATAACTGTCTCGAAGATTATATCGATGACTGTATTACATCATGTAACAAGGAAGAAAAATTTCTCATGTTGAGTGAATTCGAAAACAACCTATTTAAAACTGAAGAAACTTTAGAAAAAGAAAAAGCTTGTTCTAATGATTATGATGTAGATTCTGAAGGTGTTCGATACTGCACTGTTTGCTATCGATCATATGATCTGAAAGGAAGTGAAAGAGTATATTCACCTCGAAAAATGTTGAGAACAATCAGTAATATAGATGTCATTGAAGAAGTGACGTCTTTATGAATTACTGTATTTATGAACTGTTGTTCAGTAAACCAAGCCAAAGACAATATTTGAGCTTTAAATATTTTTCTACAGCCAAGTCTTTTTTTAAGTCATAAATATAATGATACCAAAGATTCATTTTAAGAAAACAGACTGTTTCTCAACATTACAGTAATAAATCATTTTTCAAAACGACATTCAATTTCATTAAGTTTAATTTCATATTTTATGTACTTTCCAGATTTGTGAAATTATAAAACAGAACTTTTACATGCTTATATAAAATTCTTCCTACATTTTTAAAAATATATCACGAATTCCTATGCAATTTTCTGCCTTAATTCTGAACATATTTCAAGAATTTTTAATTACTTCTTGTTCTATTAAAATTTTTCTTAAGAATTTATACAAATTTTTCAAAGAAAGGTTTTTCCTTTCATTTTTTTACTTTTAGAAGAATTCTCTGTGTAGGATAAAACAATTTTATAAACTGCAGTAAAAAACATATTATAAAATTAAAAAAAAAAAAAAAAACCTTTTTTTATATTCTCCTGAAATTTATACTTAAAGACTTCATATAAGGAAAAAGAAACATGCCAATTTTCATTACTTTTAACAGTTTCAAGTTGTTTTTTCATCTGTGAACTATTTCATACACTCAACTTTACCAAAAATAACTGATAGAACTGTATTCCTTTAAATATGGGTGTTCTAAAACGTTTGAAGCGTTCTTTAATGGTTTATCTGTTGGAGATAATTAGGCAATGTATATTGTAAAAGTGTGCTATCAGGCTTCTATTATAATGTAAAATGTGTGAATTAGTCATACTTTACAAAAACTACGGATATATTAAACTTTTAATAGAAAATTCATACAAACGTCATGGAAAAGGAGTTCCAAATGTAAGTTAAATATAGGAGCGCTCAAAAGTTACGAGGTGATTTCAAAGTTAATAACTTTTGATTAAATTTTTTAAGTTATTTTCCTATCAGATTTTGAATTTACACATTTAGGAAATTACAATACAGAGATACACGTTTGAATAAAAACTTTTCAGCAGTAGAATTTTATTTTTTAAATCAATGATCAGTTACTGCATATACTTAAGGGGACCAGAAAGATTTGAAACGGAGAAAAAATGTATTCATTATTTTAATTATTTTTATAATATTTTGATCTTTGAGGCAGTTCTTAAATTCCCTGCTGAACAAAGCGAGTGATTTGGAATCGAAATGAGTTTTCCATTTTTTTTTATAAATAAGTTACTCATCGAGTTATAAGCGATTATGCCCACGTGAAGACTGGTTTTTCTCTTGTCTCGCGGTGTCGCGTGCGGAAATTCCCTTTTGACAATATTTTCTGGAAGATCTCTTGCATTAACGCCTTTCGGAAAACGCCTTTCGATTACATATAGTTTCTTAATAACACCTGCCAATTTCATTCGTTCATGGACAAAAATGAATTAAAATATGCCCCGTTAAAAAAAAAAAAATCTTAAAATTACGGTTGTACGGGCTGCGAAACGCGATACCTGTGAACCGCAAAACTTTAAAATTCAGTTATCTCGAGACGCTGTTTTTCAGCGGCTTTGCAACGATAACTTTCAAACAAGTTAAATTGTGCGTTTCCTTTTTTTTTTTTTTTTTTTTTTTTTTTTTTTTTTTTTTTTAACCCATCACCCGCTGGTATTGCGTTCAGGCAACGGTAAAAATAAATGCACATATTTAAGTTATTTACATATCCACAACTATTTTTCCATTTAAAAATTAGTCTTACTTAAAGATATAAAATTTTAGGTTCATATAAAGCGAAAATTATCTTTTAGAGTTTGTGGTGGCAAACGACGTTCAGCTAAAAAGTTGAATATTTCAACCTTATAATTTTGGCGGTTAATGGGTTAAATTTTCTACAAAATATACCTGAAAAACAAACAATTTTTTTTCAAGTTATAACAAAAAATATGAACAAATTTCAAGGATTCAGCTTTTCTTTTAGGTATAATCGAAAGGCAACGTAATAAAAAACAGTACAAAATTGAAATAGCTACTCAAAAATATACAACCTGGACTTCAAAATGGTTGCAAAACTAGTTTTGCAAGATTAATTTTACTGTTTTTCAGGGGCTTCGTAACGATAACTTTCGAACAAGTTAAGGGATTTATGTGTTTCTTTTTTTAAACAAATGAAAATTTTCACAAAATATACCTAAAAAACAAACAATTTTTTTTTTATCAAGTTATAACAAAAAATATGACAAAAAAAAAAAATTCTGAATTTTTTCAAGTATAATCAAAAGACAACATAATAAACAGTACAAAATAGAAATAACGACTCAAAAATATACAATCTGGACTTCAAAATGGTTTCAAAACTAGTTCCGCACGATTAATTTTGTCGGACAATATTAAAACTTTAGTCATTGATTTTTTTACAATTTAACAAACATATTTTATTTCCACAAAATATAAATAAATAAATACAAAAAGAAGTAATAGTCTAAATTAATTACAGACTTCGTAATCCACGATTAAGCTTCAATCTATGTTTGCAGTTTCAAAATTTTCTCCGAGATGTCTAGGTAGAATGCAGCCTATCTGAGCAAGGTAAATCAAAGCTATGGAACTGCTTTACTGAAACGTGCAGTAAAATTGAGTATTGTCATTTTTGTAAGAGCATTTCTAACATTAAAACATCTACACATTATGTTCTTTAAATCGGAATCATTGAACACTGCTTTTGAAAATAACTTTCCGTTCAACCGTGTATCTATGAATAAACCTTCGAAACGTTCTAAAAGGGAAAAAAAAGAAGACAACTGTAACTAATAAACACAATTCTGGGCGTATTCCGGTGCAATGTATCTTTTAACCATTGATACTAATTTTAGGATCAAATAAAATGAAAATCTGTCTTTTCTTTGACGAATTTCGGCTTAGCGCCGAAGCATGGTATGTTCTGGATAATCTTGCTTAATCAAGTCCATAGCCAAGTGGCGTAACTGAACAATTGTGATTTGGTCCAAGAGTGTTTAAAATCTTTAACGATATTCTGATTTACTTAAAATAGATTGTACATCCTCATGAGACACAAGAAAATTTGAAACACTTTACCTTTGTCTTTACTACTTTATTTTCATCGAAAGTGTAAAAAAATATCATTTTTAAAGATTTGTAATTTTTTTTGTTTGTTTTTTAATTTTGTTAAGGACCATATCCATTTTAATGGATGTTGAGGTCTTAAGTATGATGAAATGTAAACACAGTTCAATTCAACTTTTCTCATGCAAAGCGATACTGTAAAGCACTAAATTAACAATAAATTGAAACATATATTATATTTATTATTAATTTAATGAACAACACTGAATTATTTTGCACATATTTAATCCAAATGGAAATCTTTAAAACAATTTCTTTCACTGGTAATGCACACAATCATATTGCAACTTGTACATCCAAATTTAGTTTTCTTTTAAATACATATTATTATCAATGTAATTTCTAAAATAATGATGTGCTTTAAATTTTATGTGCATTTGTGCTTCTTGTTCTAGCTATTATCAAATATCAGGAGGATCTGGAACGCTTGAGCAAACCTAAAAAGAAACATAGTTAAAATCAGATTTCATGATGCTTATGAAAGTAAAATATTCTTAATTGTATTAATTTAACTTTTTTATTTATATTTATGAATGTGAAACAAAAAACAAAGTTAGCCGAAATAATTATCTTAATTTACATATTAAAAAACTTTATATGTACGTAATTCATAACTTGAACTTACTTCAAAGATCTCTTCCAAATCAAAGTAGGCTTTTGATATTTCGCTATTTCACTTCCTTTAGTTTGGCTAACTGAACATCAGTAGAATAATTGACTGATTCTTTAGTATCCTTTAGTTTTTTAGCTTTAGAAGAATCTTCATAAATTTTATTAATATTAAAATAGTCATCACTAGAATCACTAAAATCAACATCAGGTGAGTCATCCTCATTTGCTAATTTCTAATGCTTCTATTGTTGTTAATCTTTGTCTAAAGTAAAATACAAAAATGTGTAATATTTGCCGTCTATTTTTATAAAAAGTAAACAAAACACTACAGTGATATTAAATAAATATCAAAAACTTGAAAATATAGCGCATGATTAAAAGCAAAACTATTGCTAAAACTAACTATAACTTTACGTATGACCCAACATCCATTTTAATGGATAATTTTAAATTAAGCTTTAAATCAATAAATATATCAAAATTATAGTTACAAATAGCTAGGATATTACAAAAAAAATTAAAATTAACATATACACTTTAAAATATACTTAAAAAAGCAAAATGAGTTAAGAAAAATCTGAACTTACTAGCACCTGGTCGAATACCACGTTGACTCACCCCCTTCGCAATATTACAAACAAGCGACAAGTCGTTGCCAGATTCTAAAAATTTAAAATTTATCTTTAAAGTGTATATTACATTATTACATTGGATTATCAGGACTTACTTTCAAATAAATATTTAATGTGTTTTGCAGGTTAAAGCAAAACATTCATTTTAAAGGATGCAGGATCTCAGGAGGATATATGATGGAACACTCTAAATAAAAAAGAGTGACTATTCACTCCTCCAATGTGACTCCAATAGTGCAGAGTCAATATATGCCCAACCTCTTTAGAGTGACTATTCACTCTGAGCAAAAGTGAAATTTTTGACTCTCTGAAAGAGTGAATAGTCACTCCTGGGAAGTGAATATTCACTCTAAACAGGGGTGGATAATCACTCTTTCGGAGGAGTGACTATTCCCTCTTGCTAAAGGAGTGCGGTTTTTCACCCCTGTTAGGAGTGAATAGTCACTCTTTCATAGGAGTGAATGTTCATTTTTTATGAAGTCAATTCTTTTTTATTTTGCTTTCATGGGCATTTTAAAAGAACAAGAACCACATATTTTACAGCATGCAATGAAAATAGACACAAGCGTGGTAAAGATTGGAATAAAATACTTTATTAGCAATATTTATTTAATTCATAGTTTGAAACATTAATTGAACTTTTAAGGAAAAATTCAGTTAAAGTTACACGTGAATTTAAATTAGATTACTGACCGAAATAAACTAATATATTTTATTCCAATCTTATCCTTTATGTTTGCTTTTATTGCATGCCCTATAAAGATATTTCTTTTAGAGTTTTATAGGGTAGATGTGCCAGTAATGGACACCCTTAAGGAATTCATTTTAAAATTATTTTTTTATTAACAGTTATAATTATTGTATTCCAGTTTTTTCAATATTATATTAACCTGTCAACAATATTTAACCATTCTTATAGTCACATTTCCCAATATGAATCAAAATTTAGTTTTAAATAACAGAAATATATCAAAACACCCAAAAGCCCAGTTATGGTCCAGTAATGGACACCCCATAAAACGTAATAAATATAATTGTTTTTATAACTGTATTTAGAACCAGAATTTAATGAATACACACTAATGAAACAAAATAGTTATTTTCAAATAAATTTAACAATTAGGATACCAGTAATTAATAAAATATTTGTGATAATCATTTACTGTTTGCATCCATTATTGTAATTATCAGAAGATCGATGTTTTAATTATTTTAGATGGTTAGTTTAAAATACTAAATATCAGGTAATTACAGCTATCAAATTATTGAAACAGTGGAGGATTTAAAAAGTTAATTTAAAAAAAAAGTTTTGGAATATTATTAGTGTTTAGTTTTGTTTCACTATTTTTAACAAATAATATTCCAGAGACTACCTGATGTATCATTTATAATAATTAATATTACAAATATGAAAGAAATGATATTATGAGTTGAATATTTTAAATACTAAATAAAATAACTTCAAAATAAAACTGTAGAACTGATGTTTGAGGTCACTGATCTGCAGATTTACTAGTTTCATGAATATTACCTATAACTTTAATATTACTTTTTTTATGTCAGTGGTGAATAAGGAAACATTTAAGACAGAAAATAGATTTTTAATAGCTTCTGTAACTTAATTGTTTTTATTTAAACGGAGAGGGATTAAACCAGTGGTGGGACTCAAATAATTTAACAACCGGTTCGCTGCCCGAATGATTTTTGATGTACAAAAATGAAAGAAAAATGAAGCATCACACATAGATTATGAAACACTTTCCAATATTATAAGAACATTGTTTTAAAAAAAATTATCCTTTGGTACAGTGAAAAAAATCCTGAAACATGTTTCCCTATAAAAGGACGTTAATAAATATTCGGCAATCATGAAACCTCGATCATAATTTCTATCTGAAAACGCATCCAAGCAATCAGGACTTAATTTCTAACAAAACTAATATTCTGCAATGTTAACAACCGTAGCGTGCTCTCCCCCCCCCCCCCCAACCCGGTCACTCCAATCTGCATATTTATATTTCATACATTATTTGAAAAATTTAAAGCACTTTTTTTTTCTTTAGCAAAATAAAAATTTAAATATATCTATCTGCATATACTTGGTTGTCAACTATTTCTGCTTTTTCTACTACAACTATTACTGCTACAACTATATCATTCCTTTCGATTAGAAATCGTTGTCTAATTTTAAAGTTAATTAATTGAATAACTATGCGATTAAATATGATAAGGATTATGATTCAGAAATAGTGTCAACACAGAAAAGGAATAGTTCGCAAATATGCATTTTAATAAAAAAAAAAA
Source organism: Maratus speciosus (assembly GCA_963932465.1). Classification (NCBI taxonomy): domain Eukaryota; kingdom Metazoa; phylum Arthropoda; class Arachnida; order Araneae; family Salticidae; genus Maratus; species Maratus speciosus. The sequence continues at coordinate 340,766,436 of OZ010787.1, read as the reverse complement.
AAATGAATGAAATTTACAGAAATTAAGATTTACATGCTGAAGAATGGAACAGCGTTTTTCAATTTCCTATAGAATATGCTCACCTTAAACTATAATCGATCCCTTCCGCATAACAATCTTTCGTGGTTTGTTCCTGAAAATCAGATTAAATAAAAATTTTGACACCGTTATCGGAAAGATTCGATGCTTTTATAGAAAAGAGGTAACACTGCTCTGATTTCTATCAGAATAAACGATACATGGCAATTATTTCTACTTACAAATGAAAGTAAACTTCGTAAATCTTGATGCAGAGCCTTAGCATGGACATCGTTCATGTTACAAAATAAACAGAAAAATCACTAACGTGATTTTTATACTCGTACAAAATAGAAGACTAAAAACCTCAAACAAACAAATCCTCAAGCTGATGCCCATTGACTAAAAACTGAAAATATTCTTTTCAGGTTCGATATCTAAATCAAAAAATATAATAAACCAGCCAATTAAAAATTATCGTAATGTCACAAAAGAGAATTGAACTGTAAGAAAATTTATTGTTCAGTCTCTTGATTGGCGCCGTATCAACACGTCGCTGCATCAATACCAGACATATATTTGCTAATAGATAGAACAATACGATTCCTGTTTCCCTTTATTCTGACAAAAATAGCATTAAAATGATTTGAAATAAAATAGAATACGTAATTGTTAAGGAGGATCCCCCCCCCCCCCCTATACACGAATAAATAAAATTTTGAAAGTAATTCAGATTGAGCTTGAGCCAGCCCAAGCCCAAAAACTGATATAAAAATTTAGTTGAAACATCTCCTTACGTGACGTATAACTGTTTTGATGAAAAAAAATTCAAGAGCTTGGAGATGGGAAGGAAAGGGAACTTAGGCCTTGATTTTTCGGAAGCACTATTGCACTGTATTTATGAGCTCCTGTGAATTCCGACCAATATTTAAATATTTACTTAAAACAAAGAAATAACGGAGCTAAGCTCTGGTGGGCTCCGGCGCAAATTAAGATAAAATTATATATTATATTGAATAAATTTTATATTATATTGAAAACAATATAATATAAAAATAGCAGAAATGTAAGTTTAAGAATTAACCCATGTTTATGACCTAAAGTTGTATATAACATATTTAGAAAAATATTATCCATGCTACAGCAAGTAAGACAAATTTTTGCACGACCAAAACTTCTCGAGTTATGACATTTAGAAATTTTAGGAATTTTTACCATTTCTTAATACAAAAAAAATAGGCCAGACAACGCTGGAAATTCGTAAAATACAAAGTATCATGATTCGGCAAGTTTAGATCACACAATGTCTTTTCATTTGTTAGAGCTGGAAAAATATTTTTCTAAATATAACTTATAGGACTTGAGGAACTTACCAAAATTTTGGATTTGTTACATTTATACGAAAATAACTACTTTCATTTAAATGACTTCTAAGATGTAAAGAACAATATTTAAAAATGTGCAGTTGGAAGTATATACAGTGGAACCCGGTTAAGACGCTCACGGTTAATACGCGATCCCGCTTAATACGCGGATTTTTTGCGATCCCTTGAACATCGCCTATAAGGCTAATGCAAAAATATCACGTTTAATACGCGAACGGTTAATACGCGAACGGTTAATACGCGATCCCGCTTAATACGCGAGAGATTTCTGGTCCTTTAAGGCAAAAAATCACGCTTAAGACGCGAATTCATTGATCAAGATGCGAATTCCTTCTCTGCTTTCCAGTATTGACAATTTATCAGATTTTTTATATTAAATTGAAAAACAGCGACTTCAAATAGTAATATTTACTTTATTTAATAACAGATTAACTAAGGCGAACATTACTAATCGGAAATAGCGGTAGATATTTGAATTTTAAAAAACCCGCTAAATTAGAAACACTGGAATTCTTTGATCCCGCGTCCTAACTTTCTGTGTGTTTCGCTTCGTGTATGTTTTCACTGTAGAGAAAGACGAATTCAGGGTACTCAGATATGTCATAAAATTAGGATTAAAGATGATTATACCTATTGTTAGTGAGGTTTTAAATGTAAGTTATACAACTCCGATTCAAAAAATTAGAATAATGTAAAAAAGAATGAGTTTGATGTTGCTAACGCGTCAATTTGCATACTGCGTCCAGGAAAAAATATATTAAAAGTATCTAATTATCTTCAGAGCATTTATAAATATAACATAAATATTTATTTTTATCTGATATATTAATAATTAACTATTTAAAAAATATTAGAATAATTCAAAGAAATAGAATACCTCGATAGCATGGTTCAAAAAATTAGAATATTCAAATTTTTCTTATAAGTTGAGAGAACGGCTGCGGGATTAACATCTGTGGGACTATAAAATGTGCTCCGTTGAAAATGAAAAGTCGTTTGGCATTTGATTGTAGCGTAGTATTTGCTTAATATGGGACGAAAGAGCGATTTATCTGAGGCTGTGAAATATCGTATTGTGTACTTGCACGAAATAGGAAAAACACAACTTTTTATAGCAAAAGAAGTGAAATGCTCTCAAGCAAGTGTGAGTAGAGTTTTGAGAGAATATTCTAATAATAAGTGTTTTCAAAATAAACACTTTAAAAGTGGTCGAAAGCCAGTAACTTCAAGAAGAGATGAAAGGCAATTGAAAAAGATTGTGAAGAAACATCGTTTTCGGAGTGTGAGATATGTGCATAGAAAATGGAAAGAAATGGGTATAAATGTCTCTAAATCTACAACACTACGACGACTTCGCAAATTAGGTTTTAGATCACGTGTGCCTAAGATAAAGCCATTCTTATCATCTAAGCAAAGGGCTGCTAGAGTTAAATGGTGTAAACAAAGGCTATTTTGGGATCACGGCGATTGGAAAAAGATACTTTTCAGCGATGAAAGTGTGTTTTGTGTGTCTCACGGAAATCAAGGTATACGTGTCTGGAGACTCAAACATGAAGCTTATAAGAAAGAATGTTTAAAACGTTCGGTTAAATTTGCGACCTCTGTTATGGTATGGGGCTGCATGACTGCTGAAGGCCCAGGCAGGTTGTGTATTGTTTCCACAACAGTCAATTCAGAAGTCTATAAAGAAATTCTTGAACATTTCATGATTCCTTCAGCTGAGGATTTATGTGATGACGATTTCTTGTTTCAGCAAGATTTAGCTTCTCCCCACACTTCCGAATCAACAACTAATTGGCTCAAAGATAAGGACATACCTGTACTCCCTTGGCCTGCAAACTCACCCGATCTAAATCCTATCGAGAATTTGTGGGGAATTATGAAGAAACGACTTCAAGAAGTTGCGCCTAGAGACAAAAAAGAACTTATTTCTAGTATAAAGAGCATATGGGCGAATTTGGATAAAAAACATTGCGAACCTTTAGTTAAAAACATGCCAGAACGTTTAAGAGCTGTCATTAAAGCTAAGGGTGATGCAACAAAGTACTGATTAGCAAGTAAAAATACTTAGAGTTTAAATTATGTTCAATATATTTTCATTATTCTAATTTTTTGAACCATGTTAGAAAGTATTCTAATATTTTGAATTTTTTGTTGTTAGCTGATTTAAATATATTTTCTATTTCATTGTAATGTGTTTACATTTTTATAATCTGCAAAATATGCAGATTCATATTATAGTACTTTATATTTGATATTGTTGATTATTTATTTGATAAATTCGATTTTCATTTCCCTTGACCGTATTTCTTTTCATTATTCTAATTTTTTGAATCGGAGTTGTATACCTAATGTGTTTTATAATGCATATTAAAAGTAAATAAAAATAATTAAATTAAAAAAACCCGACTGCGTAAAAAGCGAACTAATTAATTATTTCTCATCAATGTGAAGCTATTTTTTATATCACTTACCTATTTTTTTATTTACTTGTATTGATTACTTTTAAGTTGTGTTTAATTGTTAGTTCCTATCTATAAGCACTGTTTTGATGAGGTCTATAGATATCTAGGATGGTTAGAGTTGCAGTAAAGCTAGAGATCCTACCTACACAACTTCGAGGTTGTGTAATATTTAAACGGAGCTTCTGACTGTAAAACAGTCAATGAAACATCGTCTTCATTTTGAAAGACCTATCCAATGTTATGCCACTCAATGTGGAGCGTAAAAATTTTTTTTCGTCTCTACCGACATTTTTTATTTTATAAAAACAAAGCCTAGCCTATAACCATCGGACGGTTAAGACGAATCGATAGAGACCTCATTCATTAAAATCCATCCAGCCGTTCGGATGTTTCGAGGGTATAAAGAAATCCACTTACCCAGATATACGCGTGAAACACATAACCTTTCTTGGCAGTCGGGTAAGAAAAAAGAAACTCGTAAAGATTAAATAAATACGACTGAGGTTGTTTAATTCTTTTATGTTTTCTTTTCTTTTTGCTATGCTAACAATATTTTTTACAAAAAGATTAATAAGGATAATTTTCTTTTATAATGAAAAGGATAGATTATAATGGCACTCATTATCACAAGTACTAAATATGATTTTAACATTTTTTTTTGTGCTTTCAAAAGTTTAATATTTTAAATTTTTTACGTCTGCTAAAAAAACAAAGAACAAAATAGGCTAACTTGAAATTAATTTTTTTATTTTTGGTTGTAACTTAGTCTAGCCTGAAATTATTATTATTATTTTTTTTTTTGGGGGGGGGGGGGGGGGTTGTAACGTATTAATCTACATTAAAGCCGTTTAAATTCATTTTTTTTTATTTTCAGCAGTTATTCTTGGTCACTCCTAAAAAAATAATAATGAGTTAAAGATGAATACAATTAAATTTCAATCTAAATATACCTAAAAGATAAAATTTTCAACCGCAAACATCTAACCGAAAGCCCTAAAGTCATTTAGACGATTAGATGTGTAAATAAGCACAGTTTCTGCAACATTAAACAAATCACGTTTAATACGCGATCCCGCTTAATACGCGACTTTTGTCCACTCCCTTGAAACGCGTCTTAACCGGGTTCCACTGTATCTAAATCTGACGATTTAAGTATTAGCTATTGATCAGCGATAACAGGGAACATTCCGTGCCAAAGCAAAGTACAGTTTATTCGAATAACAGCGTTACCCGAGCCCCGAGCCCGTAGTGAATGACCCTTAAATTAACCCGAAATTTGTATGATTTTATATCTTTAAATCTATTTTATCTGAATTTATATTTTTAAATGAAAAAATATTGAATTGAAAGTATATGCTATTTGGTACTTTACCTTCTGCGCAATTTGATTTGTGGCGTCTATGCGCACCAAAAGCGAGCGAAACCGTGACGAAACACTCAGGTTTTCACTGATTTCGTCGAAATTTCACACATCATTTTTTGTAAAAAATATTTCTACCCGTCCGAATGTTTAAATTTTTTTGTAGATGATGTAAATCTGATCCATTGAGTATCTGAATACCATCTCAATTTGAGATACTCTTAAAAAATTGCGTTCAAATACGGTCCTTTAATTAGTTTTGGCGTGCAAAAATATCGTCTCCGTGAGGAGCGAAATGACCTGCATTTGCCGGTGTATTTGTAAAAGTTAAAATTCCTAGTTTTCAAAACCAATTGTCCCATCAATAAAAAGGTGGTTTCAGATTTACGAACATATTGGTTTGGCAGTACCTCTAAAATTTCGCCCTGAAGGAGCGAAACCTCGACGAAACACTTAGATTTTTACTGATTTCGTCGAAAATTTCCCACATTTTATTTTGTAAGAAATATTTCTACCCGCTCAAACGTTTCAAAATTTTTGTAGGTGATGTAAATCTGATCTATTGAGATGCTCTAAAAAGATTGTGTTAAAATACGGAAGTTTAGTTATTTTTAGCATAGGAAAAATATCGGCTTCGTGAGGCGCGAAGTTACCTGCGTTTACCGGTGTATTTGAAATGGCTAAAATTCATAATTGTTTTAAACCAATTGCACCATCAATTAGAAGAAGGTTTCACTTTAAGAACATATTTTTGGTTTGTCGGTACCTCCAAAATTGCGCCCTGGAGGGGCGTTGCAATAAGGGAGAAATGTTTTTCGGGAAAACTACCCCTTTTGAAAATTGTTTTTCAAGCAGTTAACTGTGATATTTTTTTTAATTGATTGCGGCATTTGAGACGTAGATCTTTCAGAATATGTCTTTCATTTTTAACTTCACTAAGCGGTTTGGCGGATGTAAGTTAATAAGTAATGATAAAATACCTCCAAAATTTCTTCTTTTCGTTCTTCATTTTCAACTGATGCGTAAATAAGGCTTCTGTGCGTGCGCTAGAGTTTTTTTAGTTCTCACAAGGATCCAGTTCAGTTTTTAATGAGAGTGGCGATTTTTAATTAATAACTCACCTAATTATTAGAATTTTAAATTTCTGTATTTCAGGTGCATCAGGAGACATTTTGAGCAAGCATCACAAAAATTTTCAGTTTCGTACGTGCCGTAGATTTTGCTAGCCATGACACACACACAGACAAAGCAAAACTTCCTTTTATTAGTATAGATAAGTAGTTAGTGTAATTTTTAAACCTTGCTATTTAACTAGGATTAGTCTAGGACTGTCAATTTAGTTACCAAAATTATCAAAATTTCTTTTTTTTTAGTTGAATTTTCTCTTACAGGTTTGGTGAAGAAAAATGTATTATTGTTCCAAATGAAATATTATTTTATTAAATGAAATTAATCAGGACTTATCACAGAGTTATGCCTAGAAAACAATATTGTGCAGATAAACATTTAGAGAAAGCAAATTAATGTAAATGCGATTTCCGCATTTGAAGTATCATTTTAACAACCGGTTCGCCGAACTCAACACAAATTAACAACCGGTTCTACCGAACCGGTGCGAACCGTCTAAATCCCACCACTGGATTAAACTCTATGAGCCCCTCTTTGACTGTGCTCTTAAACAATATTTTCAGCTTCCTGGCTGGTTTGATTGCCAGATTATATAATATGAAAGGTATATATACATAAAAAAAGAATAAAATATTGAAATTTTATTAATCACATAAAATAACTTAAAAGCAACTATTTATAAAGTTTTGGTGTTATTACATTTTGGTAAGTAAAATTTAAAAATTAAATTTGATTATTTAGGTTTGCACTTAAGTCAAAATATTTTATGCACTATAAACATTACTGAAATTGCATTTTTAGCAATGTCTACATGGGGTGCCCATTACTGGAAAATGACTAATTAACCATCCCAGTAACGGACACCCCCTCTTAAAAATAAATGAAAGTTTGTAAATGGTCTTTAGTATATAAAATTCTAAGTTTTCTATTGCTACTGAAATAAAAACATTGAAATTCTGCAAGAAAATAAATAATATATAAATTAATTAAACGAAGCCAGTTCTTAGCCTCTTCATTAAGATTTTCACAGAAAAACAGCGAGACTTTGAAACATTATTTTCTGCTTCCTGATTGGTTTGATTAAAAGTATCAACAATAACCCAGTTTTATAAAACATGCAAAGTGGAATTATAAAACAAAATAATTAAAGCTAAATATTTATTAGTTATTTTTGTATGAACCAAAAACATCAAGGGGTGTCCGTTACTGGAAGGGTGTCCATTACTGACACATCTACCGTAAGTAACTTTTTAACAGGTGGATGTTATATGTTTAACAGTGTTTGATTTCATTTTAATTTGTGTTTTAACTATAAATTCCTATCTTTTTACCGTACTTTTCCCGTGAATTATTGCTATTTTTGCAAAGTCCCAAAAAGAACAACGTAAAAATGCTATTGTTAGAAAATATTGTTAGAAAAATGTTATAAAGTATTTTAATTTTTCCACTTAAAAAATAATGCTTATAAACTCGCATCTTTTTTAAATGAGCTCTAAGTATGATTTAAATATTAAGAATGTGTTATTTTTTTTTTTTTTATCCGCTGTGATTTGTTTTTGTTTTAATATGATCATGGAGTCTAAATTTTAAGTTATCTGGATATGTATATATTTTTCTTTTAAACACATTCCTTAACTTAATCATGATTTCTAAATTTCGACCATTATTGCTGAAAAATGGAATTAATACAATACTTATTAATGAAACGACTCGGTAAGCCATATTTAATATTTTTATTCCTGTAGATATTGTATGTTGTGAATATGAGCAAAATAGATTTTATATGTTTTATAGAAAAAGATTGGCCAAGAAAATAGAAAAAAATAAATATAAAAATAAACACATTACATTTATTTGTATCTGTATGAATTTTAATAAAAATAAAGTAAATGACTTCATATGAAATGTTCTTATTGTTTGAAAAACATTTTAATGTAAACAAGTAGTTATTAATCTCTTTAGAAAAATATTATGTAAAATATTATGTAAGTAAATATGAACTTTTTAAAAAATATACTAAAGCAGTCTTATCGATAAACTTCAAAACAGGCATAAAAACATTTTATTTCAATTCTTAAATATCATGTTTTATTTTTTAGTGCCAAAAATTAAGTGTATCAAAAACGTAGAAAATGCGTTAAAAATATAAGGAAATTTAATAACAGATGCAGAATGTCTATAATTAATTTTTTTAATATTACTCAGTCACGAAATTTTAAAATCATAAACCGCAGAAAATTGCTTAAATACAATTAAAAACAAGTTGGATATCGCACGTCAAACATGGCAAATGATATGCCTTCGTATTATAACTTTTTTTATAACTATTTTTTGCACTGCATATTGTACTGAATGTAGTGCACTTCATAAGTGCATGTCAATTTCATTTTGTTCGAAAGGCTCTAACATCATTAAAATGCACTTGAAATATTTTGTTCCCATTGGCCGTAATGTAACAAAAAGCTTTTGACTGTACCTGAAATTAAACTATAAATCCGATTTTCATAAAATTTGAAATGACTCGACAAAATTTTATTTATATATTTAAAATTTCAGACCATTCGAAAGGCTGTAACATCATTAAAATGCACTTCAAATAATTTTTTCCCACTGGCCGTAATATAACGGAAAACTTTTGACTGTCCCTGTAATTAAACTATACATCCGATTTTCATAAAATTTGAAATGACTTGACAAAATTATGCAACAATTATATATTTTAAATTTCAAACGATTCGGTTGGGTAGTTTTTGCGCTGTTATATGCGGACGGACAGACAGACAGACGGACGGACTGAACGACGACTATAGGTGCTACGTATTTATATAATTACGAACGCACCTAAAAATGAATATACCAACATTTTCGTAATATCATAATCATCAAATATCATATTTAACTCCGAAACAATAATAATGATGATAAATACTCTAAGTGTATACTCAAAGTCTAGGTTGTCGCCTTTAGAAATCAGTAATAAACAAGAACAACAACAACAAAAATATCAAATTAATGTTTTAATCGTGTCTGCGATGAACTGGAAAAATCCAAATATTTTTTCTGAGTCAGCCTTGCAAACGAAACAGATAAAACATTTTTTTTTTTTTCAATCGTTGGCAAAAGTAGGATTACAGTATTGAATGGGAAGAATAAAATATTTACACTAATTTTTTTTATAATTCACATTGGCTGAACTAATGAAATTTTGATTATTTTTTTGCTGAGCATTGTGTGCTATTTAATTGTTAAAATAATTACAGTAAACTCTCTGTAAGACGGACTCTGTGTAAGACGAAAATCTGTCTAACTCGGAAAGATTTTCAAATCCCTGTGAATCCATAGACATAGAGTAAAATTTGTCTAAGGCGGAATATTGTGTAGTACTACGGAAAATTTCCTTTACGGAAATCGACTCCGCCTTAGACAGAGTTTACTGTATATTTCAAACCGCTACATGAAGAAATATAATAGACAATCACATTTCTAGGAAATCAATTTTCTAGGAATAGAAATCAGGAGAACACTCCACGATCTATTTTTTACTATACAACATACAACTATTTAGCTCATAATCTTAACAATGTACACGAATAAATGGTTAAAATTAAATAAGACTTACCTTATGTATTCTATAAAGAGTCATTTTAATGATATCCTAATCTATTAATCCTAAAATGGCAGACGAAAAAGCGACCATTTTTCTTATCTTACAAGGGCAATGCCGCCTTGCTGTTCTCATTGGTTAATAAACAATGCATACGTAAGTCACTCTTTCAGGAGTGACTAATTCACTCTCGATAACGGAGTGAGACATTTCACTCCTTTCTAGAGAGTGGAAAATTCCACTCTTTAAGGAGTATATTTTTACAAAATTCACTCCAAACTGAGTGAAAATACCTGTCACTCTTTCAAAGAGTGAACTTTTCACTCCTTATAATTTTAGAGTGCAACACTGGAAAGTGAACCCATTTACAAAAGATTAATCAAACGTAAAAGAAAAAAGAAATAAGAGCCTTTTTTTAAATTAGCTCAGGGCAATCAACTGCTTATTGTAGTAAGCCTCCCACTAGTTGCTTTACATTATTTTAGCAAAACAAATGTTAATAGTTGAGATGGATTTAATATATATATTTATTTAAAAAGTATTCAAAAAGTCACAAAACTGAGCTATAGTTTCCTAACATATATAATTTGAAAGCACCCCCACCCCCCCCCCCCCACCCCCCATATTCGATAACGTAAAAATTGAAACTATCCAATATTTAGAAATAATGCATGAGTGATAAAAGCGACAGGGAAAACGCAGGTCACTTTGTCACCATCATTATGACATGGACATACCGTATTAGGTTTTAGGATACATTCCTAATCTTAAGTATACAAAATATTTCTGAAGATGACAGAAAAGTTTTTGTGAAAGAAATAGGACTTAGTCGCTTAAAATGCCAAATGTTATTAATTTTTTTAATTATAACATTTAGGGTCATTCAGTAGCAGTAGCAGTTTTGAACTTTTTCAGCAATGAGACAGGCTATAATTCGTGAATTTTATATTAATGTTATTTTTAACTATGGAGAGCAGCTAAACATTCTAAATAAGCACTGTTTACTTAAAGTAATTATACGGACTTAAGCTCATAAGATTTCAAAATAATAATTTAAAAGTTCAAATCTTCATCTAATTGCTGCCAGAAATGCTATTACAATAAACACAGGTGTTTGAATTTTCATCAAGAATTCCAAAGTTTTGTGAATTTGATAAAATGATCTGGTTTATTTTATTTCGAAAAGGGACTATTTTTTGTTTCCATTAAAAAACAAACCAAAGAATTACTAAAATTTTATTTACTCTATTAGATATATTGCTAATTAGATATATAATGAAATATATCTTAAAATATTTTAAGATACATTTCATTAAAGTGACCAAACGATGTGTAAATTTACTTGGCACTATTTAGTAAGATGCTTACTTTCTAAATATTTGTGTTCATTTCAGATTGGACCTTTTTTTTAAAAATTCATACAAATAATTAAAAGGGAATATATAGATTCCTTTTTCTTAAAAATACAGGAAATTTTATCCATTTTTTGTCAAACGTACATACACTTATGTCCAAAAATTAAGGATAAGTGACCGGACGCTTTCGATTTTTCACGGTTTGTCGAATACCTACTAAAATTCTTGACGAATTGTTCTTGAACTTCTAGGATGTAAAGATCATGTTTGACTTCATATTTCTCAGCGAAGATTCAGTCGGGGAGGACAATTAGGGGGCTAATAATAAAATTTAAAAAATAAGGGGGCTAATTTTCTTGAGCATGCGACCTAGCCCAATGGCCTTCTCGAACCCGAAAACGATAGAAAACAAAATTTAAGCAAAATCATTAAAGCCGTTTTCTATATAAAATTAGCTTAACCCACAGCGACCCAAAAATGACCCACTAATCGAATTTTCTCGAACATGTGACCTAACTCAATGATCTTCTCGTGCTTCAGAAACGATATAATAAAAATTTTGTCAAAATGCTTTGAGCTTTTTTTTTAGATACATTTAGCTTGACCCCCAGTCACTCAAACATGACACACTAATCGAATTTTCTTGAACGTGTGGCTTAGCCCAATGGTCATCGCATGCCCAGAAACGGTATATTACAAAATTTTGTCAAAATGTTTTGAGTCATTTTTTAGATTCAATTAGCTTGACCCTGACCGATTGGGGCCCACAATGACCCACTAATAGAATTTTCTTGAACATGCGACCTAGCCCAATGGTATTATCGTACCCGAAAACGATAGAATACAAAATTTCGTCAAAATCGTTAGAGCCGTTTTTTAGATAAATTTAGCTTGACCCGAAGTGACCCCAAAAATAACCCACTAATTGAATTTTCTCTAACATGTGACTTAGCCCATTGGTCTTCTCGTAATCCAAAACAGTAGATTACAAAATTTAGTCAAAATCGTTAGAGCCGTTTTTTAGATAAAATTAGCTTGACCCGAAGTGACCCAAAAATGACCCACTAATTGAAATTTCTCGAACATGTGACCTAGCCCCAAAACGCGCCCAAAAACGGTTGGTTATAAAATTTAGTCAAAATCGATTGGGCCGTTTTTCAGATATAATTAGCTTGACCCTGACCCATTATGACCCACTAATTGAATTTTCTCGAACCCATGACCTAGCCCAATAGTCTTCGCCTGCCCGAAATTGGTAAAATACAAAATTTAGTCAAAATCATTAGAGCCGTTTTTAAGATAAAATTTACATACACACACACACACAATTTTTGCTTGAATTATAATATAAGATTATTATTAGCTCTGTGTTACCAGGAAATATACACAGCTAGTATTCCTGACTACTTCCTACATTGCTTTGTGTTGAGGTTATGAGTGTCAGAGAAGGAAATGGCTAAGAAATTCGAATAACCAAACTCACTGATTTGCAAACAAACCCTGAATTTGCTAATTAAAATGTATATTAAAAAGAAGCCAGATGCGTTATATGTTAAGGCATAAGAATCAAACAAAAATATTAAACCTTTCAATTATTTTTAAGTTAAATTATTAAGAAGAATTATCTTTTTCTCCAATTACACAAGATTGCTTTTCAAAAGATACTTAATTATTCTACAAAACAGAACTGAAAATTTAAAATGTTTTCTTTTCTAGAGAGGTAGTCTGTGCTAAGTGAAAAAAACTTTTTCTGTCCATAGTAAAGTATCTTTGTTAACTTTCACAGTCAGTATTACATACCAAATGTCTTAAATGAAGTGCTTTTATGTAGCTTCAATACGGAGAAGCATAGTATTTGAAAAAAGAGAAATAAGCGAAGTTAACATTCAAAGATAATATAAGTGTACTTCATTCCTTAAACCGCCTTTATTATTTGTTTCTCCACATTGTGAAAGATAAAGGTAAGATAAGAATAGAAAGAAAATTCAATATTTTTGTTTAAAATAATTAAAAAAAAAACATGCAGTTAATTATGTTATGTTAATTATGTTATGCAGTTAGTCTATTATGTAAAATTTGTTCACCATGAAGCAGCAAAGCAACTTTAACTGTAAGACTGACTGACATGAAATAATCTTCTAGCCACATGCTCAATAGGGTGGTCCTTATATGGTCGATTTCAATTTTTTTTTTCTTATGTCTTACCATCAAAATTTGTTCCAATACAGTAAAAAACAAAGTAGAAAAAGTTTGAATGAAAAAGAAATATATTTAGAGGTAGCTCAAGCTTGCTGAAGTTTGGCGAGTACACTAAAAAACATGATGTTATCGACAAAAAGAAACTAAGCCAAAATGATAATTTTTATTATGATAGTAAATTAATTTTACTTTTGTATAACACAAAAACACAATACAAGCATATAAAAAGTTGAAAGTATCAGTAATTACTTTAATTTGTTAAGTCCATTTTTCTGCAGTGAGGATACGCTTTTCGGTGCCCCTCCATAACTTTCATCAATAGCTGAAACTGAGGTTCATTCCTTGTAAGGATTCCAGTGTAATCTTTGATCAAAGCAGTACCTTTCTCAGCATGATCATTTACCACTTTAATAGATTGCACCATTTCTAATGCAATCATATAATCAGAATTAGTGTTCCAATGTGTTGGGTCTGTTTGAAAGAATCCTTGTGGTAAGTTCATTTCTTTGAACTACTTCAAAGATTCTTTGGTAACAAAATCTTCAAACTTCTTTTCATCAAATTTTTTAAGGGAAACAGTTATCCTATTATCAGGATTCTTTGTACCTTTTTTATTTTGAAGGACTTCAACCATCTTTCTTTTTATTGAAACAGGCACATGGCTATCGAAAAACGACAATCCAGAAAGATCTTCTGACAAATACCACAGATGCTTTGAAAATTTCTCTGATGCAGCCTTTGCAATTTCTGCATGTATTCTGGAATACTCTAATAAAATATTCATCAACTGAAAGGCATTATAGGATGAGGTTTCTGTTATTGAAGCAGTGATCCAACCTTTAAAATACACCCCGACTATAAAAACACAAATATCATGAAGACCTCTTTCGTTCTTTTTGGTAAGCTTGAATTGGGACTTAAAGATGAATATTTTCAAAGAATATATTACCTTAGACATCCAATGAGCATGATGCATTGCTCCTGGAAGCCTGAAACAAATTCTCCTGACAGGTATTTCCCAAAAGAAAATAATAAGTTCGACAAATTCTTGGTAGTCATCTCTTAGTCCACATGTTGATGATTCTTGTGTAGTGGCAAACTCCAAAATTTCATCTTTTACATCTTGTACAAGAGCTCGAATATTATCATCTTTCAAGCCTGTTTCAAATTTCTGTCTATCTAGAAAACTACCGTACTCTTGGAAACGTTTGAATAAAGGTACTTCTGGACTTGATGACGAAGTTCCCATAGAAATATGAAATACTTTTCCAATGATAAGTTTCATAATACGATGACGGCAAGCCAAATAAAAGTTTCTTTCCAAGCTTTTCTTCTAAAAGGACACAAGCACCTTTATCTTTTCCAGTATTTGCTGATGTAGTGTCAAAGCTCATTCCAATCACTTTATCTGAAATATCCCATTCATTCAAAGCTTCATAAATTGCATGGGCTTATGCTTCACCTGTTGCAGAAGGAAGTTTAGCAACTGAGAGTATCTGAGAAACTCATTTTCCAGAAATTATAACTGATAGTGTATTTTTTCTTTACCGGTTAACTCTGGTAAAAGTTTTCCATCCCAATGGACAATGAGGAGAACATTTCTTTGTAGCTGTTCTTTTAATTTCTGTGATTGCTTAATTCTACTAACAATTCTTTTTCTACGAATTGTACTTCTGTTCAGACTGACTTCTTTAATATAACATCCTAAACTCTTTGCTGTTTCTGCAACTACAAATACTGCTTTTCCGTCTGATAATTTTGTCCTGTCTAGCGTTGTTGCTAATTCTGGAGTTATGATATCCATACGCCCTCTCTTAGCTTTAGATGTCCCAGGGTCTGATGCAGCATCCTCAAGCAATTCAATTTTGTGATCGCGTTCTTCAGTTTCATTTCCATCTTCTCCTTTTGAGTTATCTTAGAAGACCCAAGTACTGCTACTGCCATTTCTTTCTCCTGTGAACGTTTCATTTTTTCTAATCTTTTATTCAGAATAATCTTTTTAACAGCAATCAATTCTTTCTGCAAGAGAGTTTTGTCAACACCAGTTATTGATCCAGTTAGACCACTATCTTCAGCTATTTTGATTATGTTTAATGCATCGGCATGAGCAACATCAAACAAGTTATCTAATTTTGAAGAAAATGCATATTAGGCGTTTTACGTGATCTTAGACGCTTCCCGCACAGTAGGTTTCAAGTTATTATGGAGATATAGATAACATCTCAATGCTATACCTATTGAAGGTAATTTGTTACCAGTCATTTTAGTAATTACTGTATCAACAAGGTACACATTGGTTTTAGATCTTGTTTCCATAATTTTATTCAACTTTTGAACAAAAAACTTAATTTTTAGATTGATTAATCAAATTAAAACATTACGAAACACATAGCAAATTCAAAAATGAGATGATAGCAGTTGCAGTTAAATACTTGGACTTGGACTTGGAAGAGATATGGAGAGGAGTACCAGGAATCAGCGACTCCGCACCTCCGGTAGTAACCTGTGGTAGAAACATTCAAACCATAGCCAATGTCCAGAACATCTGGAAACGCATAAAGGAAAAGCTCCCCAATATAAATATTAAAAAAAAAAAAAAAAAAAAAAAAAAAAAGGCCATTTAAAGGTACCAAATAAAAGGATATAAAAATACAAAAATAAAAGTTAATGAAGTTAAAAAGGATTAATAGAAGATATTTAAAAGCAATAATTACAAAAAGAATAAAAACAAAATTTACAAGAAGTTAAGTAGTGAGCAACCAGGGAAAAATAACCCTATCAAAGCGACAGTAGTGGCCTAACCAGGGTCGATATTCTCAGGGAGATGAAGAGTGGCAGGAGGTCTACGCCCTCGGGCCCGTTCATCATATACAGAAATATTATGGAAAATAGGATTAGGAATGTCAAAAATGCTATTGAAAAATTTTGTAGCTTGATTTTTGATGACAGATCTGATCGGTGGAACTTTGACGTCATGGTGGATTGTAGTATTTCTCTTGTACCAAGGTGCACGGACGATACCACGAAGAGTCTTATTTTGAAGGATCTGAATTTTTTGAAGGTTTGTTTTAGCAGCAGAACCCCAGATCTGGGCACAGTAGAGAAGTATGGGGCGAAGAACTGTCTTATATAACAGTATTTTATTGCCCATACTCATCTCATCACTATACAGGAGATGGGCAAGATCGCGCTTAGCTTTATAGAACTTTTGGATGCTATATTCGATGTGCTTACGCCAAGTAAGAGTACTGTCCAGGAAAACCCCAAGGTATTTAACTTCCCGTCCAAAGCTGACAAAGGAGCCATCAAGGTGGAGTGGAGGAGGGGTAGAACGCTTGCGAGTGAAGACGACTGCCTGTGATTTAGTAGGGTTAATTTTGATACGCCATTTAGTAAAGAATGATTCCAATTTGAGAATGTGTTGCTGTAGATACTCGTGCATAGTAAGGCAGTCCTTGTCACGAGCCATCACAGTGGTGTCGTCCGCATAAATGGCCAATAATGTATGTGGAGATGTAGGAATATCAGAAATGTAGGCTTTATAAAGACGGGGACCCAACTTAGAGCCTTGCGGCACACCCGCGTTAACCGGGCGAGGTGTAGAGAGGATATTGGCATAGCGGGCACAGAATGTTCTGCCGCGAAGGTACTTAAGAGTAAAGCGAACATGCGCCGTAGAGACTTTTAACTTTAATAATTTGTAAATCAGGCCGGGGAGTCAAACTGTGTCAAAAGCCTTCGCGACATCAATAAACAGTGAACCAATATACTCAGAGTTCTCGAGTCCATCAAAAATGAACTCAACCACTCTGAGCAATTGGTGTGCGGTAGAGTGTTTAGGCCTGAAGCCAAATTGTTCAGGGATATCGGGGAGGAAATTTTGAAGGCGTGTAAGAAAAATATGCTGAGTCAACTTACCAAGAACAGGAAGCAAACTAATGGGTCTGTAGCTTTTGGCCAGAGAAGGGTCTTCTCCAGGTTTCTTAATAGGGACAATAACAGCTTTTTTCCAGTCATTAGGAAAGTAATAGAATTTGAAAAGAGCATTTATCAAATTGGCTAGATAATCAGCATACTGAACGAGGAGATTTTTGATGGCCGAATTAGAAATTCCATCATGCCCAGGGGCCTTTCTATTAGGAAGATTTTTGATCACCGCAATGACTTCCTCAGGGGTGGTCGGTTCAATTGATCTGACAGGCTCATGAGCCAAGAATCTGCCAACAACTTGGTCAACCCGATCTATAGTGTCTGCATTAGAGACATCACTATGCGGTTGAAATTGACCTTCATATTGATCAGCAAGTACCTCCACTTTTTCAGCATCCAGGCATTTATGTCCAGTATCCGTTAGGAGAGGGGGGATAGGAGTAAAAGGTTTCCTGACTCTTTTCAGATAATTCCAAAGAGAGTTATCCGTAGGAGTCAGGGAGATAATAAAATCCGTCCATTTTTCACTCTTGAAATTTTTGATATCACGTTTAATGATGGCGTTTAGCCGATTCATTTCAGTGCGGATACTGGGGTCCCTACTGGCTTGCCACTGTCGACGCAAACGATTCCTATTATTAATTTTGATTTTAATTTCTTGAGGGAGGGTCTGAAAATTTTGAGGAGCCTGGTGGCATTTAGATGCTTCAAGGGAATTTTGAATTAATTTGGTAAGATTTGTGACAGCCAATTCAATATCCTCGACGGAATTGAGTTCATCGAAAGGGGGAGGAGAATCATTGATTGCAGTGGTAAAATTACGCCAATTGTAAACATAAGGAGAGATTAAGGAAGGTAGTGAGGGATTACAATCAATGTTAATTTGAATTGGGAGGTGATCTGATGCGAGAGCCGAAATAGGGGTGATGGTATAGGGGTAAGGTATATTATTAAGCAGAGCCAGATCAATAGTCGTGAAGTTTCCAAAAGGGTCAAAGCGAGTGGGGAAGGTGGGAGCAGCAATTTCAATACCATTACTGATGCAGTAATTATGGAGGGTTTCCCCTAAACGGTCCATATTACTGTTTGGGCACCAACTGGGATGATGAGAATTGAAGTCGCCAGCAAGAATGACATTGTTATCTAGCCGGAAAAGATTGTTAGGGTCAGCAGGGAGATCCGAATGATTCGAAACCCAGAGATAGATGGAGGATACTACAAAAGAATTTCGTTGATCAAGATAAATTTTTACATTAGTGTTTTCTAAACGATTAAGAGAAAGGGAAGGAATATGAGCATGAGTGACCCTTCTACTCACGAATATAGCAGTCCCGCCATATGGCGAAATAACATTATTATCAATGCGAGGAGTGAAATAAGATTTGAAATTTTGAATATTGAGGCCCCTAAGATTACTAGTACGGACCTCCTGTATAAGGATAAGATCAACAGGGTTGTTAATAACAAAATCCCTGAGCTCTGCTAGCTTCGATCTGAGGCTATTAGCATTCCAAAAAAGGATACGGAAAAGACCCATTATTTAGTTGTTGGTGAGCTTTTAAGGCCTTCTTGGCCATCCATATTTATAGCACTTAGCAGCTCAGACATACCTTTATTAGCAAATATTTTCTGGAATTTTGCCATTATATCATATAATTTATTTAACTTTTCAATAATAACATCTATGTTATCAAAATTAGACAAAACAAAATTAAGTAAGACATTATTACTATCAATATTAGAATTATTAGGATTAATAGTATTTACAACATTTTCAGCAGTATTATTTCCAGTATTACCAGTATTTGGGACGTTAGCGGTGATTTTGCTATTAGTAGCAGTATTAGAAATATTCTGATAATTTCCACCAGGAACGAGATTCTGCGATGAAGTAGATTTTGAAATAATAGTCAAATCTGGTTTTTTCCCTTTTAGGGAGTCGGCAAAAGAAACGTTTTTTGTGGTGGTAATGGCAGCAAATCTGTGATTGCTATCTCTGATTGTGGTAACCCTGCCACTTTGGATGTTTCTCGGATTTTTCGGGCAACCACTGAAATTTGCCGTATGATTATCACCGCAATTAGCACATTTAAAATCTTTACTGTCCGTGACCTTACATTAATTAACTCTATGTCCACCTGAACACTTCAAACACACTGGTTTCAGTGTACAACATTCTGAGCTGTGATTATACAGTTGGCAATTATAACATTGCTTTGGTGCTTTAAATTTATAGGTTTCTACCTCAATATAGAAACCGAGAAAGGATCGAACATCAAAAATATTTTTAAAAAGTTCATTCCTAAAAATATCGACAAGAAAAATGGGGAGGGGCAATTTGGTTTTGAAATTTCTAAGTTGAGAAACTCTGTGAATATCATAGTCAAAAGAAGATAACTCCGACTTAACCTCGGAGAGGGGGGTGTCAATAAGCAATCCCTTAATAAGAATTTTCCTTGGTCGCTCGTTTTTTTGGTCTCATGCCAAAGAATTCGATTTTGCTATCACTTAAGAATTTTTGGATTTTACGATACACATCTATGGTTTTAGGAAAAAATTTTATGAAGTCCCCTTGGACTCCTTTAAAAACTTTGCATTCAGCAAGCTCGTCAATTTTGTTGGCAATATCACGCCAATTTTGAGTCGTTTTAACATAAAAAGGTTCGCATCTGGGCTCCTTAGGTGTAGTATTAGTATTTTCAGTTGTATCATGATCTGATATATCTTCATTCCTATTAAGGGTATTAAAGGAATTTGAGGTTGTCACAGGAGTACCATTCCCTAAGGTGACAATTTTGGCAGTTTTTAACGGTTTCTTAAAACCGTCATCTAAAGAATTATCAATTTCATTAATACGTTTACCGTTAGTACTAATTTTTTCCAGTGCAGGAAAGTCATTATCACAGGATTTAAGTAAATGAATTACATGTTTAACATTAGTTAGGATAATAACTAGGAAAGCATTATCCCCCGTATTGGCAAATGGTTCGAATGATTCAGACCACATACCTTGAATGAGTTCCATGAATCTGTCCTTAGCACGTATAGAACATCTGGCATAAAGGAGCTGGCATCCTGAAGGACGGTGTAGGCAGTTTTACCTAATTCATTATCATCGGCCAAAAAGGCTGGTTGAAAATGTTTTATCCAATTATTGAGACACTGCAATTTAGCCGGGAAAAAATCGGCTTGTTGAGTACTATTGTTCATATCGGCATCCATTACCGAGAAAAAGTTCGTAGCACCACGAAATATATTCTAATAAGAACTTTACTTCATATCACTACAAACTACAAAACGCGCATAACACCGGACCTACTTTCGATTTCAAATTTACAACTCTGAAATGCGGAGCATAACAGAACACGTCTGCTCACCTCGGCGTCTAACACCGAACCAAAAATAAGGATATAGAGTAAGAAGGAAACTGACTGCTGCTGGCTGCAGTTAGAACTAAAATGATAGCTATAAACAAACTCAATAAAAGTTTAAAACTCACAGTAAAAAGTACAATTTAAAAATCAAAATTTCTTAAACTTATTAGCTTATATGGCAAAAGATTTAGACTGATTAATCAAATTTAAAAATATATTCATCTATAAACAAACAAAGCATAAACCAAAACCAAAAGTAAGATGGCAGCAGTTGTAGTTAAGTCTAAAATAATAATATAGCTATAACTAATTTAACTCAATAAAAGTTTATAATAACTCACAATAAAATAGTCCAATTTGAAATTTATTTAACCCTAGAACTACCGGAAATTTTACTCAAGTTTTATAAAAACATTCTACACCAGAATTTTTACTTAAAACTATTTAATTTGTTTATTTAACTTATTATTGTCTGATTTATACATTTAGTTTGTTTTGAAGAAATTTCTGGTTTGAATAAATATTTTGAATGTACATGTCGGGTCCATTGGACCCTTCTGGTAGACAGAGGGTTAACACGCATTTGCTCATCTAATAAGGCAAAACAATTAGAAAAAAATAAACAAATAAATAATTCTTAGTTGAATCTCTGTGAGTGCTGCCATATATAAGAGGTGAGAGACATTTATCGTCTTCATATCAATGAAATTATCTGTAGATAATTATTTAATAATTGCATTTACAAATGCTTTTATGGATTTTATAGTATAGATAATTGACACTTTAATACATTGAAATAATTTATCAATATTACGATTAGAATTTTTTTTCAAGTAAAAGGTGAAAAAAACAACAAAATGACCCTGATTTATGAAACTTATGCTTCTTTGAGCTACCTCTAAATATTATTTTTTAGTGATTAAATTCTACAAGAATTCTTTTTAGATATAATGGAACATATTTAGAGGGTAAGAGCAATAAATTTTAAAACTTCGAAAATAAGGACCACCCTAATGCTCAACCAACCATGAAACCAACCAACTTGTAAACATTTTGTAATTATGTGGTGAAAATGTTCAGAAGCGTAATGAAGCTATCCACTTAGTACTCATATAAATAAAAATTAATAACCTTTCAAGTAACTTATATTTTCAACTTGTATTTAGGTTATTTTCAATACTTTTACAATGAAAAAAAGCACTGCTGAAAGTTCATATATATTATTTAAAGCCCATTATGTGTTAATTGCTAAGCAGAAATCCTGGGATAAATATGTAGCTTAAGAATGTTTTTTTTTTTTTTTTTTTTTTTTTTTGGTAGATAATATAATTATTTATATATATTTCTTTAAATAAACTTAAATCAACACATAACGTTAAAGTTCTTTATAGATAAGGATATGAAATAATACATTTATATCTCCTGTATCTCTTTCTATAAAGGGATGGTGGAGTTTAAAAATAGCAGAAATACATTTTTTTTTTGTGTGTGTATGTGTGTGTGTTAAAATCTAAAAAATGTACTGTATTTACTTACGTATTTTGCACATCTTTATTCCCATTTATTTGGTACCAAAAATAGGAGATGCGTAAAATATGGGGAATTTCTTAAATGTTTATAAAATTACCTTGGGAGAAAATTCTATTTTCATACTAATGGCATTTTAATAAACAATTATTATTAAAAAATAAATTGGTTCAAAATCTTTGTTTTCAATTAGTTCCAACATATTTTTACAATACAGTGTGATCATCATTTCGAATTTTAATAAAATTCAAAACATTTTGTTTTCAATTAGTTTCAACATATTTTCACAATACAGTGTGATCATCATTTCGAATTTTTTCGAGATATTTCATACGTTCCTCTTCCATTTCAGAGATTTTCTTAGATTTGGGAGCATAGAAAGTTCTCGTGTTTTTTTTTTTTTTGTTGTTGTTTTTTTTTTTTTTTTGCTTTGCTAAGATCGTTTTTTCGTCGTTCTTGTTTGTTTATATGCCAGTATGGAACAAGGGATTCATTTACAACCAAATTCTCATCCAGCTGTTCTTTTTCTATATTTTCTGCAAAGCGGATTAATCTAAATTTCATATATGTGGTAAATTAATCTTTTATTTCATTATAATTCCCAGTATAAAGAATCTGTTCAAATACTTTAATTTAGAGACTTAGTAGAAAGAGAAGCGTCAGGATTCACCCGACGACGTGTGGGGGAGGGGGGGGGGGGGCACGATCTCTCTAACAAGGGGTCCAAATTGGTAATAAATATATATTCCTATATCTAAATTAGAGTCCTGCATAGGTTGGATTATACCCGATTATTCTATTTCAACCCGGCCCGAACCCGACACACTTTAACACAAAAGAGACCCGCATCCGAAATGAAAGAAAATTAATCCATAATTTAAATATAGAAAAGTAGTCCACAATATTATGTCTCCAGTTTCAATTTTAGTTTTTAAGTAGAAAAATGAACACATATACTCATTAATATTTAGTTTTGCATCTGAAAAAATTTTGAACTTTCTTTTGAAAATGGTTCAACCCAAAAGAGTCAAATCCCGACCCAAACTGATCAGAATTTGAAACGTTTAAAATCACCCGACCCGCAACGAATAAAGTTAGTGTCAACCCAAGCGGAACCGAAACCGAACCATGGTAAAATCGGAGTCGGGTAAAAACGGTTCGATGCCGGACTCTACGTGCAGTCGTTTCTCTGTGTACATCCCAGTCAACAAACAGATGCACAGATACACACTCACTAGAATGCTTCAAAAAATTAGTTGACCTGATCTCTCAAAAAAATCTCAAAAAAAAATCAGATTGAAAACTATATTTTTTGAATAATATTGATTTTTCTACTTAAAATATAGAATAGACATCCTGATATAATTGCAGACATTTCATCCATCATTACATTTCAGTATGGATTAAAGTTCTTTCATTTCTGGTTCGTGTTGGGTTCAGGTCGACGAAAAATATTTTGACGGATTCGGGTACACTGACTTTTTTGTGTCGTTCGGAATGGTTTCCATGTTGACTTGATATAAAAATTTCGGCTTCAGATTTGGCATAACCCGAATCGCGCAGACCTCCAACACACTCACTGCTACTTGAATTAGACATGAGTTGTAGGAGGCCAAGCGGTTTTAAATTTGAAACAATTTTCGCAGCTTGCAAAGAATTTTGTTAAGAAATGAAACGAAAAAACTCATTCCAAAGGTTAGTTTTGAAAAACATCACTGATAACCGATAATGTGGGCGAATCTATGAAAGAAAATGTTGCAACACAATTTTAAGCATTAACCGAAAAGAAGAACTCTGCTTACAGGGTGTCTACAGAATCTGAAAATCAGGGAATCATGGAAAAATCAGGGAGGTTTATCAATCTGGAAAAATCAGGGAAATGTCAGGGAACTTTGTAAAAATAATCGAAAATCAGGGAAATTTGTCTATATTGCGAAAATATTTGCATTTTCTCCTTGCCAACGAGACTGATTCGTCTATTTTATGTACCATATTTTTTCACATGCTGATTAGTCTTTCCCAATATTTTTTAAAAGATGCACATGGTATGAATTTTTGATATTTAATGCAAATTAAGGTGAGCAGATGTCCTGATTTTCTGTACATAGTGCTTATATTGAAGGCAATTTACCCATTTAAAAAAAATTTAAATGATGCATTAGCATAACCTGATCTGGTGTGCAGCTTAATCCAATTTCTATCCTGTCAGATGTAGGTAAGTCTTAGAATTGAATATTTTTCAGAAAATGAGGAAATTTTCTGGACATATATGTCTATTGGCCACTATATAGAGTTGTTGGACTAAATTTTGAGTTCAGATTTATAAAACTGTCAATCAATATGTAATGAATATTAGGCAATTTTTATGTTTTTCTCTTGTTTTTCTCCCAAATGCGATATTAGCAATCTGGATAAGTGTGTTATACAAGGAATCGGCATACATGAAAAAATACCGTATGTGTATTGTTAATAATGGAAATCAGGGAAGTCTGATAAAGATAGTCAGGGAAATCATGGAAAAATCAGGGAACTTTTTTTTAGAATTTCTGTAGACACCCTGGCTTAGTATTCTTCTTCTACCCAGAGACCTCCCAATAAGGGGTGATTGAATATTACTGATTTTACGAGCACATATATGGCATAAGCACACTACGTATGGAAAATCCTCCGATTATGAGTGGAACAACTACGGACCACCCCCCCCCCTAAAAAAATACTAATGTGTAGAAACAATAGTCTTGCAACAGGTAACATGGGTAACCCGACTTTTTCCCAGAATGCAGCTCGTGGTCGGGCCGGGTTGACCCTGGATTTTGATGCCGGAGGTAACCGAAAAGAATCAATTGACAAATGACTATCGAGAATGCATGAAGTGACTAAAATTATTAAAATTTAAAATTATTTAAGCTTGATAGTATGTCACGGTGAAAATTAGCAGTTAAATGTTCCTTTAACTAGAGTCCTGACCGTGTAATAAATAAAATTTGTGGCCTTGAAAATTTTAATTAAAACCAAGCTGCAACCCGACCGAGCCCAACAAAGCATATTTTGTCTACCCGACCAAACAAAACTTCAATAAAATCCGACCCAAATCCCGCAATCAGAGAAAATTAATCCTAAATAATGTAATTTATATCTCCAATATCAGTGTTATCGTTTACATTGAAAAATAAACATGTGGAGTTATTCATATTCAAATATACAGTTTTTCTGAAATAGATTCCTGTGCGGACTGGATTGTGGCCTACTCGAACACGAAAATTCCGCTTAAAGTCAACCCTAAACCCACAAAAAATTTCTGTTGGCCCAAAATCCGACCCGAACCCGAAACACTTCAAACTCGAAACAAAAAACGTCTAAAATTGAATAAAATTATGAAAAAGCAGCCTACACTCATATTTCTAATATCAGCTCTACCATTTATACAGAAAATAAACATTTAGCATTAACCAAAAGGGAAAACTCTGCTTCGTACTCTTCTTCTACCCAGAGACCTCACAATAAGGGGTTATTCAATATTACAGATTTTAAGTGCATATATGGCATATTATTAACATATATGGCATAAGCACAGTAGTGTGTCAGCGACTATGTATGGAAGAGACCCATTCATATTTAAATATATAATTTTCCATCTGAATCAATAAAGACTCTTTTGTAAAATTGAGTTAATCCGAACCCGGGTCCATAAGTATCAAAACTCAACCCGAAACCGAAACAATTAGAGTTATTTTTTTTCTTTGTGGTTGGGTTTGGGTGGGGTTAACTCCAAAGCAAGCTGCAGGTCGGGTCGGATTCATGTAAAATCGGGCTATCTGATCCCGTGCAGGGCTCTTATCTGAATTAATATTCTCGATGCTTTTTGAAAAATCAGGTTAACCCAAATTAACGCGTAAGAATTGAAACTCAACGCGAAAGAAAAAATTATAGCCAACCCAACTTGCAAAGAAAAAAAAATTAGCAGTAAGCCTACCCGTGGGTCAGGTTGTTTTATATATTAACCTTCGAGTCTTTTTTAAAAAACTAAGTTGCATCTGACTCGACCCGACAGGAGTCGAGTCATGTGCAGGGAAAATCAGGTTACCCGATTGAATGTGGGACTTTATACCTAAGTCAAAATATTTCCCCCCGATGACAATTAAATTTTGACCCCGGAGGCATATGCCTCCACCCCCTGGGCCCTTCCCTAGCTCATTAATTTTTGACAGGAAGTACTAATATATCACGTTTCTTGAAAAGTATTACGGGTCATAAAATCATCTGCACTCTTCAAGCAAATGAAAATATAAAGTTACAGGTAACAAAGAACCAAATATGCTCCTTTGGTACATAGAACTACACTGAAAGTTGACTTTAGATCCGATTATGAAATCAAAATTGCTAAAATATACGCAGTTAGAGTAATATGAAATTCTATTTCATTATTTCACACTATCTTAAAAATATTTCCTTTGAAAATTATATGCTATTTGTTTAATTGCATTCTTTTAGAAAATTTCTTTCAAAAGTAAGAGGTGGGAAAGTCATGCATTTTTTTTTTTTTTTTTTTTTTTTAACCATTTGGAAAAATTATTTTATTATTTAATATTATTTTCCTTATTATTTTCCTCTGTCAGGGTAGTAAATCAAAAACATATCTGAAGCGTTTCATTGGTTGAATCCGCATTTTATTCGTTTTCTGATTGGTCTATACAGTAATCTGTATTTTCCCTTTACTTTCAACAGAGATGGATACTACAGTTGCCACTATGACAAAAAAGTAATAAAAACAACAACAAAAAAAAATTCATAACTCGGAAACAAATTGAGATACAGCTTTCAAACAAATTGCATTTAAAAGTACATTTTTTCTCTAAACGACGGTGTAAAAAGTAATATTGTGGGACGTTTAGAAGTTTAAGAATGAAATTTCATTTAAAATTGGTCCAGGAATAACGTTTAATCCATGGCGTACGTAATGAATGACTAGCTCCATAGAAGTTAAATAATTTACAGTACCGAAAAATGTAATCCATGGCGTATGTAATGTATGATCAACTCTGTGCGATTTTTTATGCCTTAAATTTTAGTCTTTGAAAAAATCATTTTGCAAATGGTAATTTGTTAAATTGCATTTTTTTTTTTTTTTTTTTTTTTTTTTTTTTTGAGAGAGAGAGAGGGGCGTGGGGATAACATTTTCTTTCAAAAAGATCCCGCAAATATGGCAAATTATGCAAGTAAATACAGTACATTTCCCTTTTCTAGAAAGTTCTAATACAAATTTGACGCATTTAAAATCTCAATTTTTCTTTAGCAAAGATATCGAGGAGCTGACAACCATAGTAGACCAAATCCATTTTGAAAAAAATGAGATAGTTCATTTAGAAGGTGCATAAAATCTGTTTTTTCTACTCCCACAGTGAACCAAGTCTGTTTTCACATACTTTCTCATATATGTCATCTGTTTACAGACTTGGTTTACTGTGGGAATGGATAAAACAGACTTTATGTACCTTCTAAATGGACTATCTCTTTTTTTTTTTTCAAAATGGACTTGATCTACTTGATGGTTGTGAGCCCCTCAATTTCAGATTATAATTTTCATGAAGCAACAACACAACAAAAATGACTACTTGAAGTAACAAAACAAAAGAGATAAACCTCAATTTCATACCTTACAGAATCTTATTTTTATAGACAATTTCATTTTAAATACTTTTTATGCCTAGCCAAGAACATTTAGCTACCTATCATGCATTTCTCAGTGTAAGAGACAACTTCTGAATTAAAAATGCACATTTTATTGTATACTAACAAACAAAAATATGGCAATCTAAAGAACAAACCATAAACATTTCAATGATGTGGTCCATAAACTCTGAAAATTTTTAAAAGCAATTAACACTATTATCATCTTGTTTTTGGTACTGTAATTAATTTTGTGAACTTTTATTTGATTTTAAAAACAATTTCTAGTTTTAGGTAAAATGTTGCCTTTTTAAAAAACAGAACATTAATTTTTTTAAGGAGTTTGGTCTGAAATTAAAAATTCGGAAATAAGTTACAGAATATATAACCAAACTTCAAAGAGTAGTCGTTTTCACTTCCTTTAAAGTATTTTTAAGGAGCCATCCATTAATTACATCATACTTCAAAAGGGAGAAGGGGTTCCACAAAGTGTAATTGGGAGAATGTTAACATGCTGTGATATTACAGCTAAAATGTGAAAACAAATAGGCATTATTTTCAAGCTGCAATAAAATAAAATTCACTGGTTGTACATTATTTTCTTTCAGGTATGATTAAGTATATTTTTCCTTTTAAATTCAGCAATTTGAAAAAAAAAAAAACACACAGCATCTTAAAGGTGTGGTCCAGCACTGGTTCCTCGACCATTTTTAGAAAATCTGAAATTTTTTGTACAACAACCTTAAAATGATGGAAGTTCAAAAGGACTATTATTTTAATTTTATTAATTTTTGTTTGTGCATGGCGGCCATCTTTGTTTCATCGTCTGCAGCAATTTTCTCACATCAAGGGTTTACGGAATTGTAAATAATTCATTGTTTATTTCTCCAATTCAAGAACGGATTAAAGCAATTTGTACAGAATACATTGGGCTAAAATTTTGGCAATAGAGAAGTTTCTGAAAATAAATCCTTATAGGCGAAATTTATGCATAAAGTTTCAGTTTTTTTTTTCAAAACTTGTCCGTTTACAAGAGGAAATTTTTCTAGCAAGAGAAACTGTCAACATGACATAATTTTTTTTTACAAATAGGCTGTAAGTACTTGTACTCACAGGCCAAGTTCCAGATCTGGGGACTATGTTTCTCTTTGCTAAAAAAAAATCCCAAAATTTTCAAAAATGTCAAAAATCGCACTTTTGAGGCTTTGATATCTCTGGTGAGGCACGAGATATAAATCTGAAGTTCTGGTTTCTGACAGTATTGTATGGTAGTGTTATGCACAAGAAATTTCAGGATGAAGATTTGACTACAAGTGGAGATATGGCAAGGGCAACATGTCAAAACAATACTGCCAAACTAGTGTTTTGTTGTAGTCACAGGTAAGTATTTATCCCAGAGTGCCATTTAAATGTATTTGTTTGATTATCTTTAAATAATAGTAACAGAAAATAAAGCCTTTTGCAAAGCTTAGCAATTAATTAAAAAAATAATTATGCCTAAGGCCTACATTTTGTATGATTTCAGTAATTTTTGTTGTAATTTTAGTAACTAAAAGAAACCTCAGCACTTTTACATAAAGGAAAAAAAATATTTTTACACAAAACTTGAGACAAAAACGGCATAGGGAAAGAGAAAAGCTGGTAATGTTGACATACTTGTTGAGGCGTGATCAAACATGTCAAAACATATTCCTGCTCGTTGGTTTAAAAACCACAATTTTAATGCTGCTTGCGAGTCCCTGAATGCTCCTAACATAAGTATATTCCTATAAATGAAACATTATGCGATGTTACCATACATCAGCCTCAAGTAATTTTCAGAAAGTAAAGATATCCAAACCCCTTTCAAAATTTATACCGCAGAAAAATGACATTTTTGCATAAGAAGTAAGCTAGGAATTATTAATGAAGTGAGCCTTGAACATAGTGATTTCAAAGTTTATTTCTATGAGTCAGCAGGGCCAAGAACTTCAATCAAGTTATCAAGAGATGACAAGACTTGGTTCCTACAAATAAAATGTTGAGAAAGATCAAAATTGTGGTTTTTAAACCAACAAGCAAGAATGTGTTTTGACACGCTTGATCATGTCTCAACAAGTATGACAACATTAATAGCTTTTCTCTTTCCCTATTCTGTTTCTGTCTCAGGTCTTGTATAAAAATATTTTTTTTCTTTATATAAAAGTGCTGAGGTTTCTTTTAGTTGCTAAAATTACTTACAACAAAAATCACTGAAACCATACAAAATGTATGGCCTTAGGCATAATTATTTTTTTAATTAATTGTTAAGCTTTGCAAAAGGCTTTATTTTCTGTTACTATTATTTAAAGATAATCAAACAAATAAATTTAAATGACACTCTGGGATAAATACTTAGCTGTTACTACAACTAAACAATAATTTGGCAGCATTGTTTTGACATGTTACCATTGCCAGACCTCAGCTTGTAGTCAAATCTCCATCCAGAAATTTCTTGTGCATAACACTACCATACAATACTGTCAGAAACCAGAACTTCAGATTTTTATCTCGCCCTCCCTCTCCACTACAAAGTAAATTTACAAAAAGAATTTTGCTAAGTATCTAATAGACAACTTATTTTTAAATTTAAAATACATAAAACCGAACAACGTAATCAGCTTTGTCAAATATTGGTTCATTAAAATCTTGAAACCGGAATAAAAAAGAACCGAATTGCATTTTAATCTTTTTTTTTTTTTTTTTTTTTTTTTTTGTATTGGCTAAATGAGGTCGATATCTATTGCTGTGCATTTGTATTTTTTCATCTTAGCAGGTTTATTGTGTAATAGGTGCGTTACCTGCTATGATAAAAAATGTTTAAAGCAGAATTTTTCCTGATTCTTGTGACTCCCTCTTAGAAACTTTTACTATAACTTAGCCCCCTCCGAAATGATGAGTCTAGATACGCCGCTGCAGGGTGGAAAAAGGCCTAGAAATGGCAGAAAGACGAGAAAAAAAAAACCTTTTTGGGTACTAAAGACGGGGGCGGCTTTGCTTTACTAGCCATGACTCCCCGTCCAAAATTTTACTGTACCACTACAAATGCTACAATAAAAAATAAAAGGTTTTACTAAGAATTTTACTTTGTTCATTCCCTCTCTCGTTTGATTTTATTGTCCCGGGAGGTCATCGCCCATGGCAAGACGAAAAAAAAAAGAAAGAAAGCTCAATAGTCCAGGGGAAATGTACATTTTACCTTGCAAAAAATCGGGTAGAAGATTTTTTTTTTCTGACTTGTTTATAATGATGCCAACATGGAAAAACCAAGTTTTCCAACAAAATTTCTTAAGGCTAAATTTTCTGTGGCCAAAAAACAACAAAATTTTGGGACTTTTTTATTTTTTTTTAATATCTCGATATCTGTTGCCGTAGCATGATTTTTGTCAATTACAATATTAAAGAAGGCAAAATTCTCTACAACTTTCATATTTACAACTTTTTTATACACTCAACAGCAAGCGCAATATGCCGTTTGAAAAATAAGACAATTTTTTCAATTTTCTTAAAAACCGTGAAAACGTAATTTTCCCCCGGTTATTCATGTTTCCCACGGATTTAATCACGTATGTCAACTTCTAAAAATTGGTAGCAGTAAATTAAATATTATTTGCACACCCACGTCTTTATTTTCATCACAACATACATTTTATATTCAATAAAATTATATAATTTTAAAAATAGGATAGTGTGTAGATGAATAAAACAATTTTCGTATCGACAGTAATTTTAAGTGTGTATAATGTTAATTTCAAAGCATTGTTTAAAAGAATACTTTAGTATTTAATAACTTATTGGTACTATAGTTTCAATTAAGAAAGAATTTTTGTTTAATTTTAATAATTTTGTAATTGTAATAATTTTTATAATGCATGCATATTTTTTCCAGGAAACAATGGGATAGATATGAAAATTTGCGAAAAACATACTTTATTCCACATATTACACACTTAACATACAATGGTATATTTTATTTACCAATTATTGATAACATATATTTTAATGCTTTATTTTTTAAAGGTAGTAAACATTGGATTATACTTCCATATAAAATGGGGGAGGGGAGGCACTCAGAAAATAAATATATTTTATGTAAGAAATGCTTTTACCTTATAAAATAGCTACAATAAAAATGACAACATGTTATTTCACTAACAGATGTTATATCTTTATCTCCTGTAAAATTTAAAAATTTTGTCAATAACATATTTGAGATCACTATAAAAATATTTAAAAGATTAGTTTTAATAAATACTGTCAGTTTTTTCCTACTTATATCAATAAATAGAACAAGAGATTATATCACTTTAGCATGCAAATATATATAAAACTTTAAGATTATCTATTAATTGCTTTAAAGCTTAAACAGAAAAACTTACTTCGACTGTTGAAAAATACACTTTGTGGAATATTCTAATTAATATTCTATAAGAATTTTACTAATTTCTAATAGCCGAATTATTTTAAAATTTAAATGTAATCATGAAATACGTAATGCTGAACTGCGTAACCAGCTTTGTCTAATATTGATTCATTAAAACCTTTAAAAGGGAACCCAAAATATTCCGCTTTATACAGGTTTCCCTCTCAGCAGTTGCAATTGCTAGTATTCTTTCTGTACTTTTTTCATTTAAGACAGGATTCCGTTATCCTATTTGAATGCATTTGTTTCAAATTTTCTTTTGGATTAACATGTAATTTTTTCATTTAAATTCTGTTATCCAGTTTTAATGCATTTGGTTCAATTTGCATTTTGGATTTTCTGGCTGTGAGACAATTTTAGCCAAATTTCATACTATATATTTTTGGTATCAAACGACAAAAAAATCTTTATTTGGCGCCCCTTCGCCTTCCACTCTGGCGCCCGGGGCACATGCTCCCTCTGTCCCCTCTAGTTTCGGCCCTGATATATATATATATATGTGTGTGAAATTTGGATAAAAAAGTCTCGCAGCCGGAAAACTGACCAAAAATAAAAAATAATAAAAACTGTAATCAAAATAGAAAAAGTAAACACTAATACGGTTGGAATTCAACGTCAGCACTTCTAAGACCCTCAGAAAAAAAAAAAAAAAAAAAAAAAAAAAATTATTTAAAACTATTAAATTGCAAACGAGAAATTGTAAAAGGAACGCTTCCATAGGTTTAACCTTAGCATTCCAGTTTCTTCGCGTGAGTAGTGAAGTCTCACGCGAAAACATTTGCACGCTCATGTTAAACCTACAAAAGTATTCTTTTCAGAATTCTTGCTTGAATTTTAATATTTATTTATTTTTTCATATGATACCGAGGTCAATATCTAACGATGTCTTTGTATGACTAATTTAGTCTCATAATTCATATAACTATGACATTAAACGCCTCAATACTACAACTATCATAAAATTTTTGAAAATAAAATCTTCATATACGGAATCCGGTCCTTAAAGAAAAAATTATATATTTTTAAGAGAAAGAATATGACCAGTTATACCTCCTAAGATGGAAACCTGTTTAAAGCGAAATATATTTCGGTTCGGTTTTCAAGGTTTTAATGAATCCATATTTGAAAGATCTGATTACGTATTTAATGATTACACACTTAAAATTTTCAAAATCTGGCTATTAGAGATTTATTAAAATAATTAACGAGGGGTGGGGCAAAATATGCATGAATTTTGCCCCCCTCACGAAAGGCTAGTTTTGGCCCTCAAACACATAATTTACTGCTACCAATATATAGAAGTTGACATACATGATTAAATCCGTGGGAAACATATGAATAATCGGGGGAGAACTACGTTTTTCATATGATACACGGTTTTTAAGAAAATTGAAAAAATTGTCTTACTTTTGAAATGGCGTACTGCGCTTGCTATTGGGTGTATAAAAAAATTGTAAGCATGAAAGTTGTAGAGAATTTTGTCCTCTTTAATATTGTAACTGACAAAAATTATGCTACTGCAATGGCTATTGAGAGATTTAAAAAAAATCGAAAAAAGTCCCAAAATTTTGTTGTTTTTCGGCCACAGAAAATTTAGCCTTAAGAAATTTTGTTGGAAAACTTGGTTTTTCCATGTTGGTATCATTATAAACAATTCAGAAAAAAAAATCTTCTACCCGATTTTTTGTAAGGTAACCCCCCTTTTTTTGTACATTTCCCCTGGACTACAACGCTGTTCAGTGGAAAATAAACAAACAACTTTCATGGAATTATTTTAACTAATAGAAAAGTCAGACTGGGGTCGCTTCGCACTTTGTAGTTATCCGTTGTGGTCAGTGTCCCACAATAGAGATTGACCTTGAAAAATGGTAGGGATTCTCCGTCACAGGAAGTGATTTAAAAGATTAGAAGGCAAAGGTACAGACATGATACTTTTGGAATGGGAGGATAAAAAAAGCCTTATTTCTTATTCATTTGCAATTTTGTATTGTAGATGAACCTTTTTATCTATTTGTAAAGTTTAATCCATTTGGTTCAATTTTCCTTTACATTTTTCGGCTGCGAGACATTTTTATACAAATTTCGTGTGTATATATGCATTCTTGTATCAAACGTAAAGCAAAATCTTCATTTTGGCGCCCCTTCACCTTCTGTTAAACCGGCGCCCGGGCCACATGCCCCCTCTGCCCCCCCCCCCCCTAGTTTCGGCCCTGGAATTTTGTTGGGTAAAGTGATCACGTGGTTGGGAAATCTGATATGTTTCTCATTTTATAGTTCAACTGTAACTGTTAATTGGAATATCTCTGTTTTGATTAATAATAAAGACATTTCTCCTAAGTTTTGCTTTTGGATAAGTTAGAACAGTAATTTAGTTTTTTCATATTAAAAGAAATAATAATAAAGACATCTTTGGTCTAAATTTTACTTTTAGATAAATTAGAAGAAAAATGTAAATTTTTCATATTACAAATTAGTTCAACCTTAGAAGCAAAAAATTGATTTACTCTGACAAAATATGTTTAACATAAATAAAAATTAAAGGTAGAAAATAGTAATAATTCATTAAATAGACAGTAATTACAATTGTGTGTTCCATTTATTTGAAATTTTACTTGACCATAGTTTTTTAGTGATTAAAATATTTCTAACACAGCTCATAATGATTTTAACACATAAACTTATCAATAAAGTATAAATTTTAGAAATATTTTCTTAAAAAACAAAAACAAAAAAACAACCAGAGGCATGTTTTAGGAAAAAAGAAGTTACTAAAAATATTTTCCAGTGGAGATATTTTAAAAATATGAATGCATTACGCACCTATGAGTTTGACACTAGCAAAGGAATTTGATGTCTTACTGACCGGCACCCTTAAATATATATGTTTTGATCATTTAGCAACAGTGACATTTTGTTGCTTCAGAATGAAGAATACATTTTTTATCTAATATTTTTATGAACAAATACTGCAATATAAAGTTTTTCTTCCAATTGATTCAATATTTCTTTTTGATTTTAAAATATTTGTTTTTGAATGTCAGAAAATTTTATTCATTCGTATTAACCCATAGAGGAATCCATGAAATTAAAAATGCTTTAAAACTATCCTCTTACTAACAATTCAAAGCGTAGATTTTTTTTGTGTGTGTGTGTGTGTGTATGAAGTTAACTTTTAAAAAGATAGTGTTTATCAATATGAAAGCATGTGTGTTAAATATTATGTAAAATCATTTTAAAATTTATCTTTAATATTTTAAAACTCTGAAATTTAAAGGTATTTGGTTTACCTGTGAGCCGAATATTTGGTATTCGGCCAAAATCACTGTTAAATGCATCGCTAATTCACATTACTACTTTATTTATTAACAAAAATAATATTAAATTCTTGAATCGTAAATTCATTTTAAATTACTTGTTACATATAAATTACTAATGCATTTTGGTATTTTTCGACCATAGGGCCTCGGCATTGTTTAAAAAAGTTCAGAGCAATTTGGGTTCAGAAAGTTGTATTTATTCGTCAAATAAAATAAACAGCTATGAAAACAAACCTGATGAACTTTTATTCTTGTTTATATACATTTTTATGCATAAATA
The DNA here is from genome assembly GCA_963932465.1 of Maratus speciosus. Taxonomy (NCBI): domain Eukaryota; kingdom Metazoa; phylum Arthropoda; class Arachnida; order Araneae; family Salticidae; genus Maratus; species Maratus speciosus. The sequence continues at coordinate 340,730,386 of OZ010787.1, read as the reverse complement.
TATTATTATTTTTATATACAAAATACTTCTATTTGTATATAACGAGATAAGTAGCTTCTTTATATTAGATTAATTGTATAAATATTCAAAAAATTCTTGTGTTTAGGAAAATGGTGAAAAGGTTACCATAAAGTCATATGTGTAACTAAAACTATTTTGTGGGATGGGCACAGGCCTCCAATCTCATAAGTTCTTTAGGTGCATTCAAAGTCATTTTATTTGGTTTATCCTACAAAAGACTCACAATATGTCAATTGGCCTTTCTTTTCCAAGCGTTCTGTGGTCACAACAAAAGAAAGAGGTGGAGATGGACATGTCAATGACGTTCCCTGGTGACTTCTAGACATCTGATAAAAAGTCATAAAACATCAAATGGGCTGCCTGGTCACATAAAAGCTTCCGATGTCAAGAGATGCCGTCTGTTTGTACCTTTAAGATCAAAACAGATTACTTTTCTTGACAACAGAATTTTTCATATTTTATTACTTCCGTCCGATGTCTTGGGGTCAGACTTACACTAGTGAATGTCGTTGACATGTCCATCTCTGCCTCTTTCTTTTGTTGATGACCACAGAACACTTAAAAAAGAAAAATACTTATAATGTTTCATTGGATAAAGCAGATAAACCAAACTTTATATGCTTTAAATCCACGAATAGTAATAAATCTTTCAACTGGATTTTCTTTTCCAATTTTTCTGTAGTCATCAACAAAACAAAGAGGCAGAAATGAACTTGTCGATGAAGTCATCTGGTAATTTCTGATCTCTTGACATCCTATAAAAGTCATAAAACATGAAAGAGAGTGCCATATCACATCAAACGTTGCAACGAAAAAAATAGTCTATTTGGACAGAAACCCACTTCAGAAATAGCATAAAATACTTATAACAAAAGCTCAGTGCATCACCATAAAATATTTTTAATGTGAAGCCTACTCTGTGATACAACACTTCAAGCCTAATTCATTTCCTACTTTATTTAAAATTCATTGGATTATCCAACACTGGAATATTTCTATTTATGCAATGTAAAAGCTCAAATGTTTACATGCATAAAATACATTTATAATAACATAACTTTTAAATTCGATGTTGACATATTGTTAAAAATTGTGTATAATTAAAAAAAAAAAAAAAAAAAAAACACAAATAAAAAATTATGTTAAAATATTTTTTAATCAATTCTTAAATTTTAGCTATTATAAAATTATGATGAGTTCTACAGTTGTAGAGTGTTAATTTAAAATCCAATTATCTCTATCAGAATTCAGTATGAAAGAGATTTAAATAAAGAGAACTTGAATAGAAAATATTTTTACCTAAAATAATTTTCATGCAAACACAATAAGCTACAGTTTTATTGTCATTTTCTATGAAAAAAAAATAAAAACAAAGTATTCGTCAAAATTATTTCTATCGCATTTAAAAGATATTTATAGGTTTGTACCTATTAGTGATTTTGACCGAATACTGATTATTCAACATATGTGTAAACCTAACACGAAAAATTTAGCTGACCGAATATTATAGGAAAAGTATCTTATATATTACAGTGTTTAAACAAAGGTATATATATATATATAAATTTTAAGCAATTTCATTTCATATTTAACAAATACTTCCATGAACAAGACCTTTTTACAAGTAACAAAGAATATATGCTTTGAGTTATTATTCAAGAAGAGGACAGTCTTAAAACCTTTTAAATTAATAAAACATTAAACTCCATAGCTTCTTATATGAATTAAAATAAATTATTAAAACTTTCTTGTTTTCGAAACAAATATTTTAAAATCGAAAAGAGATTTTTAAGGACCTTGAAGGAAAATTTGACAATCATATAGTGTTATAAGTATACTATTTTAATAAGTAACATGAACTAATAAAGAGAATTTAATATGAAACTTTAATAATGAATTTAAGGAAATGAGAGGAAGAATAAGTAAGTTATTTCAAATGAAAGTAAGTTTGTAAACTTAATAACAAGGAAACGTTTGTCTTTCATTTTATATTGTTTAAAAAACAATTAGCACATAGTGTGGGCGGCAGCGACACAAATAACTTACATCATCGAGTTACGAGATGAAATCATGATGTAGGACAAGATTACTAGGTGTAGATAAAGGAATGACTGGCCTGCATCAACATTTCTTGGTACGATATGAGCAGCAGCAGGTGCCAACTCATCATTTTGACATAACTATCACATCATTGGGTTATGAGATGAAATTGGTATCAAATTAAAGGTAAGATGAAGTATTTTTCAAATATTTTGGTCTGCCTACACATATCCTGATAGAAACCCCTGTCAGACAAAAATTTATAACAAAAAAAGATGTAATAATGTACAATTCAAATCCAATAAACATTATATTTTACATTACATTGCCATATATATTACATCGCCATTGACTAATAGTTTAGGAAAAGCTTATTAACAGTACATGAAAGAATGACTGATTCCGCATAACTTGGCAGAAAGCAAGAAGAACAGGGCACCAATTACCCACTTTGAGGGTACTATCATGTCATCGAGTTATGGCTTGAAATTTTGGCACATTAAAGATACCGATAAATGCTATAAGATTTGATGGGATTTTGAATCCCATCAAGATTAAGATCACTGATTAAAAATAAATAAATTAAATAGCCTCCTCTGAAATATCAAATATCAAATATTTGATAAATAAAGTTAAATAAAGTTTGAAACTTTAAAAAGGAAAAGTTTAAAGAACTTTTTACGGTAACACGTAAATAATTAAAAATTAAGAAAATGGTAGCTTCTAAAGATAATTTAGCAATTGAAAAACTAACAGCTATGTATTATTCGATTTGGAAATTCAAGGCCGAAATTATGTTAACTAAAGAAAACTTATTTCATGTAATTACGGAAGAACCGCCTAATCCAATTATGGACGCTTGGTCCAAAAGTGATAAGAAAGACCGTGCACTAATTAATCTAACAATTAATGATAGTCAAATTACACATGTTAAAAATTTACAAACAGCCAGACAAACTTGGCAAGCTTTGCACGAAATCCATGAGCAACATAATTTGTCTAGTAAACTTTATCTTTTAAGAAAACTGTATGACATTAAATTAGCAGAAGCTGGCAATGTTGTTAATCATATTACAAAAATAATGGAATTAGTAGATAAATTAGCAGCCATAGGAGAAGTTATAAATGATAACCACATTTCTGCACTGTTATTATGCTTCTTACCCCAATCTTATGATACTCTTATTACTGCTCTTGAATCAAGAGAAGAAAATCAACTTACACCATCATTTATTAAGTCTAAACTTATTGACAAATATAACCGACGATATGATAATGATGAGAGACCAGAAAATCCTGCCAGAGCATTTAAAGCCCAGAAAAAATACAATAATAAATACTGCTCCAATTGTTGAATGAGAAATCCCAACACTGAGGAATGTTGGCATAACAAAGCCAAAACACAAAATCAACATATTAGACCAAACAAAAACATTACTCTACATCACTAGTTTTTCGAAAGAACAAAAACAATTTTAGAAGTGAACAAACACCGGAATCAAACTGTAGGTACAGTCACTCTGAAAATGAAAACAATACATGGAGAGCGAGCAAAAATAAAAATTATGCCTTTATAATGCAAGGAATAGAAAACAAAACATTTATAGTAGACAGTGGCAGCTCAAGCCATATTGTATGTTCAGAATCTATGTTTACAGAAATAAAATCATGCGAAAAAACAAATGTAACCATCGCAAACGGAAAAAAACTTATCAGTTACGGGTCAGGTGATGTAAATATAAACACGTGAACATCAGACAACAAAGTCCATGAAATAACACTTAAATATCACTCTTTAAATTTTTGACGAGACTTTAACGAGATTTGACAAGATATTTAAAGACTACAAAAAATTATAGCCTAGTTCTAAGCAGAGAAAAGAAACCGATACTTGAAGTTTATGCAGATGCAGATTGGGGAGGAGATGTAGATTCACGAAAATCAACAAGTGGGAACCTATATCTGTTAGGGGGAAATCCCATACAATGGTCGACCAAGAAACAATCCTGCATTGCATTATCATCGGCAGAGGCCGAGTATGTGTCAGCAGCAAATGCAGTAATTGAAATAAAGTGGTTAGTCAATCTACTGGAAGAATTAAACCTAAAACAAACCTTACCAATAAACCTATATGAAGACAACCAGTCCACAATCAAGGTGATAGAATTAGAAAAGCACTCTAGTAAAACTAAATATATTGAAATTAGGTTCCACCTGATAAAACAACTAAAGCAAGAAGGGACTATCAACCTAAAGTACTGCCCAACCAAATTGATGATAGCAGATCTGTTTACAAAACCAGTTCACAAACCCATACAAGGAACTTAAATTTGTGTGACAGTGAAACTGAAGAAATTAAGGAGGAGTTGATGGACATAAATCATCAAAATGAATAACTGTGCTATAAATAAACTAATTTCTTCAGTTAAATAAACAATATAACCAACTTAGCCATAAATCTCTTTATAATACTAATGCATTTAACCTTGAAATTCCTATAAACATAATGACTTGTTGAGTGGCTAAATTGAGACTCATAAACTACAGTGAACTGATTTATTATTATTGTTATGTATCTTGTAATGTAAAAATTTTCTTTCATTCTGAACAAGTAGCTAATCCAGGAAAGAGGCATATAAAAATGCTCTCTTATTTACAATCTATATAGTGTCAATTAAATAACTTAAAATGTTACCGCTTCTTCATTTAATCTACATAATAGTCTACAATTTCTTTAATTAAAGGAGGCATAAAAAGTTATGCATTAGAGAATACAATTTTCTACAAATATAAAGTGAATTATATACTCAACTAATGCGTATTGGATTAAAAGTATAACATGGATTTACACCATAAAAGGATAAGTATCCTGAAAAAGGGTAAGTCCCAATTTACATTACTTACTCATGCCTGTTTAACGGGATTCAAAATCCCATCAAGATTATACCAGTCTGCCTCATCATATCTTGGTACGAGATGAGCAGAGCAAAGCACCAATTCTTAGTTTTGGTGGTATTATCACATCATCGAGTTACGGCCTGAAATTTTAACACTTTAAAGATACAGTTTAGTAGAATAAGACTATTTCAATCTGCCTCGTCAAATCATGATGCAAGATCAGCTGAGCGGGGTGCTAATTCTTAATTTTGGCGGTATTATCACATCATCGAGTTAACAGTCTGAAATTTTAGGACATAAAAGATTTTGATAAGAACAATAAGAATATTTCAGTCTCGTCATATCTTAGTTTGAGATCAGAAGAGTGGGGCATCAATTCTTAATTTTAGCAGCATTATCATGTCATAAAGTTATGGCCTGAAATTTTATTATAATAACTATACAGACTAGTCCAATAAGCATATTTCAGTCTGCCTCATGATATCTTGGTATGAGATTAGCAGAGTGGGGTGCCAAGTCTTAATTTTGTAAGTATTATCACATCATCAAGTTACATTCTGAAAATTTAAAACATTAAAGATACAGATTAGTAAATTAAGAATATGTCAGTCTGTCTTGCTATATCTTGGTAGGAGATGAGCACAGAGGGGCACCAATTCTTAATTTTGGCAGTATTATCATGTCATCAAGTTACAGTCTGAAATTTTAACACATTAAAGATACAGATTAGTACAATAAGAATGTTTCAATCTGCCACGTCATATTTTAGTATGAGACGAGCAGAGCGGGGCACCAATTCCCCATTTTGTTGATATTATCACAGCATACAGTTACAGCTTGAAATGTTTGCACATTAAAAGGTACATGTCAGTACATTAAAAATATTTCTGTCTATCTCGTCAAATCTTCACACAATATGAGCAGAGTGGGGTGCCAATTCTTCATTTTAGCAGTATCATCACATCATCAAGTTACGGCCTCAAATTTTATTATATTAAAGGTACATATTAGTATATTAAAAATATTTCAGTGTGCCTGATCAAATCTTGGTACGATATGAGCAGAGTAGGCACCAATTCTTGATTTTGGCAGTATCATCACGTCATCGAGTTACAGTCTGGAATTTTATTACATTAGAAATACAGACTAGTACAATAAGAATATTTTAGTCTGCCTCATCATATCTTGGTACGAGACGAGCAGAGCTGGGTGGCAATTCTTAATTTTGTGTGTGTTATCACATCATCAAGTTATGGCCTAAAATTTTAACACATTGAGCTAATCTGCATCTTCAATGTGCCAAAATATCAGGCCGTAACTCGATGATGTGATAATACTACCAAAATCAGAAATTGGCATCCTGCTCTGCTGATCTCATACCAAGATGTGAAGAGGCAGACTGAAATATTCTTAATGTACCTTCATATGTACCTTTAATGTGTTGAATTTTTAGGCTGTTACTCGATGATGGGATAACACCACCAAAATTAAGAATTGGCATCCCGATTTGCTCATGTCATACCAGGATATGATGAGGCAGACTGAAAGATTCTTATTGTACTAGTCTGTAACTTTAACAGGGTTTGTACACATTTCTTTGAATAAAAATCAAGGACTTTGAAGGACCAAAACCAAAAAAATGTAAGGACCTACAAATTAAATTAACTAATAAATTATAATATGCATTTTTTAATAAAGAGTTTCATTTTTGCAAATACAAGTTTTAGACATCCAAATAGCCAGGAAGGGGGGGGGAGGAATTTCAGCGTGTGGCAGAAGAAATTTAGAAAATTTTAAAATAACAAATACAGCAGAAGAAATAACTAGTTGGATGTGCCAATCTCAAAACTTTCTTCTATTTCATACATGTTAATACTCTAAAATTCACTATCAGATTGCCAAAATTAAATACAATCTATGCCCATCATGAGGATTCTAAAGATATGAAATTCCGTGCATTAGTTCTTGAGATATGATTATTGCTAAAATCGTGTAAATCCTGAAAAATGCAGCATGGCAGCGCAAACTGTTGGGTGATTTACACCAAAACCTAATCAGCAACAACTTATGTCAATGTCTAACTGAATCTGAAGTTTGATGAGAATCCGTGCAGTACTTTTTCAGATAGAACTATTGCAAAAATCTTGAAAAATGCATCATAGCAGTGCCACCTGTTGGGCAATTTACACCAAAACATAATCAGCACTAATATTTATTAAGGTATACCTGAATCTAAAGTTTGATGAAAATTCATGCATTAGTTCTTGAGATAGAGCTATTGCGAAAATCGTAAAAAAGACAGCATAGCAGCGCCACCTGTTGGATGATTTACACCAATACTCATCAAGGTATACCTGAATCTGAAGTTCAATGAAAATTCATGCATTAGTTCTTGAGATAGAGCTATTGCGGAAAACGTAAAAAAATGCAAGTACTCTAACTGGAAGGAGAGGGGGGGGGGAGAGTCAGAGCAAAGGGAAAATGCCAAATTTGGGTGGGAAGAGAAATATTTATGATTGATATTTATTGTGACAATAAAATGACAAATAGAACAATTTATTTTTTCTTTATTAAACAGTTTTAAAGAGTCTTTAAACTTTGAGTACTGTAGGGAGGGGGGGGGGAGACAAAAATGGGGAAGCAAAATTTTGAGAGGGTGAAATTCAGATGAAATTTTAATGAAATGAATTGTCAATTAAATTTAGGGCCGATAATTTATTCACTATAAAATAACAAATAGAGTAGAAAAAGTTTACAAAAATTAAGTTTTAAAGATTTTAAACTTTGGTATTGTGAAGGAATGAGCAAAAGGAGGAAGTGAAATTTGGGAAGAAGGAGAGGCAAGGGAGGGGCGGGGGGTGTTAAGATTTATTTTTAAATCAGAAATTCAAAGAAATGCAGATGAGTTTCACCCCTGGTTAACAAATAATACAAGAATAAAATTAAGCACTTTTAAAGACATTTTGAAGATTTTGCATGAAAATAAGTATTTTTAAGTGCCAAAAATTCTATTTTAAAAATTTAAGCACTTATAAGAACTTTCAAGGACCGTACAAACCCTGTTTAATGTAATGAGATTTCAGGTCGTAACTCGATGACGTGATGACACAGTGTTGGAAATCTGGACAAAGTTTTGACCCCCATAATTTGTTATGTTGTTTGTTCAGAAGTGATATCATTCCAAACTGGTTTTTCTTTCTCCATTTTGATTGTAAAGGCACTCTCTTTTACCTGTAACTGTATCCATAATTTTATTCCAATTTGATGTACTGAGTAAGTATATCTAGTGTGAAAGAACTCCATGGATTGTGATGTAAGGAGGAAAAAACGATGATGAGCTTAAGCTTAATCTTGGTAGCAGTTATGTTAGTAATATGTGATAACCAAGTTCCCAGCAAATGCTGGAGGTACATGTATATGTACTTATTATTTAAGTTTAAAATTCATGCTGAATTATTAAATGGAACTGTTATTTTAAATTGAACTGTTTCATCAATGTGCTTTATACTTAACGCCACACCAATGACCTTAAACCCTGCTCAATTTCTATCATGATTAAGGGCCATGTAATGCTATTTAAAGGTCAAATAGATGTAATATGGCGTGTTTTAGATGAAAGAGATACTGTTTTGAAAGTATAATGGCACAGATCCAGAATTTACTTATTTTTTCCCAAAACTATTGGATTATAACTATCCTTCTTGGTTTTATTTTATGGCAGCCAATTATCTACACGTGAGATATGGGTCCGAGGGGGGAGGGGTCTTTCTAAGAGAACCTAACCTGTATTTACGCAAGGAAATCCAAGGTTCATAGAAAACCATGGAAAACTCTGAACAATTAGGCCGACGGGCATGATTGTGTTTGAACCCAGCACCTCCCATCTACCAGCTTTCAGAGCAGAACCTCTCAACCACTACTCTCCTTCTTGGAAGCTCGACATCAAATGTGTATTGATTGATTGCAATTGCTCGGAGTTTATTACAAAGCCAGATCTTGCATGTAAAGCAGATGCCTCTGATCATGAGAAAAGCAACTTTGAATGGCATAAACGCAGAGCTTATATGACAATATATCAATCCATCAAAAGAAAATTTCAGATACTAATTGCTCAGACAGAAAGTGGAAAAGATGCCTGGGATATCTTAAAGTTAAACTTTGAACTAACTTCTCGGGCACGCTTAGCTGCATTAGTGGATGAATTTTTTGAGATGAAGTTAAACTCGCAAGAAGAAACTATCAGTTTATTTTGTAAAAAAATTGAAGAAAAAAAGGTTCAATTAAAAAATGCAGGATTTGATATGCCGGAACTGTTAGTATGTTTTCAGTTAATCCGTCGATTACCTGAGGAGAATGATAATCTAGCGCAAATGTTATACAGATTAGATAAGGAATTCAAATTAGAAAACGTACCTAAACAATTAATTAGTGAATATGGAAGAGTTTGCTTAAAACGTAAGAATGAAGGTAAAGAGGTTATCACTGTAGGTGATGCTTATACAACTTTAAAACCCCTACCGATAAACCAACAATTACAATGAAGAATTTTGTAAGCAGTAAAAAGCCATGTTTTTCATGTAATGGAAGTAACCTGGATACCACTAGATGTTCATATACTTCACCAGCTAATCGCATGGGGCCGAGTTTAATATGCAGTTACTGCAGATGACCTGGTCACACAGATACAAGGTGTTTCAAATAGAGCTACAGAGGCAAGAAGCAAGTTTTTTACAGTAAAACTACAAGGCAGTCTGAATTCGCCCTAATGTCTTCAAATGATGGAAAGTTCGTAGAATTTCTTCTGGTCTCAGCAGCTACTTCTCACTTTACGAATGACAGGAGTCTATTCGTAACCTATAGGAACCTCCACTCTCAACAGATACTAATAGAAGACAAGATCTGTTCATCAGAAGTATTAGGTATTGGTGATATTGACTTTACCATTCTAGATGTTACAGAGTGTAATGTAGAAATAACTTTTAAAAAAGTACTCTATGCTCCTAATGTGAGAAGAAATTTAATTGGTAGGTTTAATATAGACATTGCAGGAAACCAAATTCAATGAGGAAATAATAAAATGATTGTGTATGATAAATTTAATAGATATTGTTTTACTGTACCTAGAGTAGATAAATTGTATATTGTTAAAGGTTAAGCTTCAAAATGTGAAAATGTTGCTTTTTCTACTAGTTTAAATTCAGAGATTGTACATCATAGATTTTGTCATACGAACTTGCCTTTACTTGAAAAAATGAATAAAAACAATTGTGTTAAAGGTATTGAAAATATTAACTGCAAAAACAAAAAAAGGATGTATGAATCTTGTGTGATTGCAAAATCTAATAGAAAATAGTTTAAAAGAAATTACTTGTATAAACGCATGTCTAGTCAAATTCTCGATAGAATGTACCGTAATTTCGGGTAGATAAGCCGCCCTGGCGTATACGCCGCTACGTCCGAAAATGGTTAAAAAAAACTGAAAGTCCATCGTATACGCCGCACCGGCGTATAAGCCGCACTTATTGAAAGTGGTGTACGTACTACTATAGACGCCATATTGAAGATTTTCGCGCATTTTTTTAAACCCATTTTAAAAATTAGAATTTTAAATTTAATTCAAATGATGAAAATAAATAAATAAATAACTTTTAGTTTGTGAATTTATCCAATTGCATCGCACATTTCAGCCTTGGATCGGCAAGTAGAAATATATTTTATGGAATTCTTAATATAAAACATAACACTAGAATTAAAATAACACAACGTAAAATTCCGAAAATAACTAATGATAAATAATCATTTTGACAACATGAACTATTGGCAAAAAGGAGAGACATATAAAGAAATTTTTTTTTGAAAATCTCTTCACTACTAACTGTAAACATTAATGTCTATTAACAGAAATTAATTGGTACTCGATTTGATATATTCTGTAAATATTTAAAATAAAATGTTCTAAGAAAATTTTAAAATAAACAAAAATTAAATACGTTCATTATTGAAAAAAAAAAAAAAAAAAAACATTCGCAAATGCGCACACTTAAAGAAAACAAGATAATCTACTTTCTTTTCTATTAAAACGCCGCGATTATGTACAACTTGAGCATAAAAAGGATTCCTTAAATGTGTCAACAACTTCACTTTGCGTAAGTGCAATAAAAAGAAATTATTGAGCTGCAAGCAAACAGAAAAAATAATTTAAAAGAGAAAAAAACGAAAAGCAAAACCTGTTTTTTCTTAGCTATTAAAAAAAAAAAAATCTCCATTATTAATTGTCCAATTTTGTTCAAATTTTCAGCAAGTTGCAATAATAGTAAATTAAGCTGTGTAACAAAATTTTATTAAAATATAATAAGTTATTAGAAAATTACAGCACTCCCCAAAACCCCTAGTTTATAAAAAGGAAGAGAGTTATCTGCAGTTTGTTTATTCAACTCCTCTGCTGTGTTTGGGTGGAGCGGGAAGTTGAACGTTATCAGAATGAGATCATTATCTTTGAGTAATACGTTTCGTTATGCAGAAAGAAACCTTGCATAGATTTTTTTTCTTTTTTAATGAAATAAAAAAGAACTTCCCGATATTTTTTTAATGATTGTTATTTCTAATCCGTGAAGCATTTTTAATATTGTTTTTCAGATTTTCACTCTATAATATTACATGATCTGAATCATTTTTTTTTTTCTGGAAAAAATCGTTATTACTTCGTATACGCCGCACCGGCAGATAAGCCGCAAAAGGTAAAATTTAACTTTTAAACACGTATAAGCCGCGGCTTATCTACCCGAAATTACGGTATATGGATTTGTGGGGTCCCAGCCCAGTTAACTCGTTAGGAGGGGGAAAATACTTTTTGTCAATAATTGATGATTATTCTAGAAGGACTGAAGTTTATATAATTAAGGATAATATGGAAGTTTTTGAATACTTTAGAAGGTTTTTAGTTGAAGCTGAGAGACAAACTGGTAAAAAACTAAAATGTGTGCGACCTGATAATGGGTTTGGTAATTGGAATTTACTCATAAATCATTTGAGAAATTGTTAACTCATTTAGATATAAGAATCAAAAGATCCTCCATTTATACTCCAGAACAGGTGGGTGTTTATGAAAATTTTAATACAGTTGCAATGAATGCATTTCAAGCAATGCTACACGATAGTGGACTAAAACTGTCATTCTGGGGAGAAGCTCTTTTAGCATTTGTTCATACAAAAAATAGAACTGAACACAGTTTAATCCAAGGTCTTACACTGCAAGAATTATGGATGGGATTCAAACCTTCACAGGGGTGATTGTGACTCAGAGTGAAAAACCCTGAAAATTAATCGATACAAAGTGAAAAACCCTGAAAATTATCGATGCAAAATATACCAATATCAATTTACATAACAACAGATGCTGCAACAGCATGACAATCAAATGGCATATTTCTGCTATTGTTTGAAATATACAATTGCAGAAAAACATAATTTGGTAAACTTACGTTAATTTCACTGAAAGCTAAATGACTTCATCAAATGGAGAGTGCAATTTATCTTGTTATATGCAAAGTTCGAATTCTACATTCAGTAAATGAATTTATTCTAAGTACTCATGAAACAAGTACAAATTATGTGTTAAGAGTTATCTCTTAGTAGATTTATGCAAGTCATATCTAGTTATTTGAAAACAGTACAAAAATGTCAAAACCAATCCAATTTTACTTCTAAGTGGTATTAGAAAAAAATAAATAAAAATCTATTTTTAAAGCTTTACTCTTACACAAGGTAAATTTTTTTTCCTGCTTTCTTCTTGGGTATTACACATTACAGATATGCAATTCTGGACATTTTTGTACTGAGATTGAGATGGATAACACAATACCAGGGGTGATTCTGAGTAAAAAATATATATATCTGAAATTCACAGCAACTTTTCTGAAAGGTTACAGAAGAGAGGGTGGGGAGAGAATCACTCCTGGTTCTAATTATGTGTTATTTCTGTGATCCTTTTACGAAAATTTGTGTTTTTTCCGTGATTTTTCGTCGAATTTTGCGATTTTTTAAAGAAATTCATGTTTTTTCCCCCGTGATCCTTTAACAAAATTTGCATTTTTTCTGCAATCCTTTGATGATATTTCCGTTTTTCTAGCGATTCTTTGACGAAAATCACGTTTTTTCCCGTGATCTTTTGACGAAATTCGTGTTTTTTCTGCGATTCTTTGAAGAAATTGTTATTTTTTCGTGATACTTTAATGAAATTTCCGTTTTTCCCATGATCCTTGGGCAACATTTCCGTTTTTCCCCACGTTCTTTTGACGAAAATCTTGTTTTTTTTTCGCGATCCTTTGTGAATTTTGCAACTTTTTGTGATCCTTTGACGAAATTTGTTTTATTTCGAGATTCTTTGACAAAATTCGTGTTTTTTCCGCGATCGTTTGGTGAAATTTGCAGGTTTTTTTGCAATTATTTAAAGAAATTAGTTTTTTCCGCGATCCTTTAGCAAAGTTCGCATTTTCCAGGGATCCTTTGGCGATATTTCCGCCTTTCCCGCGATCCTTTGTGTCGAAAATCGCGTTTTCCCCCACAATGTTTTGATGAAAATCGCGTTTTTCCCCCACAATCTTTTGACAAAAATTGCATTTTTCCCTGCAATTTTTGATGAAAATTGCATTTTTCCCGCGATTCCGGGATGGGGAAAATCCTTCCCGGTTCTAATTATGTGTTTTTTCAACGGTCTTTTGACGAAATTCGCGTTTTTTCCACGATTGTTTGGTGAAATTTGCAGGTTTTTTCGCAATTATTTAAAGAAATTAGTTTTTTCCGCGATCCTTTAGCGAAGTTCACATTTTCCAGGGATCCTTTGGCAATATTTCTGCCTTTCCTGCAATCCTTTGACGAAAATCGCGTTTTCCCCCACAATGTTTTGACGAAAATCGCGTTTTCCCCCCACAATCTTTTGACGAAAATTGCGTTTTTCCCTGCAATTTTTGACGAAAATCGCATTTTCCCCGTGATTCCGGGATGGGGAAAATCCTTCCCAGTTCTAATTATGTGTTTTTTCAACGGTCTTTTGATGAAATTTGCGTTTTTTCCGCGATTCTTTAAAGAAATTGTTTTTTTACGTGATCTTTTAATGAAATTTGCGTTTTTCCAGCGATCTTTGACGATATCCATTTTTGTGTGTTCCTTTGACGATATATCCGTTTTCCCGCTATCTTTTGACAAAAATCACGTTCTTCCCCACGATGTTTTGATGAAAATCTTAGTTTTATCGCGATCCTTTGCGAAATTTGTGCTTTCTTCGCGATCCTTTGACGAAATTTGTGTTTATTTCGAGATTCTTTGATGAAATCCACTTTTTCCCAGCAATCCTTTGACGAAATTGTCGATTTTTTTCAGCAAACGATTGAGGAATTGATTTTTTTTTTTTTTTTGCGACCATTTGTCGAAATTTGCGATATTTTTTAATGTCCGAATTTTCCACTAAACATAACGATTTCACAAACCTGGAAGGATCGACCAAAAAACCCGGAAATCCGGGCTACACCCGGAGCACAATCACCCCTGCCATTAGACACCCCTAAGACATTAATGAATTTTTGATTCTTTGGCATTTGTTCATGTTCTTAAAATTAAATGAAATAAACTTCAAACTCCAAATTTGTCATGAGGTTTGTTCAGAAGTGAAATCATTTCAAACCGGATTTTCTTTCTCCATTTCGGTCATAAAGGCACTCTTTTTTACCTGTAACTGTATGCATAATTTTATTCAGGTTTGATGTACTGAGTAAGTATATCTAATGTGAAAGAACTCCATGGATTGTGATGGTAGGAAGAAAAAACGATGATGAGCTTAAGCTTAATCTTGGTAGCAGTTATGTTAGTAATATGTGATAACAACCAAGTTTCCAGCAAATGCTGGAGGTACATGTATATGACCTTATTATTTAAGTTTAAAATTCAAGCTGAATTAATAAATGAAACTGTTATTTTAAATTGAACTGTTTCATCAATGTACTTTATACTTGACACCACACCAATGACCTTAAACCCTGTGTTTTTATAACTCTACTCCATTTCTATCATACCACCAAAATTAAGAATTGGCATCCCACTCTACTCATCTCATGCCAAAATATGATTAGGCAGACTGAAATATTCTTATTTTTCTAATTGGTATCTTTAATGTGCCAAACTTTCAAGCCGTAACTCAATGACGTCTTAATACTGCCAAAACTAAGAATTGGCGCTCCAATCTGCTCATCTTGTACCAAGATATAACAAGGCAGACTGAAACATTCTTATTGTACTTATCGGTATCCTTAATATGTCAAAATTTCAAGCCATAACTCGGTGATATGATAGTGCCCTCAAAATGTAGAATTGGTGCCCCATTCTTCTCGCTTTGTACAAAGTTATGCCAAATCAGTCATTCTTTTACATACTGTTAATAAGCTTTTTCTGAACCATTAATTCATATGAAAGTCGACTGCAAAGTAATATATATGGCAATATAATGTAAAATACTATGTTTATTGGGTGTGAACAGTATATTATGACGTCTTTCTTCATTATCAATTTTAGTCTGCAGGGGTTTTCTACCAGGATATGCACAGTCAGACCATAATGTTCTTAAAATATTTTATTTTACCTTTAATTTGGCACCAATTTCATCTCATAACTCGATGACATGATAGGGCCGCCAAAATGACAAGTCAGCAAACCACTGCTGCTCATATTGTACCAAGAAATGTTGAGGCAGACCAGTCATTCCTTCATCTACACCTAATAACCTTATCCTACATCATGATTTCATCTCAAAACTCAATGATGTAGTCATTTGTGTCGCCGTCGCCCGGTTCAACAGTGAAGATATAAACTAGTGTCTGACTGACACAAATATTGCAGTCGAAAACCGAATTTTGGTTTTTTTTTTTATTTTAGACCTCAAACGAAACTTTCTCTGATGGAAATTTTAATATACATAAAAAATATCAATTTAGTTCAAACTCATTCCCTTTTAGAAAGACAATTATGACTTTAAATATGCAAATATGGGCATATGTTTATTTAGAATAAAATTAAAAAAAGATGAATAAATTCATTATTTTGAACCTTTTTAAAAGGATAGAAATTTATATATTATTAACTATGTAGTTACTGTATTCTGGCATATGACATGCACCTACGATTTGAGACTGTATTTTTCTATTTTTAGGCATATTCGCCATGTACAGGCATGAAAGTGGTCCTAAGAAAAAAAGGAGGAAAATTTTTTTTAACTTCATAAGCCAAATTTGGAGAGAACAAATAGGGAGATTCTGATAGCGACATTTTATAGATTAGAATGCAGTTTTAAATTTTACATAAACATGAAAATTACAAGGAGATTGATAAATAAAAATTTTTTTAATGGATATTTGTTCTTTTTCAAAAATCACAATATAAGAGTGTATCCCTTGAAAAACAGGTAAGTACTATACAACAAATGCAAGGATGCAAGTATGGACTATACAACAAACCTTAAAATTTAGTCATGTTTGAATGACATAATTTATATCCATGATTACTTTATCTTTTATCATAACACAATAAATAGAAGAAAAAAAATTTAATTTACCAAATGTAAGGATAGTTGCAATAAAGAAATCAGCTTGCTAAAAATGTTAATCAAAACATCTGTTGAATTTATGTAAAATAAGATAAAAAAGTTTTTTGACGAAATTCGGGTTTTTTCCGCGATCTTTTGACAGAATTCGCATTTCTTCAGCGATCCTTTGACAGAATTCGCGTTTTTTTCAGCAATCTTTTGACGAAATATGTGTTTTTTCAGTGATCTTTTGACAAAATTAAGGGTTTTTCAGTGATCTTTTTACGAAATTAAGGTTTTTTTCAGCGATCTTTTGACGAAATTAGAGTTTTTTGTGCAATCTTTTGACGAAATTTGTTAGAAATTAAGGTGCCTTGTCCTTTTATCTTATCACCTTGCATATATTTTTATATTTATTAGCGTACTTTTAGCATACTTGTCCATAAGTATATATGGCTTGTATTGCATGTATGCATAAATACTCCTGCCTCTAGTCTTTCCCTTGGTAACTAACTACTCCATTTATTTTTATTAAGTCCAAGTTATATTTTTATCTGTAAAGGAAGATTGAACTTACCTTTTATAATTTCTTTTTTATAATGTTTCTTTTTATCTAAATATAAGGAAATAGTACTCTTACTTTTTAATTTCTTTTTCTTATTTACAATGAAAGCTTACATCAATATTTCGCCGTAACTCTTGCATGTCCAGCTCTATCATCTGTTTACCTTAGCGATTATTGTTATTGCTGATAGATGGCGTTGAGAGATGACGTAATCGTGGCTTGTTCCGTGATTTACTTCGCTCTGTCGATAGTTGCATATGACGCTCGGGAGACAGGTAGAAAGTAGTTCGGTCATGCGTATTGACTGGTTTTCGGACATCGGCAGAGGATAAAAGGATTTACCTTCAGTCTCTGTCAACCTTTGATGTCTCTGAATGTCTCATGAGATGTGAGCAGTCTGTTCGGCTACGTTTAACGATGTTGAGTTTCTTTTCCTGAACGTTTAACAACGTTAAATTTCTTTTCCTGAGGTCATCTTTAAATATAATGTTTAATCTAAATTAAAGAAGCTTTTTCGGTGGAATATGTTTACAGCTATTAAGATAAAGTAATGAAGTTCTTTGAATAGTCGTGCTGTATAAAGATGGATAATCGTCATCAAGTGTACTTTTGCTGGACTAAGTTTTTCATCTAAATCTGTATCATCATATCATCCCCGTCTTTTATTGGAAGTTTTGCCTGGAGGTCTTCTCATGTAATTAAATCGTTTTTCTGTCTGACTGCGACATCAAGTAAAGTAGTCTTTTTATAAGGACTTGAATATCTTCTTGTGTCCAGTTAAAGTTATAAAAGTTATTAAAGTTTAAGGGTTCCAGACGTTACATACCTTTTCCATGTGATGTGTTACAAAGAGATATCGTGTCCATCACATCATGATTATCCTATAGTCAATCAGATAAGTCTAATGTTGTTTTCAATAGTACTTGAGTAATCTTAACGATATATCTCCATTTGCTTTTAAAGGTTTTATTTAAAGTATATGTATGTTGTTTTTATCTTTTAAACATTAATAAAATTTGTTACGTTAATTTAACTATGTCATCTTTGCTTTAACACCACCACATTTATTTATTTAAGTTATCTTTATTTCTAGCAATTTCTTTAATTAATATTTATATTTTAATTGGGGTTACAAATCAGCACTTAACGTTTTTACTGCATTAAATGCAGCTCTGCTTATTCATAACCCCTGGGGAATACTTTTGTATTTCCCAATAAAATTCGTGTTTTTTGCGTGATTTTTTGACAAAATTCGCATTTTTTCAGCGATCTTTTAACAAAGTACGAGTTTTTTCAGTGATCTTTTGACAAAATTAAGGGTTTTTCAGCGATCTTTTTACGAAATTAAGGTTTTTTGCAGCGATCTTTTGACGAAATTAAGGTTTCTTCAGCAATCTTTTGACGAAATTCGCGTTTTTTGCGCAATCCTTTGGCGAAATTCACATTTTTTGCACGATCTTTTGACGAAATTCGCGTTTTTGCGCGATTTTTTGACGAAATTCGTATTTTTTGCACAGTCTTTTGACAAAATTCGCATTTTTTGCACGATCTTTTCACGAAATTCGCATTTTTTCCACAATCTTTTGACGAAATTCGCGAATTCTTCCATGATCTTTTGACAAAATTCACGTTTCTTCTGCGATCTTTTGACAAAATTCACGTTTCTTCCACGATCTTTTGACGAAATTTGCGTTTTTCCGCGATCCTGTGACAGAATTCACGTTTTTTCCGTGATCCTGTGACAGAATTCGCATTTTTTCCGCGATCCTGTGACAGAATTCGCATTTTTTTCCGCGATCCTGTGACAGAATTCGTGCTTTTCCCGTGATCCTGTGACAGAATTCGCGCTTTTTCAGTGATCCTGTGACAGAATTTGCACTTTTTCAGTGATCTATTGACGAAATTCGTGTTTCTTCCGCGATCTTTTGACGAAATACCAGTTTCCTTCGCAATCTTTTGTCAAAATTCCCGTTTTTTTCTACGATCTTTTTTGAGAATAGGCGTTTATTCTGAAATCTTTTGACGAAATTCATGCTTTTTTGCAGTCCCATGACAGAATTCACGATTGTTTGACAGATTTCGCATTTTTCCTGCAATCCTTTGAAGAAACTTACGTTTTTTCTGTGATACTTTGACAGAATTTGCGTTTTTTCTTGATTCTTTGACAAAAAATTCCGAGTATTTTCCTGATCCTTACACAACATCTGCAATTTTTTCGCAATCTTTTGGCAAAATTCAGAGTTTTTTCATGATCCTTAGACGAAATCCGCGTTTTTTCACAATCTTTTGGCACAATTCATGTTTTTTCGCGATATTTTGAAGAAATTCGTAATTTTTCCGCGATTCTTTGACGAAAGTTGCCATTTTTCCGCAACCCTTTGGCGCAATCATCGTTTTTTCACGATTCTATGATGAAATTTGGAGGTTTTTTTCTGCGATCTTTTGATGAAATTCACGTTTCTTCCGCGATCTTTTGACGAAATTTGCGTTTTTCCACGATCCTGTGACAGAATTCACGTTTTTTCCACGATCCTGTGACAGAATTCGCATTTTTTCCGCGATCCTGTGACAGAATTCGCGTTTTTTCCGCGATCCTGTGACAGAATTCGTGCTTTTCCCGCGATCCTGTGACAGAATTCACGCTTTTTCAGCGATCCTGTGACAGAATTCGCACTTTTTCAGTGATCTATTGACGAAATTCGTGTTTCTTCCGCGATCTTTTGACGAAATACCAGTTTCCTTTGCGATCTTTTGACAAAATTCCCGTTTTTTTCTGCGATCTTTTTTGAGAATAGGCGTTTATTCCGAAATCTTTTGACGAAATTCACGTTTTTTTGCAGTCCCATGACAGAATTCACGATTGTTTGAAAGATTTCGCATTTTTCCTGCAATCCTTTGAAGAAATTTACGTTATTTCTGTGATACTTTGACAGAATTTGCGTTTTTTCTTGATTCTTTGACAAAAAATTCCGAGTATTTTCCTGATCCTTACACAACATCCGCATTTTTTCGCAATCTTTTGGCAAAATTCAGAGTTTTTTCATGATCCTTAGACGAAATCCGCGTTTTTTCACAATCTTTTGGCACAATTCATGTTTTTTCGCGATATTTTGAAGAAATTCGTAATTTTTCCGCGATTCTTTGACGAAAGTTGCCATTTTTCCGCAACCATCATTTTTTCGTGATTCTATGATGAAATTTGGAGGGTTTTTTCTGCGATCCTTTGATGAAATTGCGTATTTTCCGTGATATTTTTCAAAATTGGTTATTTTCTCCTGCGAACGATTGACGGAATTGTTTTTTTGGCAATCACTTGCCGAAATCTGTGATATTTTTTATGTCCCAATTTTCGGACTGACGACTGATTTCTTTTTTTTTTAATTTTGAATCATCAATACCAGAAACTGCAAAAAATCGGAAAAGCGGAAAATCGCAGATCCGCGGAAGAATCTCATGCCTGCCAGAATAAATCATCTCCTTTACAAGATTTTTTTTTCTCTTTGCTACTTCAGCGTCACGGTGACCTATGAACCTCCTCCGAGTCTCGGAAAAAAACAATAGTCGTTCGTTCGCAAAGCTACTTCCTCAGAGGAAAGATAGGAGAAGTATAGGAGACATATGAGAAGTCTGTGGCTACTTCCCATTTTAAAGTCTAAAAATAGATCTTCGCCCCGCGAAATGCACGGTATCTGATGAGCCTAAAGTAAGATGACCTTGATCAGATAGCTCTATTACTCGCAATATTTTCTTTGCATTTTTGCATCGATCCAGAGAATGGCCAAAATCGTCCTCAAAAAGGTGGAACTCTTTCATCCTTGCATGTAATGCACACCCTTTTCTTTACAAAGAAACCTGAAATGTACGTACCCTGTGATGCTCTTACCTTTTGAAAGTCATTTATTCCAAGGTTTTTTTTATAGACTTTTGAACAATGGTATAGTTACAAGCTATATGTGGATGTTTGAAGGTGACAAAACATTTACAAAAGTGTCATGCTAGTCTAGAAATAGGGTGTGAATGAACAATAAAACATGGAATGAAATTAAACCTGACCCAATTCAAAAGTCATTTAAAAGATGTAGTATATCTAACAATTTAGATAGAACAGAAGATCATTACTTATTTATGTATCAATGTGACAGTGATGGTGAAGATGGAACAGAATTCAATAATGAGCCTGAAGATATAACAGAAGTCGAATATGACAAACTTTTCATGCTACCCGATAATGAAATTTTTTAAGTTCATGAGGTAATGTCATTTCTTTTAAATAAACAGTATTTATGATACATGTAGAAATCTAATTATTTTTATGCTCATCTTTTGCTCATTTTTATATTCGGCATACAACACACACCTGTAAATTTCGATCTTATTTTTGGTATTAAAAGTACATGTTATATGCTGGATTTTACAGTATTTATATATTAATAAGTTAATATTTGGCTTGTAAATTAATTGAAAGCAAATATCAAGAAATGATTTTTTAAGAGAATAACAGTGTATTCATTCTTAGAAAAAAATAATAATTGTATATTTTAATTTGCAATCATTAGTGCAAACATAGTATGTATATGTTTAATTACAGTTTTACAATATAAATGATGGACATATTCAATATGTTATGAATATTTAAAGTAATTTTAATGCAATGATCTTATTCAAAATTGAAGGACCTTTAAAACAGACACCATAATGAAGAGTGATGCATTGATGGGAGACACTTTTAATTTAATAAACATAGATGGATTACTAAAAGAAAACAAAAAGAAAAAAAACATTTGGTGTCATGATACTCCAAATGTCATATTTCTGCACAGCATGGTAATCATAGGATTTAAACAAAAACATTTAGCATGTTGTTTATTTTATATTTATCTTTAAATTATTTCTTATTTTTTATTCATGGGTAGCACTCATATTTGTGTTGTAGTGATCAAAACATTAACAAATTATGTATATTTTTTAACAGACTTCCAGTGAAGGAGGTTATAGAATTCGTTTATTTATATGTATGTCCAAGCATAACTATTGATTTGATGCTTCGATTTTCAATCTTGCTCTCACTATTTTTTTTTCTTTTTTTAGAAAGGTTTCAGTTTGCAGGTCACCACATTTAGATTTCACTAGGGCAAAAATATACTTTTTTTGTTTTTATAAGTGTTAAATTTCATAAAAATTAAGCAATCGCCACAAATTTTAATGTATCATTGAGTACTTACTGTATGTCAAAATCAGCAACATAAAATAATTAAGTGAATTAAAATGAATGTGAATTACAGTTCTATATCTGGTAAGTAACCAGATTTTAACCAAACATGAATCAACCTGCGTTGTCATCCGGGTCAGGTGGAAGCTTATTTTATTTATTTATTTATTTATTTTTTTTTTTTGCAGACCAGGTTTGAATTGACTTGGCCCCATTTTGGTTTCAGGTTGGTTGTGGGTGAATTTTCACTCTTGCAGGACAGGTATGATGCAGTGCTGCAATTGTAACAAAAGTCATGCTTACTGGCAGGTTCAACTCCAGCTGAAAATTGTTCTTTTTTGTAAAATCTTAGTAATAGGTACTGGGACAGACATGGTCTTCTTCTCTGAGCAGCCCCTCTTAGACTGTAAATTATCAGGCCCGGCCCAAACAGTAGAAAAACCTTTTTAGCTTAGCCCATCCCATATAAAAAATTTACTGGCCCAGCTCATTATAAAAGCTAAAGATTTTACCTGGCACATACAAAAAATTTATTAGCCTGACCCGGTATAAAAGCTGAAATCTCAGAATGAGCATATCCTGGCTTGTACAAAAACTTATCCTGGCCAGATTGAATCCTTACAAAACTCAGATTTTTACAACAATATGGTTAAAAATTGTTTTGTACAAGAAATACTGACAGAAAATACTTAACTTTATTTTTTATTACAGAACAGTCCCAGTTTGGCCTGGAAAAAAGAAGTGGGGCCAGGTCCAGCCCAAGTCTGCCAGAAAACCTAAGGCCCGGCCCAAATACTGCGAATGAAAATTGGCTCAAACTCAGCCAAATTAATTTTTTATTTTTAAAAATGCTAATAATAATTAAACTTGTGCTTACAATTATATAAGTTTTCCATTTATATTTTTGTCTTCATACATACTTTTGATTAGATAACCTAATTAAAACTACAGCTTCCTTAAAAATTAAACTTGCAAACTGACTTCTCTTGAACTTATTTAAAAATAAATATCAAAATTAGAAACGAAATTTTATTTTTTCTTTTGTAAATTTCTTTTTATAATAAACACTCTTAGAATAAAGACTTATTTTTTAATTAGTGAACTATATAAGGAACTTTAGATATATATTACAAACAATCTTCACAGAAAGTACATATTTTACAATTTAAAAAAAAATCTTTCACAGAAAGTACAAATTTGACAATTTCAAAGAAAATCTTTCATGGAAAGTACAAATTTGACAATAAAAAAGTCTTTCACAGAAAGTACAAATTCGACACATTTTCACTTCAAACAGATGATATAAAAAATGTTTCCAAAAGAAGATAGGATTTGTTAGCAGCAACAATAAGTCACAATGTAAAATTTTATCAAATCATCTAATACTTTATCCTATGATTCTTGGGAAATATCTGTACTTGTCAAATTGTTCATTTACTGATTTTCAGAAAATCTAAGAAAATATATCTGACACAGAAGACTTTTTTCAATAGACTGACCTGGATCAAATCTGGAATCAAAATACAGATTAGCTTGCATAAAAATTGTATACCTCATTCAGCATAAATATTAAAAATAAATATGCATTTATTATAAAATGAAAATATAAATAACAATGATTATATATACACATTAGGGTGGAGCGAAAAAAATTATTATTTTTTAAATCAAAAATGGGTAGGTGCCAAAAGTTGCCTTTATACTAGTACATCATCTGCGTGCAATATTACCGCTGAAAAAAAATGACTTGAGTCTGCGCTTTTGGACCAAAAGTCGAAATTTTGGGTAAAATTTGACATTTTTTCAAAAAAATTAAAAAATTTCCATAGAGACAGTTATTATTTAAAAGTGTTATTTAAACCTTTATTATTAATGACTAAGCATATTTAAACGATAAACCGATATCTTTGTTCTGTATAACTGGAGCAAAACTGACAACTTTTGGTGAAAAAAAGGCATTGCCACTGTGTTGTGTAATACAACTAATTGTTGTTTAGAATACAGCTCATACGCAGTTGCTTTCAAAACTAACCAGGAGATACCACGTGGAGGTGGCTGCATTTCAAGACACAGCAGTGTATAGCTCAATCACCTTTCCATCTGAGCACAATGTTTTATTTATACATTGAATTGTGATTTTTTATCAAAGACTGGCATACGTTTTCTATGTATCAACCTAGTCCATCTCTTCTTTGTATCCACAGACATTGGGTGATGCTGCTGTGACATTCCTTATCATATAAGATAAGGTAAGAAGAGTAATGCAGTGGAATTATGGGAATCTATTCAGCCGTCTAATATCTTCACCAAAATTGCATCCAGTTACTGCATAGTGATTGGGAGTTCTGTTCCTACAACATTCTACAATATTTAGGTATTTCATGTTTGAGTATGCTACCATTTACTCTACCTCTTGCATTTTTTATATGCTGATAAGCTTGTTGTTTAATGTAATCGCAATCCCGATGTGAAAAGAAACCATTGTCCTAAATAAATTTTATTAGTATTTGTTTTTTGCCGTTTTCTGTGATGTTTAGTAGCCAAGTAATTTCCCATAAGTTTTTAGATATATTTTTTAGATGTGGATTACATTTGGTGTAAACCACCTTGTGGCATAAACTTGGATTACATACTTTCTGAGTGAACCGACAGACTCTGATGGTCAATCAGTGCTTATAGCCATCTTGCGTAGGACAAGTTTCTTGGGTTCCTATTCGCTAGTTCTTCTGAGCAATATCTTCATGAAATAACTTTGCAAATGTCTAGCAGGTATTTCTGGTATGTGCTAAGTACCCTTTTCTCGATTTCAGGAAATAATTTTTGAAATTTACTCTCTAGGGCTTCAAAAATTGAAATAAGAAGGGAATGGCACTTAGACAAAGATTGTTCTATTGGTCTGGCGAATCCCTATGGATTAGAATCTAATTTTTGCCAACGATCTTGTCTAATAAATGATGCAGAGGAAATTCACTGGACTTCGAGGTGGCATATGATCAGTTGCAATGGTTCATTCTAAACGTGTCCCTTGCAGAATGGATGACAATGACGAACATAATTAACTGCCTTTAAATGAGCACTCACTGCTTATCAGAGTGTCTACGTTCACTCAAAAAGTACAATGTAATCAAAGTTTGGTCCCGGGGTAGTTTACAATCAAATATAATCCACAGTTAAATAAGGGATCTAAAAACTCATGGGAGAT
The DNA here is from genome assembly GCA_963932465.1 of Maratus speciosus. NCBI lineage: Eukaryota > Metazoa > Arthropoda > Arachnida > Araneae > Salticidae > Maratus > Maratus speciosus. The sequence continues at coordinate 340,704,882 of OZ010787.1, read as the reverse complement.
TACTTGGCTACTAAACAACACACAAAACAGAATAAAACAAATTCTAAAAAAGGGTTATTTAGGACAATGGTTGCTTTCCATATGCATAGGAATTTCTGATTTCAATGCTCTCTGACGATCGCCATCACGTTAAACAGCTAGCTGCTCAGCACGTAATAGTTGAAACATGAGAGTAAATGATGGCATACACAAATCAGAAATATCGACAATCAACTTTGAAGCGGATAATTATATAAATCTAATTCATTGGAAAAGTGTTGTGGTAACAGAACCCCTAATCAATATGCATTTATCGGGTGCAATCCTGTTGAAGATAATAGACGGCTGAATAGATTACATTAATATCATCCGCACTGCATTACACTGTTTGCCTTCCCTTGCACAAGCAGTAGAAAAATACGTGACGCAGATCACAGCAGCAGCATCCAAAGTCTGTGGATACAAAGAAGAGATGGACTAGGTCCATACATAGAAAACTTATGCCAGTCTTTAGAATAAAAAAAAAATCACAATTCAATGTATAAATAAAACATTAAGTTCAGATTGTAGATTTGCATTGTTGCTTTTCACATCGGGAGCAAATTCTTATTGCAATGCTCTCTGATGATCACCATCACATTAAACAACAAGCTTATCAGCATATAAAAGATACAAGAGGTAGAGTAAATGATCTCATACTCAAACATGAAATACCTAAATGTTGTAGAATGTCGTAGGAACAGAACTCCCAATCACTATGCAGTAACTGCATGCAACTTTGGCGAAGATATTAGATGGCTGAATAGATTCCAATAATCCCACTGCATTACTCTGCTTACCTTATCATATATGATAAGGAGTGTCACAACAGCATCACCAAACATCTGTAAATACAAAGAAGAGATGGACTAGGTTGATACATAGAAAACTTATGCCAGTCTTTGATAAAAAATCACAATTCAATGTATAAATAAAACATTGTGCTCAGATGGAAGGGTGATCGAGCTATGCACTGTTGTGTCTTGAAATGCAGCCACCTCCACGTGGTATCTCCTGGTTAGTTTTAAAAGCAACTACGTATGAGCTTTATTCTAAACAACAATTAGTTGTATGACACAACACAGTGGCAATGCCTTTTTTTCACCAAATGTTGTCAGTTTTGCTCCAGTTATACAGAACAAAGATATCGTTTTATCGTTTAAATATGTTTAGTCATTAATAATAAAGGTTTAAATAACACTTTTAAATAATAACCATCTCTACGGAAATTTTTTAATTTATTTGAAAAAATGTCAAATTTTACCCAAAATATCGACTTTTGGACCAAAAGCGCAGACTCAATCCATTTTTTTTCAGCGATAATATTGCATGCAATTAATGTACTAGTTAAATTTCAACTTTTGGCACCTACCTGTTTTTGATTTAAAAAAATTAATTTCTTTCGCTCCACCCTAATATACATATATATATATGAAAGGAGAAAAATTAACCTTTTTTTTTAAACTTAAAATTCAAAATTTTAAAATTAAAAGTCCCAGCTATTAACTTTTAACTTTATTTCTGAAGCTTAAAGTGGTCTTGCCCCTGATAATTTTCTTTTCCAGCCTAACATTTATTACTTTCAGATTTTAATTTTGGACGATCTTTCAGATTAAGTTTGGTCACTTAGTGCTTTTTGCAATAGCTTGTGGGTAGCATTGAACCCAGGTTGACCAAGCCTAGTTCTGTCATTTTGAGCCTAGACAATCAATCAACAGCTCTTCTTCCAATAAAATTAGAGTTTCCTCTTTTTTTGACAACACTTTGCTGGAAACAATTATATACAGCAAAGCAGCACCGAAAACTGACGATATGAAGCAATTAAAATAATAAAACTTTGTAAAAAATCACCATAAAATAAAAACAATACATAGGACGTGTTTTGAGCTAAAAATATAACAGCTCATCATCAGCTAGTAAACAAGTGTCCGTAAGCGGGCAAGGTAAAAAATGAACTGAAAGGTAAAGAATGTTGCAAAGAATGTGACAGATGGCGCTAGCTGAAAGGGACACATGCAGAAGAGAAAAGTGTTGCCAAAAAGATAGAAGAGAAATTGATAGAGAAAAAAATCGAAATAAAGAAATAAGCAAAATTAAAATAAAAGAAGTAAATTAAAAAATATAAATAATAATAATAAATAAAGAAATATAAAAGAATAAAACAAAAAAAAAGATCCCTTTTTTTAACAAAATAAAAAGAAAAGAAACAAGAGAAGAGGGAAAAGAATTACAAAAGTAATTTCCACGCTGGAGATAGGAAAGGAGATGATGGGAGATCATTGACAAGATTAGCAGAATTTTTTGAAATAAAATATGCTTCATGAAAATCCAAGTGAGAGGGAGAGCAGGGTAAGAAATAATTTTGGCCATGGAGAAATTAAAACAATGATTGGAAGACCAACAGTGAGAAGCAATTGAAGATTTAGAGATGTCTTGATTTGCAATATACCTCTGATGCTTGCCTAATCTGAATTTTAAAGCTCTCTTTGTTTGACCAATATAACCTAAATTGCAAGAGCAAATTCTTCTCTTCTGACTTCTAATTCTTCTGCTCCTCTTGAGCAAAATTATGTTGTCCATTTATCTTCTCATTCTTTTACTGATTCTCAGTGTGATATTCTCTCACTTGGCTTGAATTTTTCATGCATTTCTAAGCCTTCTATTCCGAACTTAATTGCTCCCATTGAACATTCTTTCAAAAACAGTAAAATTTCTTCTGGCCAACTTGATTCTCTTCGCTACCGTTTGGCTAATATCATTTCTTCTAATAAATCTTTTAAAAAGTCTAATCTTTCTTCTTCTCAGAAATCTGCTCTCAGTGAACTTAATTCCGTTCCTAACCTTCTTATTACTAAGGCTGATAAAGGCAGTCAAACAGTTCTTCTCAATAAATCTGATTATATTTCCCACGTTGAATCTATGTTAAACTCTGGTGCATATTCTAAATTAAAAAAGGATCCTTCTACTAAGCATTTATCTGATATCAAGCATGTCATTAAAAATTCTGTCTTTCTTAATGATAACACCAAACGTTTGGTCCCCCCATCTATCACTAATTGTGTTTGTTTCTATGTTCTTCCTAAGGTCCATAAACCAACTCTTTCCTTTCGCCCTATCGGTTCCAATATTGGTACTGCTTCTTGTAAACTTGCCAAGTTCCTTTCTAAGTTACTCACTCCTTTATCTTCCACTAACTTTCACACCGTGAAAAACTCTTTTGACTTTGTTGATAAAATTAAATGCCTTTCTCCTTGCAATTATATAATGGTTTCCTTAGATGTTAAATCCCTTTTCACTAACGTGCCTGTTCAAGGGGCAATTGATTGTTTGGAAAGAAGGCTGCGCGAGTTTCATTACTCTTCCATTGAGATTGATGAAATCCTACATTTAGTTAGTATTTGTGTCAGGCAAACTGCTTTTCAGTTTAATAATTCTTTCTATTCTCAAACTGAGGTAATCCCATGGGTAATCCACTGTCTCCTCTTTTATGTGATATTTATATACATTTTGTTGAAGAAAAACTCTTCAGTTTATATAAATTTCCTTTCTGGTTTAGGTATATTGATGATACTTTCATTTTAATTCCCTCTGACCAGGATCTTTCTAATCTCCTTTCTCTTGTTAATTCTGTTGATCCTTGTATTCAATTTACTCTCGAAGTTGAAGAGAACAATTCTCTTCCTTTCCTTGACGTCTTGGTTTCGAAACACCCAGATCGGTTCTCTACCTCCATTTACAGAAAACCTTTCGCTGTATTTCTTCCTCATCATGCTCTTTCAAATCATCCTCCTCAACAAAAAGTGGCGTCCTTTTATACTTTTGTTTTTAGGGCGTTACGCATTTATTCTGACTCTTCTGCTCTGAATAATGAAATTAATTATCTCAAATCTCTTGCCCTTGCTCATGGTTATAATCCCTGTTTGATTGATAAAGCTTTGTATAAATTTAATAAGCCTAAATGTCCTTTTTCTGATTCAAATAATCCTCCTACTCTTAACTCTATAATAGTTCTGCCCTTTTATTATCTTCTCTGTTTCAAAATTGCTAAAATCCTTTCTCATTTTAATTTTAAAGTTATCTTCAAACCTATGAATAAAATTAAATTCTCTTCTCTAAAAGATCCTATTCCTACTGAGAACCGGTGAGGTGTTTATTTTATTCCTTGTTCTTGCAATTTAGGTTATATTGGTCAAACAAAGAGAGCTTTAAAATTCTGATTAGGCAAGCATCAGAGGTATATTGCAAATCAAGAAATCTCTAAATCTTCAATTGCTTCTCATTGTTGGTCTTCCAGTCATTGTTTTAATTTCTCCATGGCCAAAATTATTTCTTCCCCTACATCTCCCTCTCACTTAGATTTTCATGAAGCATATTTTATTTCTAAAAATTCTGCTAATCTTGTCAATGATCACCCATCATCTCCTTTCCTATCTCCAGTGTGGAAATTACTTTTGTAATTCTTTTCCCTCTTCTCTTGTTTCTTTTCTTTTTATTTTGTTATAAAAAAAGGGATCTTTTGGGTTTTTTTGTTTTGTTTTGTTTTATTCTTTTATATTTATTTATTTATTTTTATTATTTATATTTTTTAATTTACTTCTTTTATTTTAATTTTGTTTATTTCTTTTATTTCCATTTTTTCCCTATCAATTTCTCTTCTATCTTTTTGGCAACACTTTTCTGTTCTGCATGTTCCCCTTTCAGCTAGCGCCATCTGTCGCATTCTTTGCAAAATTCTTTACCTTTCAGTTCATTTTTACATTGCCCGCTTACGGACACGTGTTTACTGTAGCTGATGACGAGCTGTTATATTTTTAGATCGAAATGCATCCTATGTATTGTTTTTATTTTATGGTGATTTTTTACAAAGTTTTATTATTTTAATTATATACAGGACTGAGTGTTTTTGCATGACTTTTTCCATTATGAGTTTCTCAATAAACTTGCACTGCTTGACTGTGTGTTTTGGGGGCATTCGCTAACAACTAAGTTCTTAGCCCAGCTGGACCTGGTTTTAGAAAAGGAGACATGCAACAAAAGGATAATAAACCAGGTCCCAACAGACTTTCTATCATCTTCATTGACTCCTACTCTCAGCGAACTTGGTACATTAAAAGAAAAATCAACATGTGGAAAAGAACAGCCATGATAGTAAGAGGAGTTGGCAATATGGCCACCTGCAATGAAGATCCGTCTGTTCTGCAATGAAAAATATATGACTATGGTGAAATAAAAAGTTTAATAGAAGGCTCCAAAAATCTTAACCTGGTCACAAAAAAAGGTGGGACTACTATGGACTGACTACTATAAATATAAAATGACACTATTCGGAAAGAAAACCCCTCGAAATTTCTGATCTGTGAAACTCAATACTCAGAAATTCCTTTCATGACCAAAGCAAATCAATGGATGAACTATTTCTGAATTGAGTGCATTGGCTGTGTTTCTGTAAAACAAACATTTAAAAGCAAAACTCCTCATCCACAGATATAATCTAAAGGCATTTATCAGTCATAACTCATGGCTCATTTCCTGTGTTGCTACAAATAGCTACTTAAAAACATAAACATTTATAAAATAACTCATCATCAAATGGCATAAAACATCATTTCAACTTAAATCATTTTATAATTTAGAGTTATTTATTGCTATAAACTATTTGTGTCAAATATACATTTCTTTTAGTAATTACTGCAATTTAGGAAAGCCATATATCATTTGAAATAGTTTTCTACTTAAAGACATTATAACCATATAAAGAAATAATTATTGCGATTTATTTATATCAAGAGTATTTTTTCAAGGACACTTCCTTGTACAGACTGATGTTCAGTGGAACTGATGTAATTCAACCGTTGTCCTGTGAACATTAACGCACCAGCTCATTGATCGGCTGGGACATTTAAATTTACACCCGGGTAGCCAAACCCCAGCTATTGTTTAACTTCAATTATATTCTATGCATTCCTATGTGCTTTCAGGGCATTGTAAATAGTTTAATATAATATTGTTTATGAATCTCCTGTTAACTTACTGTCTATTTTGACATGCAACACGCACAGTCTATTTATATTTAGTGGAGGCACCGGCAAGATGTATCTTGGATAATCTTCAAGGCTGGATTTACTAATTTATAAAGTGAAGTGTGCACACATCATTGGAGTGCAGCTTGGGGCTGTACATTGCAACATCTTACTGCAGTTTACTTAATAAAGTTTTCACCCTTCTCATTTGGGATTATAACATTCTGGCAGAGCATCTCACATCGCATTTATCACAGATAAGTACATTTTATCTTATTATTATCAGTTTAGTTTTTGTTTTTTATGCTATTTCCCTTATTATTTAAATAATGAGTACTGACTCAGAAACTGCAAATAAGACTGCTGAAGAATTGGAAATAGCAGAAATAATTTTATGTGGCTGAGCTAAATTTGTTCTCACAAGAATAAACACTTTTATTAACTCTGAGCAAACATTTCAAAAAAATTATTTATAGGATAAACTGGAAAAATTAGAGACAGTTTACTCAGACTTTGACAAATATGATGCTCAATTGCCAGCTGAAGCATCTGAAATTGATGATTTTGAAAAAAAAAATATTTTGAAACCAAAGCCAAACTGCAAGCAGAACTTAAAAAAGTGTCTATAAATACACATGCACATTCCCAATTAATGAATAATCAAGTTTCTATTATTAATTCTAATGTCTCTAATAACTTTAAATTGCCAAGATTAAACATTGAACAATTTAATGGTGATTTTAAAAACTGGTTATCATTTAAGGATTTATATTTATTGTTGGTACATAATAATGACAGCATAAGTAATATACAGAAGTTCCAGTATTTAAGAGGGCTACTAGTCGATGAGCCAGCCTCTATAATAAAACACATTCCCCTTTCTGAAAGCAGTTATTCAGAAGCATAGGAAAAATTGCTGTTGAGATATAAGAAAAAACAAATAGTTTCTACTTTAGTTAAAACATTCTTGGACATCCCCCCATTAGTCAAGCAAACACATAAAACTTACACTGTTTATCGGATGTGTCAGATGAAGTAATTAGAAGCCTTAAATCAATTGATTAAAAGGCATCTGGCTGTGATATATGGCTAATTTATATCTTATTACGAAAGGTTATTTCTAAAACACGGGAGGAATGGGCAAGATTTTCCCTCTTTTGATCAATTTATTCAGTTTATAAATGATAGATGTTCCTCTTTAGAGTTGTATAAAAACGAAAATGAAAGTTCACATAGACAAGAAAAGCAATTTAACATTAATAGATCTTATTCTAGTAGCATTAGCAAATGTTTACTTTGTAAATTTAATCATTCACTTTACAAGTACATTAAATTTAAGGAATTAAACGTCAGGGATAGGAGGCAGTTTGTTAAGAAAAACAAGTTGTGTGCAAATTGCTTGTCTAACAAGCATAACACCTGGCAATGCAATTCCTCTTACTATTGTCACAATTGCAAGCTTAAACATCATACCAGTTTATGCGAAAATAAACTGCAAAATTACACGATATCAGCTTCTCGTTCAAATGAAAAACAGAACCACAAAAACAAACCTGATTCAGAGGCCATTTTGATTCCCAATGAGAATAAAAAAGAAATTTCTCCTTCAATAAATGCAGTTCAAACATCTTTTGCACTTTTGCCCACTGCTAGTGTATATATTAATGATTGCATGGGTCAAAAGCACACTTTAAGAGTCATGTGTGACAGTGGCTCAGAGTCTACATTTGTTTTTTAATCTTCCAGGAAAGTGTTAGGAATTAAAAGGAAAAATGCTCTGTTCTCCCTGAAAGGTCTGTCTAATTCAAAGATTACAGTAACTAAGGGTTATGTAATATTTGATCTTACATCAATTCATAATGCTGACACCAAGTTGTCTATGAAGGCATTTAGTTTAGATGAATTAACTGCTCCGTTACCTGCGGAGAAAATAAATGAGAAGCATTTTTTACATTTAAAGAATATAAACTTTGCAGACCCACATTTCGAGATACCAAATATCCTCCTGAGACCTGAGCAAAATGTAATGTATAAATTTTTTTAAATATGAGTTTTTTTCAACAAATAGGCATCAAAAATGACATTTTTAAAGAAATTAATAAATTTCGATTTTTTAATTTTGTTTTACAGCATATCCATCTAAATGAATGTTCAGGCCATAACTCGCTTTAAAGTAATAAAAAAAATGCAAGAAGTGTGAAAAATAATAGAATTTATTATAAAGAACATAAGGCAAGTATTAACATCTGATTTAAAATGGCAAAATAAAAATAGTTTAAACAAATTAAAATAACATAAAAACAAAAATTACCAGCAGAACGTAGAATTCCAACTTGACTCATTTATTACGCCATTTTGTAAACAAAGTAATTACCGTTGCCAAAATCCAAAAGCTGAATGTTGATTTTTGGATTCATACATTAGCAAAACCAACTGGTTTTTTGTTACAATGAAATTTAATGCAATAGAAGGAGAAAGCAAAACATCCATTTAAATGGATGCCAGGTCTCAGGAGGATAAATTAGACATTATTTTAGGATCTGATTATTTTTTTTCTATTTTACTTCCTGGCAAAGTAACAGATACTCAGAGCAATTTAATTGCTCAAAATTCAATGTTTGGCTTTCTCGTATCAGGAAAAATGCCATATTCCAGTACATCTCAAAATTCGATACATAATTTGCATATTTATGAAGTTAATATTGATAAAGAATTGAAGCATTTTTGGGATGTAGAAGAAGTATTTAATAAGAATGCTCAAATTGTGTCGCCTGAAGAGCAGTTTTTTGAATTTCATTTTCAGAAAAGTTATTCAATTAATTCCGAGGGTCATTTTGTGGTTAAGTTACCTTTTATTAAATCTAAATCAGGATTAGGTAATTCTAAACCTGCCGCAATTTCTCGATTGCTTGCTATAGAAAGGAAATTTAGAGAGAAACCACAATTTGAAAAACAATACAAAGAGTTCATGTAAGAATATGAAGTGTTAGGTCATATGGAATTAGTTGCACAAAATGACATTAATAATTATGAAAATTAACACTATTTTCTTCCTCATCACACAGTTATTAAACCTTCTAGTACCACTACTAAATTGAGAGTAGTTTTTGATGCTTCATGCAAAACTTCAAATGGTGTTTCCTTGAATTCCATTTTGGGTGTAGGCCCTAAGTTACAATGGTACATTTTCGAAATTTTACTTAATTTTTGATTCCCGATAATAGTTTTTCTGCAGATATAGAAAAAATGTACCACTAGATTTTGGTTGCCGAAGAAGATCAAATTTATCAACAAATCGTTTGGAGGTCTAATCTTAATAAGGAAATAAAAAATTACAAATTGAAAACTGTCACATATGGTTTAGCGCCAGCATCTTTTCTGGTGACTAGATGTATAAAACAAACCGCTCATGATTATGCAAAAAATGCTTGCATTTTGCACATGTTAGAAGAAGATATGCATATGGATGACTTATTATCCGGTACAAATACTGTTAGGGAAGCAATAGAAACTTGCAAAGAAATTACAGATTGTTTAGGTGTGCTTGGTTTTCACTTAAGGGAGTGGAATTCAAATTTACAGGAATTTCTCAATGCATTTATAGATTGTTCTAGCACCGAATCAAATTTTGAAATAATTCTTAGTGACAATGGAAGCTCCAAATTTCTAGGCTTAAGCTGGAACTCTTCTTCAGCTAGTTTTATTTTCAAGACTTCACTAGTACTCAATCCACCTCTTACAAAGAGGCATATTTTAGCTGAGTCTGCCCGAATTTTTGATCCACTAGGTTGAATTTTTCCCTGTACTGTAACTTTAAAAGTATTTTATCAGAAACTTTGGCTTACAAAGGGGAACTGGGACTCTATTATACCACAACATCTTGCAGATGAATTACTACAATTTCAAATTTCATTTAACAAGATAAATCAATTGTATGTTCCTAGATGTGTCACGCTTTCATCCGGTAACCTATTTGAATTACATGGATTTTCGGACACCTCAACACTGGCTTACGCTGCCGCAATTTATTGCCGACAGATTCATAATGGGAAAACCAGTTCTTTTCTCTTAGTTTCTAAAACTAAGGTTGCTCCAATCAAACAGATTTCGGTACCTAAATTAGAACTTTGTGGTGTACACCTACTATCTAAGCTGTTTCATTCTGTTATGGAGACACTAAAGAATTACAAGTTCCATATTTTTGCCTGGTCGGACTCAAAGGTCGTCCTTTCTTGGCTATCTGCACATCTGCATAAATGGAAGACTTTTGTCACAAATAGAACATCTCAAATCACCGAAATTCTACCTACAAATCACTGGAGACATGTCCCATCCAAAGAGAACCCTGCAGATATCGTTTCATGTGGTATTGATCCTAAATGTCTTCCAGGATGTGACTTGAAGTGGAAAGGTCCAAGTTGGCTGGTTCTAGACCCATCCAATTGGCCAAAAGACAACTCAAATGCTGAGGAATTTGATGAGCAAATCAAAGCCGAACAAAGGTCTGATTAAATTTTTTCATTTCACACCCGCACATCAAATGATCTAGTTGATAATTTATTTCAAAAGCACTCTTCACTTGGAAAAATTATTCACATTTTGGCCTATTTCCAAAGGTTCATTAAAAAATGGAAAAAGGCTAACAAATCAGAATTTTTTTTAGCCACATCTTACTTACAAAGAAACAAAAGCTGCCAAAGAAACTATCGTTCTTTGGATTCAAAATTCTTACTTTCATGAAGAATTTAAATGTATCAAAGAACAGAAGGCTTTTACAAAAGGAAAGTACGTTACACTCCCTCCATCTGAGTATTGACGATAGGGGTCTCTTACGTGTGGGAGGACGACTACAAAATTCACAGTTAGCATTTAATCACAAACATCCTATAATATGGCCCTCAAAGTATAAAATGACTGAGTTATTAATACAGCAACAACATATTACAACTTTACATGCTGGGCCTTCTCTACAATCCCATATCCTCAGACAGTCCTATTGGATCATTATTGGAAAAAAGCTCATCAACAAATGTATCAATAGGTGCCTAAAATGCTACAAATATAAAAGGTCCATATGGAGAATTCACCAAAGCATCGAATAACCCTGGAACATCCATTTTTCTCCAGCGATGTTGATTACACAAGCCCTATATCTACTGGATTAATAAGGGTCGGGGTGCAAAAACAACTAAAAGCTATATAGCGTTATTTATTTGTCTCGTTACAAAAGCTGTGCATAGATCTTTATAGTGACAATGGTACCAATTTTGTCGGTGCGTCCAGAAAACTGGACAAAATATATAAACTGTGGAGTTCATTTCCGGAAAATGAAAGCATGGCGCATTACCTAAGGGAAAACTCTCTGGAATGGCATTTCATCCCTCCTTCTGCCCCTCATTTTAGCAGGATTTGGGAGGCTGCCATAAAATCCACGAAACGTCACCTCAAAAGAGTTTTAGGAGAGGCATTGCTCACCTTTGAAGTGCTAGCTACATTACTTGCCCAAATTGAATCTATTCTCAATTCGTGTCCCCTTATGCATTTAAACAATAATGATACTGATTGCATAAATATCCTCACACCCTCACATTTTCTTACAGGGGACGTCCTACATTCCATACCTGAGGAGTCATAAGCAACTACAGTGAATCTAAGGAATCGCTGGCAGTTGATACAAAGCATGAAAAGGGGATTCTACAAACGGTAGTGCAAGGAATACCTTGCCTCTCTGCAACCAAGGCCAAAGTGGAAGGTTGCCAGGCCTAACCTCCAGGCTGGGCAGGTCGTGCTATTAATGGAGGACAATCAACCACCAGGATCTGGGCCATTGGGCCGTATTATAGAGGTCAACCCAGGCAGAGATGGCATCATCCGAGTGGTGTCTGTGCAGTATGGAAATTCATTTTTCAAACATCCAGTGCACAAAATCGCATTACTCACTCAATATCAGGACTAAGGCCCTGATAGGGAGGGAGTATGTTTCTGTAAAACAAACATTTAAAAGCAGAACTCCTCATCCTCAGATATAATCTAAAAGCATTTATCAGGCATAACTCATAGCTCATTTCCTGTGTTGTTACAAATAGCTACTTTAAAACAAACATTTATAAATAACTCATCATCAAATGGCATAATTTCAATGAGTTATGTTTAGATAAAACATCATTTCAACTTAAATCATTTTATAATTTAGAGTTATTATTTATTGCTATAAACTAATTGTGTCAAATATACATTTCTTTTAGTAATTACTGCAATTTAGGAAAGCCATATATCATTTGAAATAATTTTCTACTTAAAGACATTATCTTTCATTTGCTTATTGAAATAACCATTGTGATTTGTTTATATCTATCAAGAGTATTATTCAAGGACACTTCCTTGTGCAGACTGATATTCAGTGGAACTGAGCAGATGTAATTCAACCTCTGTTCTGTGAACATTAATGCACCAGATGATTGATCGGCTGGGACATTTAAATTTGCACCCAGGTAGCCAAACCCCAGCTATTGTTTAACTTTAATTATATTCACGCATTCCTATGTCCGTTCAGGGCATTGTAAATAGTTTAATATAATATTGTTTATGAATCTCCTGTTAACTTACTGTCTATTTCGACACGCAACACATACAGTCTATTTACAGGCTGACTACATCTTTAAGCTGGAAAACACTTTGCAGACCATATACTGAAAATGGGATAAAGATTCCGGATTATTTAAAGAAAAACAACAACCTGTTTCCATATGCTTCTTATCCATAATCATCTTCAATGCAAACTCCTTTTACAGTCTAAAATCGAAACTAGAGTCCATGATCTTCAGCCTTGAAAAAACTGCTGTTGAAAAAGGTAACTTCATTTCATTCCTCTGATAATGCAATCTGGGATGATGTAGAAACAGAACTCTGAACTTGACCTATTTTCATCTCTCTCCTTCTTGCTTGAAGGACTGTTTGTTATCAGCAAAGAGTGTTTCTCTTCGGTAGAAAAAGAAGTTCATACTGAAGATGTTATGGATAACGAACATATGGAAATAGTTTCTTGTTTTTCTTAAATAATCCAAAATCTTCACCTCATTTTCAATATGTGGTCTGCAAAAAGTTTTCCAACTTCTCAGCTAATGCACTCCGTTCAGAAACAGTTCATGCGTTGATTTGCTTTGGTCATCGAAGGAATTTACAAAAATTGACTGGCACAGATCAGAAATTTCGAGGGGTTTTTCTCTCTGGGATAGTTGCGTTATTTAGTAGTCAGTCTGTAATAGTCCCACCTTTTTTTGTGGCCAGGTTAAGATTTTCACGCCCTGCTGTTAATTTTTTTATTTCACTGTAGCCATATATTTTTGTGGCAGAGAAAAAGGATCTTCATGGCAGGTGACCATACTGTCGACTTGTTGTAACGAACCCATTATAATGTTGGGCCATTTTTTTCCACATGTTGATTTTTCCTTTAATTTACCATGTTCACAGAGAGTAGAAGTCAATCAAGATGATAGAAAGTCTATTGGGACCTGGTTTATTATCCTTTTCTTACATTTCTCTTTTAATAAAACCAGGTCTAGTTGGGCTGGGAACATAGTTGTTCACGAATGCCCCCCAAAATGCATAATCAAGCAGTGCAAGTTTATTTAGCAACTCATAATGGAAAAAGTTATGCAAGAATGGTTGGTCTTTCATACAAAAAGGGGAAATTTAAATTGTTTTCAGCAGAGGACAGACTTGTCAAAAAAGGAGGAAACTTTAATTTTATTAGAAGAGTTCTTGATTAATTGTCTGGGCTCAGAATGACTAGGCTTCGTTAACCCAGCTGCAACATTAAACAGAAACTGCAAAAAGCACTAAGTCAGCAAATTTAATCTTAAAGATCCTCCAAAAATAAAGTCTGAAAGTGTTAAATATTAGGTTGGAAAAGAAAGTTATCAGGGGCAATACAGCTTTAAGCTTCAGAATTAAAGTTAAAAGATAATAGGTGGGACTTTTAATTTTAAAATTTTGAATTTGAATTTTGAATTTAAAAAAAGGGGTTAACCTTTATCCTTTCATATATACACAGAGCCTTATGTTTTGGAGAAGTATGTGTGAAAAATTATATGGCACCTTTGGCAGAAATTTTTATTATGTTATGCATGAATTATGATATATTTTCACATGCATTGTTAATTTTTAGCCCACTAATAATTTTTAATCTGTCATAAATTCACCAGAATCTCCTAAAAACTGTCATATACATACATTATTGAAGATATTTGCTACATAAATTATCACTGATAACTAAAAAATTGAATTTTACATGTTCAGTGTTAGTTCAAAATATTGTGCACTTTAAAAAGTGCTTATCAGTAAGCTGAATCACATTAACATGTAGTTCAAGCTAGAAATATTGACTTTTTTTTCTTTTTAATTCATATATTATTGAAGTAATGGATGCAGTTGTTAAAAAATTTGTTTTGTATTCAAAAAAGAGAATTCTTAAATTGATGTTAGATGGAGTTTCAACAATTTCATTTTTGAACTTATAATTTAGGTATTTATTTATAGATGAACTAATTTTTAATCATAAATTAAAGAAAATTGTTTTACACAAAAAAAAAAAAAAAAAAAAAACTTTGAAAATAAATATTGGATATTATCATGATTATATAAAACTCTCTGTAAATTAAGTAAATGTACTTTAATTTTCACACAAGAATAACGAAGTTGGGCATCTTTGAACATTTGTGATAAATTAATTTTTCATTTCTCCTTAATATTACTAGACTATATTAAATAAAATAATTTAAAGTTTTCTGAAATATTTTTCATGTATGTTTTGAGTTTTATATTTTAAAAACAAAAGTCTAGAATTGCACACATGCTGTATCTATTAGGAACGTTCAAAAAGTAATGAGCTGGAGGCCTAGGAACAGAAACTAGTACATTATTTCAGAAGTATTAACCCTGGCTGTTGAGGCACTTGTCCCACTGAGACACAAGGTGGTGAATGGCTGTTTCGTAAAATTCCTGGGGTTGCGATGTGAACCAGTTCCGCACGTATTGCTTGACATCGTCATCCGAGATGAATCATTTGCCCCTCAGTGCCTTTTTTAGGGGACCAAAAATGGCATAATCGCAGGGAGACAGGATTTTGTGGTAGTGACTCTGGATGTTTCTACTGAAGACTTTGTCGTTTCGATTCAGGTTCAAAGTGATGACACCAAGACTCATCTCCAGTCACCACTCGTGCCAGAAACTCATTGATTTCCCTGGCATAGTGCTGATGATGATCAAGACAGTGGGATATTCGACATGCTTCCTGTTGTGGTTGAAGACTGTGGGGTACCCATTGGGCGCACACTTTGCACCAGTTTAGTCTTTCCATCATGATGGTGTGAACACTTCTGACTCTCAATCTGACCTCGGCAGCTACGGCTTTCCCTGTAACTCGGTGGTCCTACATAATGAGTCCATCAACCAGCTGGTCAATGTCATCGGTAATGCGTTTTAATGTTCCAGATCGTACATCATCGACTAAGGAAACCCGTCCTTCCCTGAAGCCATGTCTTGAGCCTTGCAAGGGACATGCAGTGTTCACCGTACACTTGTGACATTCTTCGATGAATGTCCGTCCCCCTTACTCCTTCCACTGTCAAAAAACGAACAACACCTCTTTGCTCTTCTTTTGACGCCTCCATTTCACTGCTTACAACACAAATGAGCGTTGGACGACTGATACATTCTTCTGCTAGCTTTGTAGTCACATGACTTGCGCTCATGACCCTCTAGCGGCAGACATGTGGACTTGACCGCGCTTTTGTCAAAAAACATCTTTGTTACTGACACAACGATATTATCATTCTGTCATCGGTTTGCACATTCCACACTCCGGCTCATTTCTTTTTGAACATCCCTTATACATATATAAATATACAGTAAAACCTTCCTAAAATGACCATGCTCTATTCCATTAAAAACTGGTTGTTCCAAAAGGTGGTCTCTTAATGGAGTTTGCGTTTAAATCTAGTTTTTTATTGTCAAAAATATGGTAACAAGTAGTGTTTTGAAAATTTAACTTTCACATTAGGAAGTAAATAAATACCAAAAGAAAACTTTAATTTATATTCATAAGTTAATTACTACAAGGGTTTCAAAAAGGTTTCTTCTTTTCATCAATAGCATTAGCACAAAAAATAAGGCTAGCCATTCTTTTAGTGTTTCTCTTTCTTTAACTTTCTATGAAACATTTTGTTACTAATGCCCAAAAGAAAAGTCCCATTTCATCTATGTTTATGTTATAAATATTTTTATCTTCATAATTGGCAACAATCAATGTCTCCTTTTTAATTCTTACACAGTTCATTGCTCACATCTGCAGCTTCTCCACAAATTGATTTAAAAGCAATATCGCTAGAGTTACAAAATTTCTGTAGCCAACCACTGCTTACATAAAAATTTTGGAGCCTGAAGGCAATTTGAATGTCTTTCTCATTTTTGGCTCTTACTGCTCAAAACCATTCCATCAAAGTATCGTTCACACAGCTAAACTTTTCCTTATGTTTTCCTTTCATTCCATACTATTTACTGCCTGGCCATTCTTTTAAAAAGGCCATGTTATTCTTCAAAGTTTTGTTTATCTGCATTTTTCCACAATTAAACATTTCAGCAAATTTTTATTCAGACTTTGAATTTTTCTTTCATTTATACCATGTATACACTCCTCTAAGTTTAAAATTACTCTTTTAGTATGATAACTTCCCTGAATTCTTCTGATATCATTACATTTGGCATAAAGCAAGATAAATCTATTCAAAACTTTATTAAAATAACTTTTTATTACTGTTAAATTTGTGAACAAGAATTTATGTCACATTTAAAAGAAAACATATTGTTTTTTTGATTGAACGAATGTATTGCAACCCTGTTTTCCTGCAAAAAATTATTTATTGCCATTTGTCCCCCACCCCTTCTAAAATTTGTATTATCTTAAAAAAAAAAAAAAAAGCATACAAAAATTATAATAATGCATCCAACCAAAGTCAAAATTCATTAGTTTTTATTAGATATTCTTTTAAAATGTTTCTAGATTTTTAAGAATTTAGATCTAAAAATACGAGTTAACAAACAAATTTCTTAATTTTATCATCTCGTTCAGTGCAGTTGGATTCAAGAATTTCCTTGGCTGGAGATGAAAGATTATAGAAGTGCTATGCGGTGTACTATTTGTAAAAAACATCCTAAGATCGCATATCCAAATAGTGTTTTATATCAGAATCTGGCATAACTTCAAGTGCAATTCGTTTGAAATGAGTAAAAAGAAACAATAATTCACATAAGCACAAAGATTGTGCTAATGCAGAATTAGCTGTAAAAAGTTTTTCGGCTACTCCATTGGCTCGATGTTTTGTTTGGTTAAATGATGAACAATTGAAGAATATGACATCACTATTTAACACTGCTTATTTCTGTGCAAAAGAAGAGTTATCTTTTACAAAATTTGAATCAATTTGTAATTTAATGGGAAAAAAATGGTCTGAAACTTTGTTCAAATTATATGAATGATAAACAAGCAAAGAAATTTATTCACCATATGCATTAGTTGAAAAAATATGTTAAAAGAACATCTTCTACAGACAAGGTTTTTTACTTTATTAAGAAACTGAACACAATTTTTTCTGGGAACCTACACTTTTCATGTAGGTTCCCAGTTGGGAACCTTAAAATTTTTAGAATTTTCTAGCCCTAGTTTATGTTATTCCTAGCAGAGGGTGCAGTTGTAAAAAAAGCAGCTAAGCAAAATTAATCTTAAAGATCCAAAATTGAAGTCTGTAATAAATGTTTAAGCTTTAGAATTAAAGTTAAGAAACAAAGCTGGGAATTTTTTATTTTAAAAAAGAGATTAATTTATCCTTTCATAGATATTGAATAGTTAAATTTATAAATGCAAATATGAATTTGCATTAATACAAATATTTTAGAAATTGCATACTAGGATAAAATAAAGTAACTTAAGAATAATAGTAACATTTCTTAAAAGTTGAGAAATTATTAAATTAAGCAACTAGTTTTGAGAAGAACAATTTTAGAGCTCTTACTGTATACAGAATAAATAAATTATGTAACAATCTCATAGATTATAATTAAATTTATCAAACTCTAAACAGCAGATATGCTTTTTTATGCTTGAAATGATTGCTCACTTTCATCTACCTGATGGCAAGAGAACTGCTATGAAATTACAGCTCTCAAAATTAAACTGGTTAGTTTAAATAATATTTTAAAAAGTTTTGCTAGTATTTTTTTTCTTCCATCTTCTGTAATGAAAATATGAAAAATAAAATTACTCTTTTATTAGACCTAAACTATTAACATAGAAAGCATAGGATGATTATAAAACTACTTATTTAAAATAAAAAGTGTCTCATTCAAAGTTGAACCAAATTTTTTACAGAATTTTAATGATAATATTTTTAACAGCTTTTTTTTTTTTTTTTTTTTTTTTCCTTTGTGCGTGTTGCATCTTAAAAAATACAATGCAACATTTCCCATTCTAAATAATTTAAATATTATAAAATATTTATCTCTCAACTTAAATTATCATTATTAAGCTTCTAAAATCAAATTTCAAATCTTAACTTTTTAAATCCAGTACAGTGTGTAACATAATGATGAGATAAGAAGTGCTGGAAATATACAGCAATTTGGCCATTGATGCTATATACAGTCAGCCAGATCTAAAAGAAAATAATAATACAGCACTTCTGTAGTATTGCTAGAACAAGGACGGTGGCCACTTCTATCACTTATTGTGATATAATCACTATTCTCACAAATCAAGTTAAATCTATTAAAAATCCATTAAAATATCTCTATTAACATAAAAATTATGAATGTATATTTAGATTTGGCTAGGAGTAAGACATCCTACATTTTTGACTAGATAAGTGAAATATGACCCAGTACGATTTTTATTTCTTTCTATAACTTGATTTGTCAGACATTTCAGAATCACTATGTATAACAATGGAGGAATAAGACTCTATAAATAATACATTACTTGAAAAGAGTTAATTTGACTGCTTCATGTGAATAGCCCAAGCTCACTTACATTTATTTGAATATAAGTTCAAGAGCTTAATACTCCACTGAAAATAATACTTATTACAATAAAGGTAAACAATTTTTAAGAAGCATATTTTTAAATAAATTTTAATACAATTTCACAGTAAAGATTTTATTAATGAAGTCTTCAGAAATGTACTTAGATGGCTTTAAATTCAGTATTTAGGAATTACGAAAATTAAGCTATTTCAACATGTAGTATATATATATATCATACATACTTGTGCATAAGCCCATTCGCGTATAAGCTGACACCCTTATTTTGAATGACAAATTATTGGTAAAATTTGAGACTTGTGTATAAGACAACCCTAAAAAATTCCAATATGTTTTCAGACAAAAATCATACTTTTAATGAAATACTAAACACGCAAAAATAATTACATAAAATATTAACAAATATCAAAAGAATCCTTCAAATTCAGAATCAGTATCTGAATCTCCAAAAAGTTCTATTAAGTCCCATCCCATTGCTTCCTCGTCATAAAAATCAGACTCAGCATCTGATGAATTTTTGTCATACTTTGATAAATAAAATCATCCTCAATGCCATCCATAGCATTGCAATACAACATTTTTTAAATGATTTCAAAAGTATCCCCCTTGGAATTGACATCCACATCTCTTTAACCAAAGAAGGGATAACATTGATTCTCACTCTTTTCAAGTTGCCGCTTTTTGATTTCTGTACATCTGGCAAACACATCTCCCCCTTTTTAAAAGACAATTTTAGGTCAAAATTTTTATATATATATGTACGTTTATACGGTTTATACGTGAGCATGTACAGTCGTGGAAAAAAAAAAGTAAACACCCCCTACTAACTTCTCAACAAATTATTGTAGAAGAAAGTTATTGGTACCGAACGATTGGTACCGAACTACTTTTAAATGATGTATATAAAATTTGTTTAAGGGGCCATCTACATATTAAAACGAACCATAACTTTGTTTTTTTCAATAGCAGTATACAATTCTGACAGCATAATTGAACTCTACACCTTTCAATTAGCTTATAAACAAATTTTTATGCAATTCGTGCCATAAGTTTCCGAGAAATTAATTATTTTAAAACGAGCGTATTTTAAGGGCTGTATCCAAATTGAAGTTCCGAACTCGATTGTCCACCAAGAGAGCCGCCTTCTTGATCAAGGCACTTTTAAGTGTCAATTAAACCTGTTTGATTACAGAATAGCAGAATAAATTCCAAAACTTTACTCACTTCTATCATAGACGGCCCCTTAAACCATCTTTTTGCCATTTTTTAAGCATAATTTGAAAACTACTTGGAAGAAAAATGTGAAATTTTGGATTTCCATAAAGCAGGACTTAATAAATCTAAATCCATCAAAAAAATTGTATGTTGCAATTCATAATTTTTTCGAATATTAATTTCATAATTCATATCATAAAATTATAAAAATTGCAAATTCAACGTATTTATGTTTGGGTATATTAGTATTATTGCTACACAAAAAATTAGCTCATTAGGAGCATAATTTCAGGAGATATAAATAAAAATATGAAAATGTAATTTAACATTAGAAGTACTAAATTTTGAATGTCTATAATTCAAAAAACTTATCATTTGAATGACTTGAAATTTGGTTTCTGGGCATATTTTGAACCAAATATTTGAAATATCTCGTTAAATTTGGGTACTGCCATTGAAAAAAATGAAGTTTGGATTCGTTTTAATATGTATATGGCCCCCTAAGCAAATTTTATACACACCATTTAAAAGTAGACTTTATTTCCAATCGTCTGGTACCAGTAACTTTCGTCTACAATAATTTGTTGAGGAGTTAGTAGGGGGTGTTTACTTTTTTTTTTCCACGACTGTACATATATATATACATATAAGTGAAAACATGGAACATCTGATTTAAAAGAAAATATTTCTATTATTTAGTAAATTATTCAAAAGAGAAAATAAGATTAAAATTTTCACTACAGATGAAATGGCAATACTGCAATTCACACTGAGGAATATATGTATGAAAACTCATAATGAAGAATTATTGGTATTTATTAATCCAATCTGATCACACAAGTATCAGAAGTTTAAAATAAAAACAAGAACAGAAATCAGAAACTCATTTCATAGGTGGAAGCAACAACAGCAGATCATTTTATATGTTATTTTTCAAATTACCTATCATCATCCAAAATCCTTCTTTTAGCCTCATTAAGAGCTTGTAGCAGAGATTTTTCTAGCTGACGGAGTCTCATATGGAATTCTACTGTTAAAACAAACATGAGGAATAAGTAGAGAGTAATACCAATAAGGATTTACAATAAATATATTGCTAATATCAAATTGCAATGAAATAAGTACCAAACATATTAAAATAGAGCTAAGATAAGAGACAACTAATAATTCAGCCATCAGCTAATCATAATTCTTGTATTATATTTTAATTATTCTGCTCATTTTGGGATATGTAGAACAATACATAATTCTGGAGAGAATTACAATTAATGTTCGATCGAAACAGGTTTTTAAGACCAAAACCAAATTTCGATAATCTTCCTAGTATCAACCAAAAATGAAAACAGAAATGAAGCTGTCCAAAAAATTTCAAGTAATTAATACATACATAAATATACAGTAAAATCTTGTTACAACTAATTTCTAGGGACCACCGATTATTCTAAAAAATTTGTTAATGTGAAATTCCAATATGGTAGATTTTAAAAAATTTGGATGCACATTAAAAAAGACTATATGATTTCTAAAGATATATTAATTTTCTGAAAACATGCAAATGAAGACTAAATATACAGTACATTATTACAAAACTATTTGTTATAAGATAGCTTTTAATTAATTTTTCAACTACTTTTCAGCAGTGAAACTACGCTTGAAATTATTAGGTAGCTTTCATTACAAAAAGCTACCTATTGCAGCCGTTCGGAGGAAAGCGATTTCAAAAAATTTTGGTATATTTTCATCGATCATGACGCCCAGACCCCGAAACCACCCTCCGTTCAAAATTGATATATATATATCTGACTTATGTCACACTGTAACTCTCGTATTTATGAACCGATTTGGATGTAATTCGGTGTGTACATAGTACACACCAATGTCTCGACCGAGTTTGTTGGCCAGCTTCATCCGCCATTTTGTTTCAAAATGGCGGCCATTTAAAATTTTTTTAAAAATTTAAAATTTGAAATGTGGTACCAAAAAATTGAAAATGGAAAAATATTTTTTTCTTATGTATTTGACCTTTATACAAAGACTCCGGAGAAGTTTTTGTTTCGTCTATATCTTAAAAAATGGCTGAGTTATAGCATTTTGAATTTCTAGCGTGGCTGACATTTTGAAACGTCCTGAATTTTGTCACGCGATAAAAGGCGTATTTATGAACTGATTTGGATGTAACTTCGTTTATACATAGTACATACTAATGTCTCGAACGAGTTCGTTGGCCAGCATCATCCGCCATCTTGTTTAAAAATGGCAGCCATTTAAATTTTTAAGAAAAATTTTAATTTGAAATGTGGTACCAAAAAATTGAAAAAATATTTTTTTCTTATGTGTTTGACCTTGATAAAAAGATTTGGGAGCAGTTTTTGTTTCGTCTATATCTTAAAAAATGGCTGAGTTATAGCATTTTGAATTTCTAGCGTGGCTGACATTTTGAAGTGTCCTGATTTTTGTCACGTGATAACACATGTATTTATGAACCGATTTGGATGTAATTTGGTGTGTACATAGTACACACCAATGTCTCAACCGAGTTCGTTGGCCAGCTTCATCCGCCGTCTTGTTTCAAAATGGCAGCCATTTAAAAAAAAATTTTTAATTTAAAATTTAAAATGAGATACCAAAAAATTGGAAAATGAAAAAGATTTTCTTCGTATGTGTTTGACCTTAATACAGAGATTCCGGAACAGGTTTTGTTTCGTCTATATCTAAAAGAATGGCTGAGTTATAGCATTTTGAATTTCTATTGTGGCTGACATTTTAAAACAACCTGATTTTTGTCACGCGATAACAGGCGTATTTATGAACCGATTTGGATGTAACTTGGTCTGTACATAGTACATACCAATGTCTCGACCGATTTCATTGGCCAGCTTCATTCGCCATCTTGTTTCAAAAGGGTTGCCATTTAAAACAAAATAATTTAAAATTTAAAATGAAGTATTAAAAAATTGGAAAATGAAAAAAAAAATTTTGTGTGTTTGGCCTTGATACAAAGATTCTGGAGCAGTTTTTGTTTCTGAAAATTTGTTCTTTTGTTTATATCTTAAAAAATAGTTGAATTATAGCACTTTAAATTTCTAGCATGGCTAACACTTTGAAACGATCTTGTATTTGTCACGCGATAACACACGTATTCGCCTATTTCGATGGAAGAAGGCATGTGGATAGTATACATCAATATCTCAACCAAGTTCACTGGCCAGCTTCATCAGCCATCTTGTTTCAAAATGGCGGCCATTAAATTTAAAAAAAGTATATTTAAAGTGAGGTGCAAAAAAATTAGAAATTGAAAAAGGTTTCTTTCTTAAGTATTTGACATTGATATAAGCATTCACGAGCATTTTTTGTTTGTCTTTATCTTAAAAAATGGCTCAGATATAGCAGTTTCAATTTCTAATGTGGGTGACATTTTGAAAAATCTTATTTTTTGCCTGCGACAGCACTCGTATATATCAACCGATTCCGATGTGAGTGAGCATGTGCACAGCAATTACTAAGGTCTCGACAAAGTTCACTGGTTAGCCTCATCCACCATGTTGTCTTAAAAGGGCAGGAACTTTAAGAAATCGCCGAATTTGGCAGCCAAATATAAGTTACTTTAAATAAAAGCAGCTTGGATAAAGCTTTTACCCGCTCACTGACAAGCCTGTGTTAATACGTTCACTAAGCTCCAGGTTTCACTGCAATACAAGCAATATTTAAAGTACTATAATTCTATTGATTTAATGTATTTTTAATACATTGAACAATGATTAATACTTCCAAGGATTGCATTCATGTTTGTTATTAAGTTTTTTTTATAAAATGTTCAAATAATCATTTTTTTTTAGCATTTAAAACAAAATGCAGAGAAAACAACATTACAATTTTGGCCTTTTCCAAGACAGTCGGAGGGTTAATTTCGCGAAATTCTCATTCATAATGATTTAGTATCGATAAAAATTAGTATTGAATATCCTATATTCGGTTTCTACTAAATTGAGCTTCGTGTGTTTGAATAATATAAGTTGGCTTTTTTAAAATAAGGAAAATGAAAGCTACCTCTTCCTCCCGGCACTGGCCGGAAGGACTTTTGACTATTAAAGCAGTGAATTATCACTTTGCTAACAAGACGTAAACCGACATAATGAAAAATGTCCAAGCCGGGAATCGAACCTGGGCACCAGGAATAGTGCTCCAGTGCTCTACCACTAAGCCACGAGGACAATGCCCAACTTAGCATCTCTCACACATATAAGTCGGTAAGGCTGCAACCACAGCTACTAGATGGACAGGTCTTCATGAGCACACAATCTTGCGGCGAAACATCAGACGCAAGACAATTAATTAAAATTATATATTCACCGATGCTGGGTTTTTTGTGTCTCATGTTTTGCCGCAAGATTGTGTGCTCACGAAGACCTGTCCATCTAGTAGCTGCGGTTGCAGCCTTACCGACTTATATGTGTGAGAGATGCTAAGCTGGGCATCGTCCTCGTGGCTTAGTGGTAGAGCACTGGAGCGCTATTCCAGGGGCTCGGTTCGATTCCTGGCTTGGACATTTTTCACTATGTCAGTTTACGTCTTGTTAGCAAAGTGATAATTCACTGCTTTAATAGTCTATAAGACAGCTATTAAATTCATTAAATTTCAAGATTTTACTTGTAACTATAAAGGAATTTATCTGACATACCTGAAAGCTGAAAAAAAATCACACTGATACATACCATTAATGTAACTTTTATTATTATTACAAAATAGTAAGGAATCTCTTTTCTGAAGTTGACAACAATTTTTTCAAAGGAAAATCCTCACTGTTATTATTCTCTATTTTTCATGTTTGCTCTGATAATTTTTGCTTATATCGTTTCAGCTTAAATATGAGGTAAACATGGCCATTATACCCATATATACCATGTAGGCATTCCAGCAATGAACTGACTTTGATTTTGACTTCAATATTTTTCAACATTGTATAAAACTCAGATTTTCGGCCAAAACGAAACCGAATATTCGGTTGATCTTTAACCTAAAATTTATTGTAACATTTTTTAGGCATCATGAGAACATCTATATTGGCTTATTTTTGATAAGTACATTAAATATCTTGAATACATTTTTTGGGCATGATAAGATTTTGCATTTGAGAAATTTGCAGGCTCAATTCTTAAATGAAACAATTCTATTGCATTGTCTATTGAGAACTATATTTACACATTTCTGTGATTGGGAAAAAAAAAAAACTGTAAAATAAAACAAAGTGGAAGTTAATGATTAAATAATTAAAGATTTTTGCCCTTTAACACAGTGTCACATTTTCAGTGCCATATTGTGTTATTTTTTTTTCTCATGTTTTCGACTTTATATTAGATTTTTTTCCTCCAATTTCTGTAGATTTTATCTTTGAAGCCACCTTTCAAAATAAAGAAAAAACATTAAATAAAAACATATGAAAATAGGTAATTATTAGGTTGTGTAAAAAATAATTTCAGTTTCAGTTATTTAACTTTTTAAACAATTTCTTTAGGTAGTTGGAGACAGCTTTAAAACATACCACAAGTTCAGCAGCAAGCTTTCAGACTGTAAAACAAAGATTAGCTTGTATGCATGCTTTCAATATATCAGTGACTGCCGAAAATTATGATATCAAAGAACAGCCGACTCACGAAATCAGCAATGTTTGGTCGCGACTAATTGAAGAAATTTAGGATTCTGTTTGCCACAACAGATTGATGAAATCTCCAACTTTTTTTTTTTTTTTACAGCATCTGACAGCCAAAATTTATGATTTTTTATAAAAAAAATGATTGACAAACTTTGTTATGCATTTCAATGACTCATTGATGAAATCAGCTATTTTGTTTTATGCAACTGATTGGTAAAATCCACGATTTTTTACTGCGAGTGACTACCAAAAATTACGATTTTTATCAACAAATGATCCACACACTTTGTAACATATTTCAACGACCAACAGACAAAATAAACGATTTTTTGCTGCGACTGATTGAAGAAATCTGAGTTTTTACCGCAATTGAGTTACGAAATTGTTTGTCGTGAGTGAATTCTGAAATTTATGATTTTTATAAATGACCAATTGACAAATTTTGCGATATACTGCAGGAACAAATTGACGAAATTAGTGAATTTTTAATGCGCATAACAAAATCAATGAATTTTTAATGTGACTTATTGAAGAAATTTGCTATTTTTTTATTCCACACTTAATAGAAATAAGTTTGCGATTTTTATCAGCAACATATTAAAAAAATTTACAGTTTTTTCAATGATCAATTGACGAAATCACAATTCTTTTTTCTTTTTTTTTAACGACAGTTTGGCAAATTTCAAAATTTTTCTTCTGGGATCCACTGACGAAGATCATGATTTTTTTCTTCAACCGATTGATGAAATTAGATATTTTCGCAGTCGAATGATGAAATTTTTAGTACCGTGACAAACATAAGAAATTTATGATTTTCTTTTATTTTTATTTATTTATTTTTTTTTTATAGAATTGTCAAAATCTGTAATTAAAAAAAAAAAAATTGCAAAT
This sequence comes from Maratus speciosus, assembly GCA_963932465.1. NCBI lineage: Eukaryota > Metazoa > Arthropoda > Arachnida > Araneae > Salticidae > Maratus > Maratus speciosus. The sequence goes on along the minus strand of OZ010787.1, from coordinate 340,677,996 downwards.
TCGGCAAAATTTTAAAAATATATTTGCAGAAAAATCATATCTGGATTGCTAAACTCAGCTTTAAAAAATAATTGTGAGGGTGGAGGGCTGAAAAATATAGGAAAAAATAAGAAATACAGGAAAAATAGGAACTTTTTCAAATTTATAGGAATTATAAGAAATATAGGAGCGCTGGTAGGCCTGCACAACTTAAAAATGTTATTGAAACTTAAGTTGTTTCCTTAATGAAGTGAACTTGTATCACACACTAGACTATTATTTTTAGATACACTTACTACTTTAGGCTACTGTGCAGAAACCTAAGTATCACCTAAAAAATGCAAATATTTTCTTTTCTTAACACATTTAATAAACTAGATATATTATCTTGACAAAGAAAAGAAAAAAAAAACTTACGTATACTATTGACCATTAACCCTTCTTTAAAAGAAACATATTTAAGTGCATATTTTAAAAAATTTATCACTTTAAGAAAAAGAAAAATTTTGCCTCAAGATCTGTTCTTACAACAGACTTCACTTTACCATGCAGTGCAACCATTTTAAGTGTGATGATAAAACATTGTACTGACCAACATTTTGTAAAAAAAAAATGTAAACATAAAAATATCTATAAGTTTTGTCACAGAAAACTTTAAACCTTTACATGAAAACATGTAAAATTTACCTGAAAATTGTAAAATGTATAACTTGTCTGAAAAGTAAACTTAACAGATAGCAAATGTTAAAAAAATGATGTAAAGCTTAAATACATGAGTGATTGAAATTGTAGCATTAAAAATTGAATTAAAAGAGCAAAGCTTTAACAAACCAAATGACTGAGAGTTTAATACACTATGAAATTAAAAACATTTCAGATTGTTAAAAACTTGCACTGACTGATATTTAAGACACTGATAAATAAAAAAAACATTGAGAATGTTGAAAACTTAAGTGAAAACATGAAATGACAGAGTGTACGTGAGCTACCAACTAACAACCATTTCTTGGCCCCGGTAAACCAAGAACGGATGTAAAACCTTTTTCACATAATTCCTCCTGGCCAGGGAGCAATCAAATGAAAAAGAAAAAAAAACTCACAAGCATTATTACATTGAGATATCTTGATTTACCACAATAAAAAAACACTATTTTATGGACATAGAACATAAAGGAACTATGGAAAATGTTTAATTACATACATTTAAATTTGAATAGTAATATTTAATCATCTTTATAAAAAAAAAAAAAACTTGAGCACTTTTCTGAACACTACTGACATAAAAAAAAACTTGTATGCTCTTATTTTGCTAAACTATTGAAAATTTTTAAACAGTGCAAACTTGGAAAATTGAAAACAATGAATTAGAGACAAGCTCAACTAATCCTACACTATGAAAATAATTTTCAACTACCCCTGCACTATAAATTAAAAATGATTTACAGGGAAACATGTATATATCTATGAGAAAATATAAAATGCACACAATAAACCTATCAGATTAATGCCTGTTTCCTGTAATTAAAAAAAAAAACAACTTCACTATTGACTTTTAGTAGGCAATTAAGAGCTAATATTAATACTGATTCTAACACAAAGTAGTTACAACAAGACATTTTAAGTAAAAACACATTTATAAAATAAGGAAACCATAAAAAACTTGTTGAACTAACAAAATTGTAAATTCACTGAAGTGACTTTTTTTTTTTTTTTATGTATAAGAAAATACATTTTAATTGAAACTTTTTATTAAAAATATGTTGCAGAAATTATATCTGAAAAAAAAAATTATGCATGGTGTATTACAATCTCAATCAATCGACGTGGTGGAGCTGTACTACTGTATATATGAGGCACTTGAGTAAGGTTTAAGAAGGCAAAGTTCCTTTTAAGAAAATTCCTAAGAAGCTGGATACAATTTATCTATGTAATCTTTTTTTGCAGAACACAAATGCGACTGGTCGCGACCAAATGGGGTTTAAAATTTCATATTAAGGAACACCAACAATATATTCAAAAACAGGAAACCAATAAATCTTCAATTGCTAAACATTGCTGGGAGATGAACCACTCTTTTGATTTTAATTCAGCCAAAATCATCTCTAAACCAACTTCTATACATGAACTTAACTTTCTTGAAGCATTTCATATCTACAAAAATTATGACAATATTGTTAATAGTGAATTCGCTATACCCTTTATCAGATTGCTAGAAATATTTCATAAAACCCTCTTTTGCTTAATTACTACCAAGTTTGTTTTTCTTCACATTTTTGGTGGCATTACCTATACTATTCTCCTATTGGTTGCTGTTAGAGAATTGTTCTTTTGTTTCAAGAACATTCCACCAGATGGCAGCATCACACAACCTCTTTGTTGTTTTTTTGGCACAGAGACTCAGAACAGTTAGTGTTCTTCCATGGCTCATAGCAATGAGCAGCAAAATGCTGCTGGATTAAAAATCCACTGATATTCCAAAGGGATAATAATAATACATTAAAAACTGCAACAAACTATAATTTAATACATAGTTCAAAGTATTTCTTTATATTTGTGTTTGTAAATAGTCTCAAGAATATACATCTGTTTTTTTTTATATTGTGAAGTATTGTGTGCAGCATATTACTCTAGTGTATTTTTCTTCAAATAAATGTTTTTTGTTCATCCTAAGAAGAATATATTTCTACTGAATAATACATTAAAACATAAAGGTAAAACTTTTAACCTTTTTATTATTTACTATTGAGGAACTTTTTATTCATGTCTTCACATGGAATAACATTCCAACAGTCGATTATGAGACTGATATTGTCTGAATTTTAAATATAATAATATCAAAGAAAATAATATTTAAACTCAAAGAAATAATTATTTTCTGAATGTTGAATTTTTTTTTTTTTTTTTTTTTTTTTTTTTTTTGCAAGTAAATGATATAAAAGAAAATTCAAGGAATTGCTCTTATTTTGAAATCAAAAGTATTGTGTATTGATAAGAAAAGAAATTATTTTGAATTTTATTTTGCCAGTTTCTTATTGAAATTTTATTATGCAAGTTGAAAATGTAAATTTATGTTTTAAACAAAGAATTTGAACAGTATTTAAGAACAGCTTTTTCTGAAATCAAAAGTAACTTCAAAAATTGTTCTCAAGAATTTTATTTTGTTCTTTTTTCATTATTAGCATTATATTTGAGTTTATAATTGTTGTTTTGATATATTAATAAGATCAAAAGTTTTATTTTTCTGTGAAATAAGCAAATATTATTATATAATAATGTCTAGTCTTAAAGAATCTCATTATGTTGATAAGTTAACTGATGATAATTATTCAGTACAGATGTTCAAAATAGAACAATTGTTAATCAAAGGTCTGTATGATGTTGTATTTGAACCTAAAAAGGAAAACGATGACAATTGGGTAAAAAATGATAGAAATGCTAGGGCATTAATTTGTTTAAATATCTAAGATTCACAAATTGTTCATGTCAGACATGCTAAAAGTGCTAAAGAAACATTAATCAATTGAAATCTATTCATGAAAGAGTAAATTTAACAAATGAACTTTATCTTCTTAGGAAGCTGTATTCCATTAAATATAATGAAAGTGTAAAAATACAGGATCATATTAATTCTGTCTTAGAATTGGCAGAAAAATTAAGAAGTATAGGTGAAGTAACCACTTCTCCTCTATATAAATGAGCAAGTTTCCGTTATTCTTTGCACTGAGGACAATACGTTAAATGCTACTGAAACTAGTCTGCGAAAAGCTTGCATATTCTGGCGTTTTTAATATTGCTTTTAAATTTTAATTTATATCATTCTGTGCCAAGTAGTATCTTAATAATAACTTTTGGTATTCTAGTAATTAAATATTTAAAGATCACGTCTGAAACAAATGAAAATTAAAACTTTTGAAAGCAAGATCTCATAGCAGTAATAATAATAAAGAAATATAGTTAACACTTTTTTTTTCCCAAACACAAAATATAGATTAAACAATTAATGCCTCAACAAAAATGAAACAACAATACTAAAAAAAAAAAAATTAATTACTTGATTGCGACATTGGCTTTGTAAACTGCTTCTAGTCACTGTAAAGTTCACAAAGGTTACACGAGAGCAAATGTCTGGTGGGAAATCAACCTAGATAAACATATTTGAATGATATTAAAATATAAGGCTCTTAAACAACATACAAGGAAAATTTATAACTTCCTTAGTTAAACAAAGCATATAAAATAAAGCAACAAATAGTAAATAAAGAGGTAAGAAAGTTTTGAACTGATTTCCTAATATAAGTTAAATCATATTCTATGTTTGCATTATGTTGGAATAATGCATACCATGTGTTATATCCAGGTGCGCCCAGGGTATAGGAGAGATCCCCACCCCCAAAAAAAGTATAAATCCACCGCTTATCGCGAATTCCAACAAATGGTCGCTGGAAAAAAAATTCAATTTCATCTTTCGTTCCCAGAAAAAATCACCAAATTCGTCAAAGCATTTCGCAAAAAGAACCAATTTCGTCAAAAAATTGCAGAAAAAATGCAAATTTCGTCAAAGGACTGTGAAAAAAAACGAAAATTTTGTCAAAGGACCGCGAAAAAAGCGCAAATTTTGTCAAAGAATCGCAAGAGAGATCGCCCCCCCCCCCAAAAAGTATAAATCCACCGCTTATCGCGAATTCCAACAAATGGTCGCTGGAAAAAAAATTCAATTTCATCTTTCGTTCCCAGAAAAAATCACCAAATTCGTCAAAGCATTTCGCAAAAGAGCCAATTTCGTCAAAAAATTGCAGTAAAAATGCGAATTTCGTCAAAAAATTGCAGAAAAAACACAAATTTTGTCAAAAAATCACGCATTTCGTCAAAGGACCGCGAAAAAAACGAAAATTTTGTCAAAGGACCGCGAAAAAAGCGCAAATTTTGTCAAAGAATCGCAGAAAAAAATGAATTTTGTCAAAGGATCGCAGAAAAAAACGCGAATTTCGCCAAAGAATCGCGGAAAAAATGTAAATTTCATTAAGAGATCTCGGAAAAAATGCAAATTTCGTGAAAGGATCGTGAAAAAAATACGCGAATTTCGCCAAAGAATCGCTGGGAAAAAAAACGCGAATTTTGTCAAAGGGCCGTGAAAAAAATGCATATTTAGCGCCAGGAGGAGATTCCCCGAGGCACGGATCCAGGGTCGCCCCCAATATATAAATCCAACGCTATTAACGGCAGTTTTCGCATAACAGGCAGACAAGCAAACGAAAACCAAACACTTTTCGGATGTCAACGGTAAACCTCACTGACGTTTCGCCAATTAATGAACAAAAAAGGATTATGTCCTGTCAAAAGGCATGTGGCGCCATAATTTTTGACACTATGGGTTGAGGTGAGGGACGATGCCACTTCGTGTACCTTTTGTTGAATTTCTACAACAGAAAATTGACACCGTTATGTTGATCCCTTTAAGGTGTAGAACCTTTTTCATCTTTTCAAAGAAGCTGCACTTCTAATTTCTGTATAATATTTTCGCACAAAGCTCTTTTATTTAGGAAAAGAATGGGATTCGTAGCAATTTTCAAAGAAAGAAAGAAACAAGAAAAAGAAAGGACATTTTAAAACTTTAAGCATCTCAATATTTTCTGAAAAAAGCCACTAATGTTTAAAAAAAAATGTACTACTATTGCCACCAACATTGGTGAATTTCAAGGGGTATTTGATGAATAAACAAAAAAGGATTGCCTTAGTGAGTCAAAAGCTAAAATACATATGGTGTGTTCATTTTTTAAATCCAACTTGGTAAAACAGTTCTTCTTTTATGTATTTACTTAATTGAAAGGCCTTCTAGGTGAGTTGAATAGAAAATGCCACTCTACTGTCATCGACCTTTCATTGTTTGGTTTCGCTGTCTTTCTACCTCTTGTAGAGAAGCTATGGAAACAGATCTAGGTCTCAGTAACAAATGTTAACCTTGATGGACTGATAATGAGCAGATTATGAAGGAGTATACGCACCGCTTAGATGACACATTTTGACTTTTCAAGGATGTTAAGACCCCTTGAGATTTTTATTCAGTCCCTTTTTTGAATAAACCGATAAGATATATAATTACCAGAGTAAAAATGAAAAGAATAAAAATAAAACATTTAATAAATAAATTCTATGGTAACATTTTTAATTTTTCGGCACAATTAGTAACAATAAGTCATATTTTGAGGAGAGGAGGCTTATATAACAGGGTGAGCCAAAACACTTTTTTCGATTTTCGATGATGGGTAGTGCGGAAAAGTTGCCACTGGTGGCACTAAGTTCACACAAAAAATTTGAGATTTTTCGGACAATTCCTTCATTTGCCGCAAATGGCTTGAAGTTTGGCTCAAATGCTGATTTTTGAACTTTTTTAGCAAAAGTTTAAAAAAATGTTAAATTTAAGTTTTTTTAGCTGAATTTACTTGAAATGTCATGTTTAGAGTTAGAAATGTTTAAATAAGCTCTATGTATTATTTAATAGTTATGTGCATTTTTAATTAGGTGACTTTTATAGCTTTTTCGCGTATAAGTGAGCAAAAATTGCAGGAATTGTGACAACAGGGAATAAGGATCTCGTCATCGGTAAAGGCTTGGTCAGGAGGCAGAAAAAAAACTTGGAAAGAAGATACAGGAGGAGGAAGAAAAATTGCAAGCATCTTTTTTGATAGAAGAAAAAGTAAAACGATCTTCATAAAAAAGGGGGACTAGCAAGCAGCGCCGTCGACAGAAAGACGAAACAAATATCACCATGTTGTCTGAACGTGGTTTGGAATATCTTGGTCACTTGACACCTCCTTCTGACCACTGCAAAGAAATTACAAAATCATTATAAAATTTTCTAAGCCAGAATAAAGTCTGCTTTGGAAAAAATCAAGAAGAGAACTGCAACATTTGATATGTATTCTTCATACGAACAAGCTCCCACTCTGACAGCGACACCAACTGTCTAAATTAGATAGTAGAACCACTTGGCCTAAGACCTTTACCAACTGAAATGGAGCTAGATTAATAGAGTACTCAAATCTTCAGCCTTTTGTATTTTTGATGTCCATGTAATAGGAATAGATAGGCTCGTAGAAATGAACAAGTACATTTTCGCGCCATTAGGGATT